>CM053756.1:1967413-2019266 GCA_028658305.1 Pachyuromys duprasi | reverse complement strand
GTATTCCATTGTGTAAAAGTACCACAATTTCCGTATCTGTTCCTCAATTGAGGGACATCTGGGTTGTTTCCAGGTTCTAGCTATTATGAATAAAGCAGCTACACACATAGTTGAGCAAATGTCCTTGTTGTGTACTTGAGCAACTTTTGGATATATGCCTAGGAGTGGTATAGTTGGATCTTGAGGAATCACTATTCTTAATTGTCTAAGAAAGTGCTAAATTGATTTCCAGAGTGGTTGTACAAGTTTGCATTCTCACTAGCAATGGAGGAGGGTTCCACTTTCTCCTCAACCTCCAGAGCCGACATGTGTTGTCAAATCAGTTTTTGATCTTAGCCATTCTGGTGGGTGTAAGGTGAAATATCAGGGTCCTTTTGATTTGCATCTCCCTGATGGCTAAGGATGTTGAGCATTTCTTTAAGTGTTTTTTTTTTTTTTGCCGTTCTACAGTCCTCTATAGAGAGTTCTCTGTTTAGTTCCATACCTCATTTTTTAATTGGATTACTTGATTTGTTGCTTTTTAACTTCTTGAGTTCTTTATATATACTGGATATTAGCCCTCTGTCAGATATAGGGTTGGTGAAGATCCTTTCCCAGCCTGTAGGCAGTCGTTTTGTTTTGATGACAGTGTCTTTTGCTTTACAGAAGATTTTCAGTTTCATGAGAACCCATTTATTGATTGTTGCTCTTAGAGCTTGTGCTGCTGGTGTTCTGTTCAGGAAGTAGTCTCCTATGCCAATGAGTTCTAGGGTCTTTCCCACTTTTTCTTCTAAGTGATTTAATGTGTCTGGTGTTATGTTGAGGTCTTTGATACACTTGGACTTTAGTTTTGTGCAGGGTGATAAATATGCATCTATTTTCATTTTTCTGCATATAAACATCCAGTTGGTCCAGCACCATTTGTTGAAGATGCTATCTTTTTCCATTGTATGATTTTGGCATCTTTCAAATTTTTCTACCTGATCTTGATTTAATTTAGGTAGATGGAATCTCTCAAGAAAATGGTCCATTTAATTTAGATTTTCAAATTTTGTGGCATACAGGCTTTGGTAATAAGACCTAATGATTGTTTGGATTTCCTCAGTGTCTGTAGTTATGTCCCCCTTTTCATTTCTGATTTTGCTAATTTGGATAGTTTCTCTCTGCCTCTTTGTTAGTTTGGCTAGGGGCTTGCCTATCTTGTTGATTTTCTCAAAGAACCAGCTCTTGGTTTTGTTGATTCTTTGAATAGTTTTATTTGTTTCTATTTGGTTGATTTCAGCCCTGAGTTTGATTATTTCCAGTCATCTGCTTCTCTTGGGTATATCTGCTTTTTTTTCCTAGGGTTTTCAGTTGGGCCATTAAGTTGCTTGTATGAGATGTCTCGAATTTCTTCTTGAAGGCATTTAGTGTTATGAACTTTACCCTTAGCACTGCCTTCATTGTGTCCCATAGGTTTGGGTATGTTGTGCTTTCATTTTCATTGAATTCTAGGAAGTCTTTAATTTCTTTCTTTATTTCTTGCCTAACCAAGCTGTCCTTGAGTAGCAAGTTGTTCATTTTCCATGTATGTGCAGGCTTTTTGCTGTTTCTGTTGTTGTTGAGGTCCAGCTTTAGACCATAATGGTCAGATAGGATACAAGGGATTATTTCAATCTTCTTGTATCTGCTGAGGCTTGCTTTGTGACCAACTGTATGGTCTATTTTGGAGAAAGTTCCATGAGGTGCTGAAAAGAAAGTATACTCTTTTGATTTGGGGTGAAAAGTTCTGTAGACATATATTAGGTCCATTTGATTTAGTGTCTCCATGAGTGCCCTTGTTTTCCTGTTTTGCTTCTGACTGGATGGTCTGTCCCTTGGTGAGAGTGGGGTGTTGAAGTCTCCCACTATTAAGGTATTGGGATCTATGTGAGATTTCAGCTTTAATTATGTTTCATTTACAAATGTAGGTGGTCTTGTATTTGGGGCATAGATATTCAAAATTGTGATGTCCTCCTGTTGGAATTTTCCTTTGATGAGAAGGAAGTGCCCCTCCTCATCTTTTTTGATTAATTTTGGTTGAAAGTCTATTTTATTAGATATTAAGATCCAGCTTGTTTTCTGGTTCCATTTGCTTGAAACACATTTATCCAGCCCTTTACTCTGAGGTAGTGTTTATCTTTGTTGCGTAGGTGTGTTTCTTGAATATAGCAGAATGTTGGATCCTGTTTCCGCAACCATTCTGTAACTCTGTGTCTTTTTATTGGAGAGTTGAGTCCATTGATGTTGATAGATAATAGTGATCAATGACTGTTAGTTCCTTTTATTGTGGAGTTGGTAGTCTTAGTATGATTCATTGCTTTTTTTTCCCCCTCTTTTAATTTTGGCTGGGAGATTGTCAATATTTTCTTTGGTGTAGTTGTTTTCATTGGATTGGACTTTTCCTTCTATCTTCTGTATCTTCTGTAGGGTTGGGTCACTGTGTAGATATTGCTTAAATTTAGTTTTGTCATGGAATATTTTGTTTTCTCAATCTATGTTGATTGAAAGCCTTGCTGGGTATAATAGTCTTGGTTGGCATCTGTGTTCCCTTAAAGACTGCATGACATCTGCCCAGGCCCTTCTGGATTTCATAGTTTCTGATGAGAAGTCTGGTGTGGTTCTGATGGGTCTCCCTTCATATGTTACTTGACACTTTTCCCTTGCTGCCTTTAATATTTTTTCTTTGTTTTGTAGGTTTAGTGTTTTGACTATGATGTGATGTGAGGTATTTCTTTCCTGGTCTAATCTATTTGGTGTCCTGTAGGCTTCTTGTATATTTATGGACATCTCTTTCTTTAAGTTAGAAAAATTTTCTTCTATGATTTTCTTAAAAATATTTTCCAGTCCTTGGAGCCTGGAGTCTTCTTTTTCATCTATTCCTATTATTCTTAGGTTTTGTCTTTTCATGGCATCCTTGATTTCTTGAATATCTTGTGTTTGGGACTTTTCTGATTTTAGATTTTCTTTGAGTGAGGAATCAATTTTAGCACGTGTATCTTCAGCTCCTGAGATTCTCTCTTGCATCTTGTATTCTATTGGTGATGATTACCTTTGTGGTTCCTGATCTTTTCTCTAAGTTCTCCAGTTCCAGGGTTTTTCTGTTTGTGTTTTCTTTATAGATTCTAATTCTGTTTGCATGCTTTGTACCATTTCTTTCATCTAATTGAATGTGGTTCCTATTTTTTGTTTGTTTCCTCTGTATATGTGTTTAATTTTTCCTCTACATGGGCAGTTATATTCTTCTGTATTTCTTTGAGGGCCTTGTTCATTTCCTCTTTTTGTTCCTCTAATAACTGCATATGCATAGCTTTAACATAATTTTCCTGTGTCTCTGCTGAATTAAAATCTCCATTGCTTTTGGATGTTTCTGGTGGGGCCATGGTTTCCTGATTTTTGTTGGGTGAGGTCTTACATCAGCCTTTGGCCATTGCTTATATATAATCTTTGACGTTTTTTCCTTGAGTCTGACCTTTGGACTGGGACTGTCTTACTCTGGTGTCTGTAGAATTCTTCAGGAAGATCAGTGGTGACCAGAGGTTTGAGGGTGTGTGTTTTTGCTTCACATGTTCCTGTGGGAGAAGAAGCAGCTGGTGCAGAATTGTAAGTATGTGTGTGTGTGTGTGTGTGTGTGTGTGTGTGTGTGTGTGCATGTGGCGGGCGCGTGGATGCGGGTGCAGGGATGTTTGTCTTAAAGGGGAGTGCTAGGGTCTGTGGCTGCTTGGGATATATGGGTTGGGAGCAAGCTCATGAGGGGATGTGGATGCTAGTGCAGTTAGCAAGCGCAGATTGTGGGCATAATGTGCCTGTGCAGGTTCCCTGAATACCCGGTGGTCTACAGTCTGTGGCGGGGGCAGCAGGCTGGACTCTGAGGCCTGCAGCTGGTGCTGTGGGCAGTACACGTATTCTGTTGTGGACTGTCTGCGCCCAGCCCTGTGTTCTGCCCTGGAAGCTGGAAGCCCAGCAGGCTGCACTCTGCTCCCTGAGTTGGAAAGTGCTATAAGGTTCCTCAACAGCTATCCCCTCAGACTAGGCTGTAGGGGAATGCCAGAGATCTCTGCTTGGAGCATGTGGCACTATGCTCCTTGCAAGTTGCTGTGTACAATGCGGGCTGCCTTCTCTGCTTCACTGCTGGTTGGGGTAGCTCTGCTGCTACCTTCCTGCTGGCTGTGGTAGCGCCCCCCCCCCCCCCCGCTTCCTCTGCTGCAGGCTTGTCTATGTCTGCTGCTGCTTCTGCCCATTATGAGGAAGTGACCAGGAATCAGTTCACGGAGATATCCGAGATTGACCTGAGTCCTATTGGACTCAGATCAGGTTTTGCCCCCTTCTTCCCAGGCTCCTCGTATGGTTGTTTTGGGTTCCACAGCCCCTCAATTCACCAATTTGGAGACAGGGAAACCCAGTCTCTGATGCTGCGGGTTGCACCAATCTGTCTGTGATGGGTAGTTGGTGTTCAGCAGTTCTCTGGGTTGGCAGCAGGAGCACCCTTCGATCTAGGGGACCTTTTCCAGGGAGATCCTGGGTACCCTAAGTCAGTCCCTGTTTGCTTCCTACCCTGTGGGGCTTTCTCCTGACAGGAAAGCCAGGCTCTGGTGTCCTGTTACTCACAGTTCTTTTGTGTTAGAGAGTTGGGCGCTCAGCATGTGTCTGTGCTTGGGGTGGAGCCTAGATCAGAGATGGCAAGCACCCGCCCCTCTGTTTGCCCGCTGTTCTGTGGGATCTTTTCCCAGGGAAGGCTGGGTGACCTAGGTCAGTCCCATTTCCTTCCTTCCCTGTGGGTTTTTCTTGAGACTGGAACTCCCAGACTCTGGTGTTTTTGTGCCCACCGATCAGCCTGGGAAGGTGATCAGTACACGCAGGCATGTGGCTCTGGTCTGGCAACCGATCAAGTGCCTCTGTGACCTGGGATCTCTTTTGGTTTCTGGCTGGGTGTCCTGGGAGTGGACTGGGCCAGTTCCAGCACCTTGGGGCTTCCTCTCACCTGGAAAACAGGATCGCTGCTGTTTTAGGGCCCACAGTTCAGCCCCTTGGTCATTGTACTGAAAATGTTGTTCTGCAGCTCAGAAGCTGCATCCTCCTGGTGCCTCCACCTTGTCCCGCCCCCCTCGAAAACTTTCTTCTTTCAGGTGAGAACTTTAATGTGTTCAAACACAGGCATACATTAGTTTATGTTGCCACTTAAAACAGCTACCCCAACACGCAGTATCCTCATCTAAGCATTGTTCATCGTGCACATCAGCGATCAAGCAAGGGCCAGTTTGGCTGGCTTTACCCTGCTCTGCATGCCAGGAGTCTGGTGCTTGCTGCAGAAGAACCCTGTTCCTAGTTGTGGACTTCTTAATTGGTCTGGTGCCTTTCTATTCCTTGCTTCCATTTCCTCTCACAGAACATGGGATCTTGAAATATCGTACTCTAGGGGCCCATGTGACTTGAGTGACTTGCTGTGTGATGAACTCAGAATAGTTTCTTTGTTATTATGATTACTAATTTTTTAAACAATTCATTCACTTTGTGTCCTGGTTGTATCCCCCTCCCTCTTCTTTTCTTTGACCCACTCTCCCTTCCTCTTCTTCCCCTATCTCTCTTCCCTAGTCTGCTGATAACTGAGGTCCTTCTCCCCTCCTGTCTGACCCTAGCCTATCAGGTCCCATCAGGACTGCCTGGATCCTCTTTCTCTGTAACCTGACTAGGGTGCTCCACCAGGGAGAAGTGGGCAAGGAGCAGACAACAGAGTTCATGTCAGAGACTGTCTCTTTTCCCCTTAATAAGGAACCCCTATGGAGACTGAGCTGTCTATGGGCAACTTCTGTACAGGGGGTCTAGGAACAGTCTATGCACCATCTTTGGTTGATGCATCAGTTTCTGCAGTTTCCCCTGGGCCCAGCATTTTTAGCTTTCTTGGTTTCTTTGTGGGTCTCCTGTCCCCTCCGGGTCCTTCTACATTCCCCTTCTTCCATAAGCCTCTCTGTGCTCTGTCCAAAGTTTGACTGCGAGTCTCCCATCTACTCCAATCCCCTGCTGGGTGGAGTCTTTTAGAGGACATCTGTGGCAGGCTCCTGTCCTGTTCCCTCTCTTCTACCACTTCTGGTGTCTGAGAAGCTTCTTTAAATCAAAGGACACAGTAAACAGAACAAAACAACAGCCTACAGACTGGGAAAAGATCTTCACCAACCCTACATCTGACAGATGGCTAAAATCCTGAATATATAAAGAACTCAAGAAATTAAACATCAATAAACCAAATAATCCAATTTAAAAATGGGATACAGAGCTAAACAGAGAATTTGCAAAAGAGGAATACCAAATGGCAAAGAAACACTTAAAGAATGTCCTTAGTCATCAGGGAGATACAAATCAAAATAACTCTTAGATTCTATTTCACACCCATCAAGAATGTCTAAGATTAAAGCCTTAACTGACAACACATGCCTGTCGGAGAGGATGTAGAGAAAGTGGAACCCTCCTCCATTGCTGGTGGGAATGTAAACTTGTATAACCACTTTGGAAACCAATCTGGAGCTTTCTCAGCCAATTAGGAATAACACTACTTCAAGACCAATCTATATCACACCAGGGCATACATTCAAAAGTTTCTCAGCCATATAATAAGGACATTTTCTCAGTTATGTACATAGCAGCTTTATTCGTAATGGCCAGGATCTGGAAACAACCTAGATGTCCCTCAACTGAAGAATGGACACAGAAATTGTGGTACATTTACACAATGGAATACTACTCAGTTATTAAAAACAAGGACATCATGAAATTTTTCAGCAAATGGATGGAACTAGAAAAAAATCATCCCAAAAGAGGTAACCCAGAAGCAGGAAGACACACATAGTGAATATTATAAGTTAATATTAACCATATGATACAGGATAAACATACTAAAATCTACAGACCTAAAGGAGCTCAACAACAAGGAGGACCCTAGGGAAAGACGCTAAATTCTCATTCAGAAGAAAAAATAGGACCATCATGGTTTCAGTGCTGCATCTGACAGTAAACAGAGACTGCCTGATGAATGAAGGTTAAGTCCAGGCTAGCTCATTGTTATGTCAGCCATATTTGTTGAACCATTGCAGAACACAATCTGCCTCTCCATACCCCGGAATCAAGGGGATGAACAACAGAATAGCTTTCTCTCTCATAAAGTGGCCGTGTAACACTTCAACACAGCATGTACCTTGTACCCTTGTTATGGAAGCCACATTGAAAGGTAGTCTCTTATTTGGACACACATGCAAGAGTTTTTACTATTCAAAACCTGAAAATAATATGACAATCCTTTTTCCTCTCTCTCTTTCTCTCCCCTCTTTCTTCTCTGTCTCTCCCTCTCTCCTCTTACACACACACACACACACACACACACACAATTTCAAGTATTCAATTAAACAAATAATTATTGGATGTTGACCAGTTACACAGGGCACTCAAGGAGCTGTTACCCTTCCAGATCAAAGCCTTTCTGGGACTCCTGGATTTCAGCAGTTCCTCAGTGAAAATAGTGTCATTTTTAGCCCTCTGAGGAGAAAAAATACTCATTCACATTAAGTGTTTTTACCATTGGCTGCTGTCGACTGTCTGTGTGTACCTATTTGACTGTGGAATGAAACTTTCTATGTGTATGAACCAATTTTCCAATTAATTAAGGTTTTACTTATGATCCTATCAGAAAAGAAAAGGTGTATTGAAAGGGTGTCCTGCCAAGAGTGTGAAGGAAGAGGTATTCAGGAGGGGAAGATGAGGAGAAGGAAGAGGAGGAGGAAAGAGAGGAAGAGGAGAATGAAGAAAATTCAGCAAAACAACAACAACACCCCACAACAGGACCTGGGGAATAAGTGCCAAGTGAAATCATTTCTTCCAGTAAATATTAATAGAAAAGAAACAATTCCTAGAAAACATACAGCTGTCATTCAGAGGAGCAAGGGACTGTTAGAAGTATGGCTTCTCAGCTTCATCTCCTGCTCACACTTCTTAAATTTAACAAGGGCCTGGGGCAGGGCTGCCTGGAGGGTGTCATTAATGAAGATCCTTCAGCAGCATAGAACTGAACATCTCTGAGCAAATCTGAGCAGGTTAACAAGTAGAGATGTGCCAGCTCAAAATTTGTAACAAACTCATACATTTATTTTCTGTTAAAAATATTTGTTTAATTTTTTACTTTTATAAATAATATTTTAATTTCTTTTTAAAATTAATTATCTTTATTAATTACAGTTTATTCACTTTGTATCCCAGCTGTAGCCTCCTCCTTATACCCTCCTAATACCACAGTCCCTCCTTCTTCTCCTCCCATGCCCCTCCCCAAGTCCACTGATAGGGGAGGTCTTCCTCCCCTTTCCTCTGACCCTAGCCTATCAGGTTCATCAGGAGTGGCTGCATTGTCTTCCTCTGTGGCCTGGTAAGGTTGATCTCCCCTCATAGGGAGGTGATCAAAGAGCCAGCCACTGAGTTCATTTCAGAGACAGTCCTTGTTCCCATTACTAGGAAGCCCATTTGGACACTGAGCTGCCATGGGCTACATCTGTGCAGGGGTCCTAGGTTATCTCCATGGATGGTCCTTGGTTGGAGTTATCAGTCTCAGAAAAGATACTTGGGCCCAAGATATTTTGGTTCTGTTGCTCTGCTTGTGAAGCTCCTGTCCCCTCCAGGTCTTTCTATCTCCCCCTTCCTACTTAAGATTCCCTGCACTCTGCCAAAAGTTTGCCTATGAGTCTCAGCCTCTGCTTTGATATCCTGTTGGGTGGAGTCTTTCAGAGGCCCTCTGTGGTAGGCTCCTGTCCTGTTCCCTGTTTAATTTCTTTCAAAATTTCAGTGAATTTTGATATTTACCTCCCACAATTTCCTAGAAACCCCCCCTAATTTTGTGTTCTCACTTTCTTTTTAAGCCCACCCACCCAGTTCAGTTTTTGCTACCCAGTGCTCTTGGACAAAGGGCTGTCTTAGAGCTTGGTCAACCTACTCTTCAGGAGTCACACACCTAAAGAAAACTGACTTCTCCCAGTGTATACAGTTACCAATAGCTCCTCGCCTGCTGGTGGGATTTCTTGTCCATTTCTCTATCCTGGTATTTTGTCTACCACTGTGGCAGTAGTGTAGAGGAATTTTAACTCAGGTACATGGCTGCCACAACAAGGGATCACACCCAAAGACCTTGGTCTATGTGACTAGGTGGAATGACACCTTTAATCACTTTGGTTGGAATACAGACACACCTTTAATAAACACCGTTAATACTAAACAATTAAGGTAAACTTAATTTGTAGTTTGAAACTGATGTCAACTTGAGGGGCAGACAAAGTGACTAACCACAGAAATATTTGGCAGAATGAGCCAGAAATAGAATACACCCAACTCTCGGGAGAACAGACAGGAAAGGAGTGATTTAAGAAGGGGGAGATAGAAAGACCTGGAGGGGACAGGAGCTCCACAAGGAGAATAGCAGAACCAAAAAAAAAAAATCTGAGCAAAAGGGTCTTTTCTGAGACTGATACTCCAACCAAGGGCCATGCATGGAGGTAACCTAGAACCCCTGCACAGATGTAGCCATGGCAACTTAGTGTCCAAGTGGGTTCCCTAGTAAGGGAACAAGGGCTGTCTTTGACATAAGCTCTTTGATCACCTCCCCCTAAGGGAGGAGCAGCCTTACCAAGGCACAGAGGAAGACAATGCAGCCTGTCCTGATGAGACTTGATAAGCTAAGGTCAGATGGAAGGGGAGGAGAACCTCTCCTATCAGTGGACCAGGAGACAGGCATGGGAGGAGATGATGGAGGGGGCTACAGCTGGGATACAAAGTGAATAAACTGTAATCAATGAAAAAAAAACATCAATTTAAAAAAGAGCACACAGGGAGAGGCAGTTCAGGTGAGTCCTCTCGGTTGGGAGTTAGCTCGGGCGGAGCAGGCTTTGAGTTCGTGACAGTACAGTTGGTGGCAATTCAGTTCTTTAGAGGACTGAGACGCAGGTTTTACCAGAATACTTTTACGGAGAGAGGCTGCAGAGAGAACAAGCTAGACACAGGCGAATACAGAATGAGCCAGAGAATGAGAAGGAGCCAGAAGATGTGCATAGATCGTTAGAGTTAGTTTGAGGCCAAGCAGAGCAATTCAGTCAGAACCTGAGAGAAGCCAGACTAAGTATGTCAGCTTGGAGAGGAGTTTGAGCCAGAACAGAGGAGTTTAACCAGCCAGCAAGAGTTCAGAAAGAGCTAGAAAAGAGTGTGCTTATTCAGCAGTAGTCTCCAAGAAAACAATTGATTCAGGCAAATAAAAGTTACATTTACTCAGGAAGTCATTAGGAGTAGTGCTGGTTACTTTTTGTCAGCTTGAAACAAAATTGGATTCATCTGGATTTATGGAAACTAAATTGAGAAGTTTCCCTGTCACATTTTCCTAAGACCATGTCTGTGAAAAAACAAACAAACTTCTTAACCACTAGTTGATAGGAGATGGACCCATTGTATGTGGACATCTCTGCACAGGATGTTCCTTGTTTGTGTAAGAAAGCAACCTTAGCAACCTTGAGGAGAAAGCCAGTAAGCAGTATCCTTCCATGGTTTCTTCTTTGCTTCCTGCCTCCAGTTCTCCACCTTAAGCCCCTGCCTTGACTTCCCTCAGTGATGAACTGGAAACCTGTAATAAACCTATAAGCTGAAATAGGTTGGTTTCTGTCAATGTTTTACCACAGCCACAGAGAAAAGCAGGACAGGAGTCTGGACATGCCCATTTGGCATTCACAGTGGTAGAATCTCCCCTAAGGCATATTACCTATCCTGCCAGGCATGAGTTAAGAAAACCTTTGGTTGCTACCATGACATGTGTTCCACCACTGTGCCAAAACAGTCATATCAATAGCTCAAGGGTTAGCAAAAGGGTAACACTGATATTTCTCCTGCAGTAGCCTCTGCGCAGCATCTTCATCTCTGTGAAAGTTACTTAGTAGGAATAAAATGTCCAGGTTCACACAAACTCTGTATATTTTTATGTTTTATAACTCAAGTATGTGGTATCTTCAGAAATAGACTTTTGCATATTCTGGAGGATAATGAAACAATGACAATACCTGTTATATTTAAGGGCCTATAGAACCCCATGAGCCCCAAACTGAAGAAGACATAGCCCATGTCGGTACTGTCCGTACCGTGCTTATCAGGTGCATTATTCCCTCTTACAGGGTGCCTACACTTAAATACCGTAACACATGTGTTTGTATATATATTTATGACGCTTCTACAGTAATGTTACCATATGGTTTTTTCTAGTGTTAGTTATTCCTCGTGTACTCTCTTCTCTGTCCTGCTCCACCCCCAGCTCATTTGACCCTTTCTGATCCATAATTGCTCTTTACATTTTATAATGTATTTTATTATGTTATAATTGCCCTCTTTACATTACTGTTTTATGTCTCCTCCCTTTAAGGGTGCACATCTTCCATGTCCCTTTATTCGTTTTCTAACCTATATGGGTATTTCAATGAAACACATGTGCGTAAAATTGCAAACTAGCAATATGACTGAAAAATATGTAATTTATGTTTTTCTGGATCTAGGCTACCTCATCCAGAATGAGTATTTCCAGCTCCATCCAAACATCATTTTTAAGAGCTGAATAATATATAATGTGTGAATCTACCATGCTTTTATTATCTAGTCATCAGTTGATGGCTGTCCAGCTTCCTTGTATATCTCTGCTACTGTGAACAGAGCAGCTATGAACATGGGAGAGAAAGTATCTCTGTGGTAGGACACAGCAACCTTTTGGGTATGTACAAAGATCATGTGGTAGATAAACATCTAGATGTTTACGATCCACCCTGATTTTTATAAGGACTATGCTACTTTGCAGTCCCAACAGAAATGAATACATGTTCCTCTTTTCACACATCTATGTCAAAATTTCTTGTATTTTCTGTGTGTGTTGTGTGTTTTTGTTTTTCTTTTAACCTTGGCTATTCTAATTGGGCTAAGATGAAATCACAAAGTAGTTCTGCTTTCTGGTGGTTAGGATGGTGAACATTACATACACACACTATCTATCTATCTATCTATCTATCTATCTATCTATCTATCTATCTATCTATCTGCACACATATATTCTGAACATTTAGGTTTTTTGTTGCTGTTTTGGTATTTGCCTTGTTTTGTTTTACTTTTAGTTCTCTGTGTATTCTAGACACCAACTTTCTGTCACATAAATAGCTGGTGTCTTGAATGATGGTGTCCGTTGCTTTCTAGTTTTCGTTTCATGAGGTCCCATTAATTAACCTGTGTTACTGGGGTCTTGGCCAGAAACTCCTGTTTTGTGCTATAAATCCCAGGATATTCCCTACTGTCTCCTTTATCAGAGGCAATGTATCAGGTCTTATGTTTATGTCCTTGATCAATCTGAAGTTGTGTTTTATTTACGTTTACAGTGAACAATTTATTTCTTGACATTAAATCTATCCTATTTGATAGTCAGATAAATACAAATAATAATAGAAAGATTTAACTTTAATAATTAGAATTAAAATGACATTGAAATGACAGTAATAACTTTATGAACATATTTATTTTGGGGATACCATGAGACTATTAGATAAGTATATAATTCATCTCCACTTCATAAGCAAGTGCTACATTGTTCCAGGGAATTAATATAATAACCCCAGATTATGCAATTCAGTAAAACTGGAGCCAGGCAAGTGCCATGTATCTATATTATTTGAGGACCTCCAGTTCGAATTATTTTGGATGTTTTGTGCCTAGTGGCATTGACTAACCTTTCAACAATACTGATGACAATGAGAGCAGGTACCTTATCTAAACCCTTGCCGAAAGATACATTCTTGTTGATCATGAACTACGGGTTCTTGTTTGAAAAGGACTGCATCAAAGCTAATGTAAATAATTGTATTTCCACATATTAATAAGATACTTAAAATATTTTTTCGAAGTAGGGATTTCCTGGCAGTCTCATACGCATGAGTGTATTTTTCTTGCTAATTAGATAATCATTCATTCCACACTTGTTTTACAGGCGTTTTGGTAGACAGAGCACCTCGGGTAGGGCAAAGGAATGAATGGCAAATGAATGTCGAGAATCCATTTCCTAGTTTGAACTTGCATTTATTTCATATGTTCTGATTTCAGTTTCAATGTTCTTTTAGTTTTCAGAGTGTATGTGTGCCAGCATCCTTTGGGACATGGCTCAGGTAACATTTGTGAGCTCCATTCTTCATACGCATTCCACACACCTGCCCTGACTTGTGAGTAATTAGCCTCTGAGAATTTGTTTGTTTATCTGAAAATAAAGAGAGTTAACATTATCATATGCCCTTTTCAAATATGCAAACAGAAACATCACTCTCACAAGCACTCACACGCACTCACACACATGCAGGCATGCATGTATGCATATTTGCTACTAGTCAAGCATCTTCTTTTATATTAACTAAACATTCAGTTTTTAAGAGCTGAAGTAATAACCACTTCCTGGGAATAACATTCAGTTTCAAAGCGTGTTCTGGGACTCATAAAATTCCTAAATATGGCGAGCAGCGCTGTCTCTACGCAAGAATAGCTGCTGTGGGGATTCCAGACCATGCACACGGAAGCTGCGATTTCCTCCATTTTTTAGTTATCATGATTTTTGTCAACAACACGTTTTTTTTTTTTTAATTCCTGTAATTACCCACCACTGCAGCCTTCTCTTAATCGAGAGTGCTGGCATCCTCTCATGGCAACCCCATTTGCAGTGAGCAGAAGTAGCATTTCTAATGGCAAGCATTTGAATTTTATTTTTTGATGCTGGTAGAAACAACACATATTTTTCTCTTCTGTCCCAGTGAAACTACACTATTATGTGTGCACCATTTTTTTTGTATTAATTTGTGCTTCCTCTATCTATCCTGACAGAGAACATGTGAAGAGGAAAATCAAACACTTGGGTATAGTCAACATCTTTTAACCAAAGCATAGCACAGGTGGTGGACGGTGTCTTTCTTTAAAAGAATAATAAAGATCATGAGCTGGTTCACTTGGTTTAGATTTAAGCTCCTTTTAGATTCTTGCTACATATAAAATTGAAAGTGATGTGAGACCCAGGAACAATGAAGGTTCATCTTGTAGGTGATAAAGAGCATTGCTGATGTTTCTATGGCTTCCCTCCCACTGTTAGCGAAATAGAATTGGGATCCACCTCTGATTGCGATAAGTGAAAGCATGGAATTATTCAGCATACAGAACCTTAATGGTGCTGTTGTTCAGGATTTATTATGTAAAACACTACCTTAAAGAAGTGGGCTTGAAAATGGTTTGTTTTTCCTGGGTGGCATGGGGGGCGGTGCTTTCTAAGCTTTAAATGTGTTTTAGATAATACATATTTTCTTTCCCTAAGTGGCTTTTAAATTTTTCCTTTTAAAAGCTGCAACTTAAAATGTTATGCAGTAGTCTCCTTTCCCCATGACACCAGGGAAGTATGATACAGAAATGTGGCATGGCTTATGCTTATTTTCTCCTCTGAGACAACCATCTTATCTCTGGATGCTACAACAAAATGCTCTAATTAGGATGGTTTGTAGGCAACAGAAGTTTGTCTCCAGCAGATCACATACTGAAGACAGATTAGCGTGCTGGCCAGTTTAATACAAAGGGGCAAGGTTTGCTTTCTGAAATGCAGGAGACATTCTGTCTTTTATCTACACCCTCACATGGCTGAAGGAGGTAAGGCAGGTGGGAGCATCTGCACAGAGTAGGGTCATTTATTGGAGACCTAACCCTTCGTTTACGTGGTGACTAGATTTTAATGTGTAAATTTGGGAAAGGACTCCAACATTCAAACCAGAGCAACAACTTGTCATATCTTTCAAATTCCCAGGGGGCTCTTCTGCTACCATTTCCTCCCTCCATTCCCCTCCCCTCTCTTTGCTCCTCTTCTCTGGCCCCTTTCCTCTCTCCTTCCTTTCTTCCTTACTTTTGAGGCCTGGCCTCCTTCATGTCCCTGAAGATTGCTGAGGTCACAGCTGTGCCCCACCACATTGGCTGTTTTATTCAGTTTTATCATTACATTGTCTTCTTTGTCCTTGTGCTTGTCCTAAGGGATTCAGGTGGCACTAGTCTCTGAGAAGCATCCATAAAAATTACATGTCCTTACACTCCTCCGCTTGCAATCAGGCCACATACCAATAAACTCGAACAAGATGAAAAGATTAAGTACAAAATGCTCCTAACACAACCCTGCTGCTCAGTCTAACAGATCACCCCAGGGCACTATTGAGTCCTGGTTTGGAACTGCAGTGACCATGAGCTTTACAGGGAACCACAGCTCACTTGCTCTCATTGGCCAGTGTGGTACAAGTGTGCCGAACAGCAGAACACCAGTTCAGGAAGACTCAAGTCAAAATTCAAAAGGCTCAAATGACTGTGCTCTTCCACCATCAACAAGGCAAAAGTGTGATATCAAACCATCCTAAGTTACAGACATTGGAAGTTGCATTTGAAATGTGTTACATTTTTCTGCATATCATTTTGATATAAATGCCAAGAACTACTCTAAAGGCCTCATCTTACACCCACCATCTAGGTTTGTTAGCATTGTTGTATAAACTATGATGACTCGGCCACTTAGATTTGCCAAAGTTATAAGGGACCATAAGCACACAGAGTTCTGGATGAAAAGAAATGATGACAGAAAAAAGTTTGGTTTGTTCAGTAACCATAAGGCTGGAAGAGGCAGAAAACAAAGCACATTTTTTGTTTGTTTACATATCTTTGTTTACTTTCAGTGCGTGAAGGTTTTGCCTTGCATGTGTGTGTGTTCACCACATGTGTGCCTGGTCCCTATGGAGTTCCAAAGAGGGAATCAGATCCTGGGAGCAGGAATTCCAGGCAGCTTCGAGCTACCTTATGGGGGCTGGGAATTGAACCATGAGCAGCCAGTGTTCTTAGCCATTGAGCCTCCTGTCTACCCCCCAATTCACAGCTTTTTTACTTGAAGGGATAAAGCTTGAGGAGACAATGGGAGCTAGAAGACACATCCCTTATTTGATGCTATAACAATATACATAAGACTGAACAACTTTTTTAATGGGCTTTTGTTGTTGTCAAAATTTTGAGTATTGGGAAGCCAAAGGCACTGCACAGACCTCTCACAAGAGCCTTTTTACTATACAACAACCTGGCAAGACAGCAAGTTCACTAGCTGGAATCTCACCTTCTATTATAAAACCGCTAGTATCATCGTGGGACATTGCCGTCATGAATTAATTTAATCCTAATTATTTTTTAAAAGATCTCACCTGTGTATATCATTTACCTGAGAATTAATGAGGCTTGGGACATGGCTCAGTCAATAAAGTGCTTGTTGTGAAAGCAAGAGAAACCAAGCTCAGAAGTCCATCACTTACAGAAAAAGAGGGCAGGAAGGTGTGCTTCAGGAAGTAGGCACTGGGTCAGAACGGAGTGCTGGTAGATTTGAGCCAAATTGTCAAGCTCCAGATTTAGCAGAGCCCCTGTCTCAAGATGGAAGTAGAGAACAATTTAGTAAGATAACTGTTGTCCACCCTGGCTTTCCTGCCCATGCACATTGCACATATCCTGGACACACACACACACACACACACACACGCACACACACACACAGGAACCTATAGCCATACATAAACATACCCATGAAAGAATTTAAATATTACATTTTCAATGCACAAAGGTTCAAAAGAGGCATTGAAAACATACCACTGGGTTTAGAGGCTGACAATGTATAACAGTAATTTAGCAAAAACCAGGATTTTAGGCTTGAGAAGCAGGATTGTAGATGGGCACTGAGCTGACATTGTTAGGGTGATCTTTGGCTATTCCACCTCCAATATAGTCGATGGAGATGGGAAGTTGTGTTACTGTGATCTCAGCAATGTTGCACTGGTGTTGTATCTCAATAAGAGAATCAACATGGTTCAAGCCTGAAGTTGGCCACATGTTGTCATGTGGCCTATGTTTCTCTGGGTCTGTGCTATTGAACAGGAATATTAACAAAGGAATGGGAATCCTTCAGAACGTTATTATGAAAACTAGATTAAAGGTACCTATTAACATACTGGCAATCATCCCTACAGTATATATTAATTCATTAGTAAATAAATCTATCATTATAGAGAACAGGTTGTTGGGAGGTTGACATAGAGGAGTTTGAATATAGAGACTAAAATAAATCGTTTAACATTAGTCAGAATTTTTGGAAACTGCAACAAGTAATAACTATATTTTGATGACAGAAGAACTCAATACATTCAGTGAAAGACCTGATCCTACAAGATTGTCATAGTCAAGTGGAATTTCAGAAATTCATAAGGGACAGTGAGTTGCCACGTATAAGAATGTGACCTCAGGCTTTCCAATACCTGGCTTATCTAATCTATTTACTCTCTGTTCTCTATTTTCATTTGGATCTGAAATATCTCCCCAAGCCCTGTGACAAAGATCTGACCTCAGCCTACGGTGCTGCTGGGAGGTGGTGGGAACTCTAAGAGGCAGATCCTGGTAGAGAATGTTTGCCAACTGTCTCAGTCAGGGTTTTACCTTTGTGAAGAGACACCATGACCATGGCAACATTAGAAAGAAAATATTTAATTGTGGCTGACTTCCAGTTTCAGAAGTCCATCATGACAAGAAGCGTGGCAGCACACAGGCAGACATGGTGCTGGCAGAGCCCAGAGTTCTACAACTTGATATTCACAAGCAGCAGCAGAAGACTGCCCCTCTAAACCTAGGTAGAATACATGAGAACACAAAGCCCACCTCTACAGTGGCAGGCTTCCTAAAACAGGCCACTCCCTATGGCTGCCACTCCCTATGGCTGTTTTGGGGGCATTTCTATTCAAACCACCACAGTCCACCACAGTGATCAAGGCTGTGCCTTGCACAGGACTGTGGTACTTCTTCCCCTCCCCCAGTCCCATCCCCTGGCTCCAAGAGAGATGAACAGGTTTCAAAACATCTTCTTGACATGGCCAAGATGCTGGAGTAGCACCTGAAAAAACTATGAGCTCAACCGAGTATTTCCTCTACATGCAATGATCATCTTAGGCATTGTATCCCAGGGACAGAAAGATGACTATCAGATCACCGGATACTTATCAAAGCCTGAAATAGCCACACAAAGACAGTGTGTGTGTGTGTGTGTGTGTGTGTAAACGCATGCATGTGTGCACACTCATGTGCATTTAAATCAAAGAATGAAAACAAATCTACTTTGGATTGATGTGACAAAAGTAGAAATAATGGTCACTGGTAAGACACCAGGAGCAAAGGTTACTTTAACTGAAAGTAGCTTAGAGAGAGTGAGAAAATTTTATACGCTGAAGCAGCAGGGATGAACATACAATTTAGAGAAGCCATTATGTTTCAACAGTATCTATCTCTGAAAAGAAAACCATGCAAATACATACAGATAGTATCTCAGATGAAATTAGCTGACCAAATATTTATTGAGACCAGCATCTCTGACAGATATTTTGTTGATCTTGGTAATAAAAATTATGTACAAATGGGCTTAGCATTTCCATTGTTTTATCAGGCATTGGGGCAGACAAATAAATACTTATAATACAGTCTAACACAAATATACAAAAAAGGAAACAAAAAAGGCTTTGAGTCTGCCCACTGGCTTCTTGAACCAGGTTAGTAAAGTGACCTTTTAGCCTACAACGGAGTTCTGAGGCTCTAAGTTGGATAAAAGAACAAAGATGAGCAGGGAACAATAAAAAAAAGTAGTCTTCTAGACATGATAAAGGGTGAAGTGAAGGTAGGGAGAGATGAAGCACTAGTAAGGAAGAGATGCCCTACTTATATGGCAGAAACCCTTGGAACAGTAAAACATTGGGGTTTAATTTCTTTGATGACTAGGAAGTCCTTTGTTTCCTTCCCAGGTCCTTAACAAAGAACCCTAACAAAAGCACCCATAGTGGCCTGAAAAGTTATGGCCCCCATAGACTCATGTGTTTGAATGCTTGGCTCCAAGATTGTGGCATTTTTAGGAGATGTGGCCTTGCTGGAGGAAGTGTGTCACTGTGGGAGTGGGCTTTAAGGTCTCATATATGCTCAAGCTACGCCCAGTGTGGCACACAGTCTCCTTCTGCTGCCCTTGAATCAAGATGCAGAACTCTCTGCTCCTCCAGCACCATGCCTGCCTGCAGGCCGCCGTGTTTCCCGCCATGATGATAATGCACTAAACCTCGGAAACTGTCAGTCTGAATTAAATGTTTTACTTCATAAGCTTTGCCTTGGTCCAAGTGTCTCTTCACAGCAATAAAGCACCTTAGAAGAAACAGCACTGGCTTTAGTTCAGCTTCAGGTTAGTCCACTATCATGCAGAAGTCAAGGAGGGAAGAACTTGGCACAAGGTAGTAACTCCCACATTTCTGGGTGGAGACTAAATTCATGCATCCTTAGCACTCAGCTTGCTTTCTCCTTTTTAAAAAATCTAGGCCAGGATTCAAACCTAGGGATTGATGCCACCCACCACAGACTGGGGCTCACTACATTAATTAAATAATCAAGGCCTTCCCTCACAATCATGCCCGTTAGCCAATCTGATTTATAAAATGCTTTATGGAGACTCTCTTCCCAGCATTAAATTGACTATTAAAACTAGCCATCACTAGTTACTACAGAAGGTTCTCAGTTGGCCACACTTTGAATGATTTCATTGGGTCAAACTACTATTGCAGATATAGGCATGCGATTATCTAGGAAACCCCTATGCTTTTTCAAAAGTTTGTTGATTCTTGACCTTATTTACTGATAGATCACTAGCTCTGCTCAAACACTCTCCACAGGCTATATTCTGGGAATGAATTCTGAAATTCTGTTCTTATAGGAAGCATGCTACCTGTTCATGCATGACAATATTCAATTATCATAGTTCTTAGGACAATTCTAGTCTTCGAAAGGCTGGTTAGAAAGGCATTAGGATCTCAAAGTTGAAGCACACATACTAATGGACACAGTTGGATTTGCTTATGTGACCCAGAACCAGGACAAATGGCAGACAGGGGCCTGGAAATTACAGAGCAAATTAGGAAGCAGAGCAGGCAACAGGCATTATCCATTGTCAAGTTTTGAATAAGGTCATTTATGTGTTTGTGTAAACACTCAGGGAATGACATTAATATTTAGAATATGCTGTATGTTTCCAGAATGGAGAACACATACATCCTCTTTTTAAAAATGGAACTATTCCTTTATTAATTATATATCAATTCATCAATGGTAATCAACTCTCATCTTGAAATATAAAAAATATAATTCATGGGGGACTTATTACATTTTTCCTGAGACATCTATAATTTTGGAGAATAAACAGCAAAAATATCCAGGTATTACTCATAATACCCACTTTATACCATCCCTCACATAATGATAAACCGCATTTTACTCCAGATGATTGATATTTCAGCATGTTGTATAATCTATATTGTAGGTAGCATGTAAAGAATTAACATTTAGATATTCAGTGTTGCAGGAGGGAAAAGGATTTCTCTGACAAATTTGCATTCTTGGTAGGAAAATATTTTCCAAGAAGTTCTGACAAGTATTCCAAATGACTGCTTAAACTAGTAGGACACAGAGAGTAGAGAACACACTTTGATTGGTTAGGCTATACTAGGGTTTGCTCTTTGAGCCTATCTAACAATGCCAGTCTAAACGGCTCAGCATTTGAATGGCCAGAAACAGCCCCAGTTGATAACTCTATAACCAGTATACCAAGGCCCCAGAGAAATTACAGAAGGGCTGGATTGAGGAGCCAGGGCCCCAGGACACTTACTGCCAGATAGAGTCTTCCAGATAGGACAATGAAGCTGTCCCCCTGAGATATCAGCAGCATTGGTGCTCAGCAAGACCTTGACAATGACAACACCACCTGCCCTGCCAACGTGAGCAGGAGAAAATCTACATGGTTCTATACCTAGACCAAGAGCTACAGACAATCAATGGCTGCTAAGAAAAGGGAATTAGTTTTCTCCTGGTACAAGTTCTAAAAACCAAAACCAAAACAAAAACAACTAACCAAACCAAACAAAAACCCCACAAGCTCTTTGATGGGTTGTTTAGTCTCAGTATGTTAGCCCTAAACAAGCACATATATGAACAAGACTCTCCACCAAGGCCTAACAGTAATAATTATGGAGGATGTACTTCATTTGAAAGAGTATGGTAAGGAGCTGGCTGGGGAAGAAGAAGGTGTGAAATGAGGGAAGTATGGTAGTCATGTGTGGAATTCTCCAAGATAAACATGCGAGTTAAAAAGCCTAATGCACAATATGTAGGAGGATGGCTCTTTCGGGGGTTTATCCTCACAACTAGAGGAAAGAGTTCCCGGGATCCAGTCTGCGATGTGATCACTGTTGTTTATGACTACAGATCATATTCTTTAGAAGTTCTATTAAGGTTCTCTCATTTCAGGGATGACAGCTGTGTTGGGTACTGCCATGACCATACAGCTACATGTCCTAGGTTGGGCATGCAATCTGAAATGCATGGTGGACTCAGGAAATGACATCTAGCTCTGAGCATAAGTATGACAGGAAACATATCTACAGTATTCAATGCTCTGTTAATTCATATAACTGTACAACCTAAAACTTAAGCATAAGAGTGCTCTTTTCCTGTATCAAGTCTAGATTACTCCCTTATTCATTTATCAAGGAAACATTTACAACTGACTTTTCTCATGTGTAAATTTCCTGCATCGTTATTGAATGACACAGGTGATTTGGGTACTGTTCTCCTGAAGCCATAAAGGAAGATCTGACTAACAGCCAATATCTTTACCAAGTGATTCACAAGCATCTCAGGTATGATGGCACAGGATCTGCTCTGTTTCTGAGGACAGCTTAAAATGTGTTGATAATTTATTTCACAAACAGGATAGACAGTTTGTAACAACGTTGAGCAGGCCTGGAACTTGGTACATTGCAGAGGATGGCCCCGAACATCCAATCCTCCTGCCCAGGCTGTTTGAGTCAGTTACAGAGTTACAGACATTTGTCACTACAGCAGGTTTATCCAGCGCTGGGGACTGAACCCAGGGCTTCCTGCATGCTGGGCACACACTTTACCAAGTGAGCTACTGCCACAAAATTCCTTTTATTAAGATAGATGCTTTTCATCTCAGGGTGCAGTTTTTAATATTTCAATTTATTATTATTCCACTTTACTACTTTTGTGACTATTTTCCAAAATGAGATTTATTTTTAAAAACTTGAATTTTAATAACAATTTTGGCCTAGTTGAATACACACATACTTCTAAGTTATTTATTTGCATCTGTTCTTTTTTAGAATGGAGTTTTCATTTCATGTACATGAGTGTTTACCTGCATGTGTGTCTGTGCTCCATGTGTTCAGCCTCAGAGGCCTGAAGAGGGTGTAAAGTCCCCTGGGACCTGAAGCTGCAGATGATTGTGAGCTGGGAAGAGAACCCGGGTCCTCTGAGCTCACTCTTCAGCACCATCCTATTCCTGAAAAACAAATTTCCCCATTTTTTCTTGCTTTTTTGGAGTAACACATTAGCTTTCTTCATTGGGAAGATTTCACAAATTTTACGAGATGTCAAAAATGATGTCACTATAACAAAGCATCCTGTAAAAGTACTGATGAAAACATGAGCCCCACACCAGTTCTCAGGAGTGAAAACAGACACTTCCTTGTGGTGAAGGAAGCTTGCTGACAGAATGAAAATCTGACACTGGTACACTTAAATTCAAAATCCAGTATTAGCTCTCATTTCAAAATATTTACCTTAGAGATCTGAGTCACAATATTTCCCTTGAGTGAGTGAGCATTGTTAAGCACACCGTAATGAGAAGTGTTGACATTTTATTGAAAGCCACTCTGTATTGCTAATCTGCTACGAACATTGCCACAGCACTGGGCGAAGATCTGTCAAAATGTGTTGGACTATGTTTTGTCTTGACAGAAAAGAGTAATTTCATGCAGTTCAGGCTCTTCCTCAGTTGCCATTCCTACTTAACAACAGAAAATGCTGTGTCTGTTTTGCCTGTGACCCTCTTCCCCTTGACTCTTGGCCTTAAGATTTCAGATGGAGCGTTTCTCCTTCTCAGAGTTCTCCCATTAGACTTCAGATGTGTGTCATCTTGGGTCATGGGCTCTCCCTTACACTTGGTAACACGAGGCTTTACTCTCCAGCTGAAGTGTTGCCTGTGACAAGGGGCCCCAGGTGTCTTTTTCTTTGTTATCTTTCATGAACATAACTTAACCTTTTTACATCACCTATAGAGATGAGGTAAACGTTAAGCTTAAAAACGTTAAGCTTTGGTTGTCATTTACTCATGAAAATTGTGGGTATTGAACAATATCTGAGATACAGGAGGGGTAATTTAAAATAATTTCTTAATTCCATGTAGACTTAATAAATCTAAAACTTTAAGTAAAATATTCTTCTAGGAAGCTCAGGTTAATGAAGACAGGTTTGTGAAGATTCTCTGCATACTGAATTTAGCCAGCGTATTTCACCTCTCTTCGATAACTCTACCACGACAGGAACAACCTCTGCCCTAAGATTTTAAAACCATGAAAATAATTAATTATGCTAAAGTACATGGCAGGAAAATTACTTCTAGTGGCACGTTTCTATACCCACCTGTCAGTTTCAGTCATCCCACACAGAGATCCACAGCCAGACCGTGTTCACAGAGTGAGACAGTGGAGTCCTAAACAGGATGATGTTATCAGATCCTCCAATCAAGGCTCAGGGATCAGTGTGGAAGAGGAACAGGGAAACTGCAAGAGACAGAGATGAAGACTGACTCCAAGGAAATGCTATCTTCCGGACAGGAAAGGACTGAGACACAGGGGAACTCGCATCAACTGTGATGGCAGCAGACCAGCACAGTCACAAGCCAAAATGCCAGTGCTGAGCCAGGGAAGTGGACACTAGTTCCTACACCAACCAAGAACATAGCTGCAATGTATACCTTACTTCAGTAGAGTATACTGGGCATATCAACCACAAGTGGAGGAAGCCCCTTACCTAGCAGTGTCGACAACACAAATTGGAATCCATGTGTTTTTTTAATTGTTGTTGTTATTTTGTTTGTTTCTTTTCTTGCTTCTTATTGTTGTGTGTGTGATTTTTTTGTTTCGTTGTGGCATTTTTTTCCGTCTTACTGACTTTTATTGTATCTTGATGTTTTTAAGGCAGAGAAAGAGCATGGTGTTGAGTTGATTGGGAGGTGGAGATGACCTGGGAGTGGTAGAAGAGACCCAAGAATATGATAAAAATATGTTGTATAAAATATTTGCAATGCAAATTAATTTTTAAAAAAAGAACAAAAGTTTCAAACACAACTGTCTTCAAATTTAAGTGGAATATATGGGTTAAAAGATACTATAGGATCAAATTATATTTATAACTTAAATGACAACATTAAGAAAAAATGGTGATAGTTTGTTTAACAATCTTTACTAAAGCCCTGAATGACAAACATGAATTAAGCAAGTTTTGCCTTTTATTTGGAATGTTTTCAACTCCTAGCATGTCCAATAGCCTGTGGCACACAGCTCAGAGTGTCTGTGGAACCGTCTTGTTCACATTTTCTCCAGGAAGTCTGAGCATTCTGGAGTTCCTGCTTGCAGGTGGCAGCTTTCATTTGTTTTAAGTTTTAATATTGAGAGCTTTCTTTTTTCTGACACACCAGTACATTTTATTGTGTGTGGAAAATAGTGGGCTATGGTGGCATCGACCGTATCTTCTGCTGTTACTCAATCCATCTCCTTTTCTTGTGGTCATGTGACACTGAACATACTGTGGTCCCCAGAACAGCCTTTCTCAGCCTTCCTAATGCTGGGACCTTTTAATACAGTTCCTTAGGCTGTGGTGACCCTAACCATAAAAATACCTTTTTGCTACTTCATAACTATAATTTTGCTACTGCTATGAATCCGAATGTAAATATCTGATATGCAGGACATCTGATATGTGACCCTGTGAAGGGGTTGTTTGACGAGGGGACACGACCCACAGGTTGAAAATGGATGCTCTAGATTTTGTGGCTATAAATGTGTGAGATGTGGGGCTGATTCAGAAGGTCCACAGCAGCAGACTCTTAGTGCCAGCTTGGAGGGGAGCTGAAGATAGTTTAACTCTGAGGACTGTGGAGGGAGAATAAATGCCAGAGCCCAGAGAGGGAGGAGACGAGAAAGAACAAGGCTGCTCCTTTCCCCTTCCTGCTCCTGGTTGTGGTTGTGAGACAAGAAGCCGGAGATTTCCTGAAAGGAGGATTGGACTGGCTCCAGGAACCTGAAGACCCTTACCAGCAGGAAGTAGCTAAGAAAGAACTGAACCCCCCTCCCACTAATCCTTTCTCTCTCCTAGCTGGTACAAGGGTGTTGGGAAGGATTTTGGTGGAGAAGGGGAAAAACATATAAGAAATGTAAATAGAAGAGTTTTAAAAATTAACACCAACACTAGCTCTTAAGAGGAAGCATGATTCAGGCAGCTCTACCAGTAAAACTGAGAGTAAAGTGTGGGTGTGAAGGACAGCGTGGCTGAGAAGTTACCACACTTGGACATGAGGCTACAGTGTGGCAGAGAGGTATAGTATGGGCATGAAAATACAGCATTGGTGTGAAAGTACAATACAGGTGTGAGGGTGGAGTGTGGACGAGAAACTGCACTGTGTGAGCGTAAAGGCGGCAGTGGGTGGGGGTGTAGACATTTATTTTCAGCTATTTTATTTGGGTTCTTATACCTGCCAACCTTCTCTACCCCAATTCCTTCCAACACCCTAACACTAGGTAGTCAAGAAAGAAGGTTAGAGGGTAAAGGGGAAATAGATCTCTTTAAAGACCTTCCTGATGATCAGGCTCCAGTCTTCTTCCTTAGAATATCCAGCACTCTAGAGAAATCCAACAATGCAGTAATCCCGCAAAAGCACATGCAGCAGGAGGAACCAACAACAGCAGAGACCTGCAGCAACAGGGGCAGCAGGAGCAGCAGCTACCTCTTCTGTGCACTCTGGCCCGTGGTGGGGCTCTGCCCCTTTTCCCATCTCAAAAATTCGCAGAATTCCAGAGGTCACACACTCACAAAAACTATCTACAGCTGGCAAAACCACTCTTTTCCAAGAGCACTAGACAAATCATAGTCAGCAGCTGTGGACAATCTGAAACAGTCCCATATCCCACATCTGGGATTAAAACAAAAACATATTCACATAGCATAACTGGGATTTTTAAGAAAGCGAAATTCTCACTGCAGGGTGTGAGGGTGCAATGTAGGTATGGAAATTTAAAAGTCTCCCTAATTCTTCATGAACTGCTGATATCCTTGGCTGGGTAGGTAGCATGCTTAGGGATAGCTGCACAATGCCTGTCAGGCCTCTCTCTCTGTGTGTCTCTCTGTGTGTGCATGTTCCTTTGCTGAATGCCATCTGCAGTGTTTCATAGCCAACTAGTGCAGCTCAGACAACACCTCAGCTTCTACCCTGCAGGAGACAGGACTCTTTATTGTTTGGCATCTGTATATGCTGTTAGGTCTTCCAGGAACTTCTCCACCTTCTATGTCAGTGTTAGAGAACTGGAGTGACAGTCTTCGGATATCACAATCACCTCTATGTAGCTGCTGAGGATTCTGGCTCAGAACCTCAGCAAGGCTAAGCCGTCCTCTCCCAGCTCCAGTGTTTGTGCTTCATCTGCTGGATCCTTACCCATCTCACCTGACCCTCATGTCAGCTCCTAAACTAGGTATCTCTCCTAGGCTTGGCAACGCTCTCTATGTGGGTACCACTTTTCTTCTTTGTTTTACAGTCTTCTTCGCCTTCTTTATAGGACTCGTGAATAGAGCAGCAATAAGAACACTGCCCCTTAATAAAATAGTTATTACATCTTCCCTTCAGCTATCAGCATTTATTTTAAAATTAATATTTAAAATAGTTTTGAAACAAAAACATATTGATTTAATTTTAAAAACAAATCAAACACATTGATTTGGTTGTAAAATGTCTACATTATATGGCTGTTGAGTTGGGAAATTTAGGTAAATGAACAAAGAATACATTAACAAACTTTAATCTTTTTATAGGATTAACTGACAATACATAAAACATATGAAAACTCTTACTTAAAAAAAACAAGCTTAGTTCCCGCTTTAGTAAGACAAAAAAGATCTGTACAGAAGTCCTCTTGGATGTGGCTGTTCAGTATCCCCTTTGTTCATAACCACAGTTCAGGAAGGACGGATCAGCTCCAGTGAGTATAGTCAATGCTGCAGAAACCCATTGTCTTCTTTCCACACACAATAAAAATTGGGTCAGAGAAAGTAAAGCTTTCACTACTAAAATTCAAAACATAAATAAAAAACTACTACACATAAATAATGAATCCAGAACAATGAGACTTCTGGGGGAAACTCACGGACATGATTTTGCACAGGAGCTCTGAGCTGGGTGACTTCGGGAAGCCCAAGAAGTCAAATACTTTGTATATGCAGTTTGGTGTTAGAAAACCTCATACCACATGGCTTTCCATTCATAAAAATATTGGGACTCAGAGGGAGGAAAAGATGTGAGGTTGGAAGGGAGATATGTTTAAAGGATCTGGGAGGAGTTGGAAGGGATCACATGGGTGGATATGATCAAAATAAAGTACATTTATCATGAAATTATTCAAGAAGTTCTTTTAGAATGCATAAAACTAAGGAAGAGGAGAAGAAAGATGAGTAACAAGAATTACTTTGTCATGGATATCAAAATAAAAGACTAATTTTTATATTTAAAAAAGCCTGGAGAATACAATCTTTGATTCAGAATAAGAAATTACTTAAATGAGAAAAGAAGAATACCTGGGTCTTTAAAAATCAGAGAAGAGTGGCATTGGTTTATTTTTAGGTCTTAATTTTTAGAACAAAACAATATTTTTTATATTGACCCTACTTTACCAATATAATTTAATGATACATTTTGTTGATCTTCATCTACTCGAATATTTTTCATTCATCCATTCCTGAAACCTGCTGAGTGTACATACTGGGCCCTGTGTCACCCTTTATCACCCTGAATCACCCTGTGTCACCTTGCTCCCCAAGCCTGTGAAACAATGTGACCCACATATATTGGCAGTCCAACTTTTTACATGGACTAGTAGACAACATTTTAGTTAAAGAATCCCAAGCCCATTCTGTTTATTGATGCTTTATGTAAAATAATATAAAGTCATGAGAACTAATTCCTTTGCCTCCACTTCTCTTTACAAATGCATATCTCTAAGGGTCTGGTGGTGCCCAGGTAATATTTCAGCCGCTTGGTTCACATGTTCAAGACCAGCCTGCAATTCAGAGTATACTTTATATTGAAAATTTAGTGACGTTCTATCCCAAAATTATAGTCAAACAAGGGAAAAGAGGATTGTTGGTATAGTTTAGTGGTAGAGCCCTTGATTGGCATATACAGAGGCATAGACTCAATTCTCAGTACCACAAATTAACAGCAATAGCACAAGCAAGTACAAGTGTCCATGAAAATGTAAATAATGGCAATGCTATGTAACAAAATTGAGAGTTTTGCTGATTGTCCTTGACCGTTTTCATACTTAATCATCTTTTTACTACCAGTAGCTCACAGAAAGAGAGTGGTTATTGGCACACAGTTCGCCCAGTGCAATGCAGCCCATTCAAAATCCCACCACTCTGACCTCCCACCACATTCTCAGTGGCACAGCCCTCCACACTGTGGCCCTGTGTCTGGAAAACTGCGTACACTATTTCCAAAGAAGTCCACTCCAAAGAAGGTCTCACTCCAAGGAAGTTTCTAACAAGCTGTCAACTAGTGCTGAACCTGTCACAAAACAAAGACAACAAAATAAAACAGCCAAAACACCAACCAAAACAACCTAGTATGGTTCCTCAATGCAGATTTACCAAGCTAGACTCTAATATCTCCCTGTGGCTACTGATTTGCAGCTGAAGATGATCACCTTTAACTCGTGGCACCCTTGTCTATTCATTCAGGAAGTACAATAAAGTAAAAAAGCCATGGAGACCACACAGTGTTTCTGCTTTGGACTTGTATGTTTTGATTTCATATTTTTAATGACCATGTAGGACCATAATTCTATACTTTATCTTAGAATGATTCCAATTCGACTTCTAATGCTATTTTTATTTACATTATGTGTGATGAGAGGATATATACATAGATAGTGACTTCCTTACATTTTGTCCCCTCCCCCTTGGAGTCAAATAAATCATTTGGGAAATTAAGGTAACTAGCGTAGGCTGTATGATACGTGAAATATTCTATGTTGTTGTTTTCCCTCACAACACTACTCAAAATGCGAGTGTGTCTGTACCCCAGAGAGTAATAATTCCTTCTTTGATTGTTTGTTGTGGTTGCTTTTATTCCAGAAATGAAAACAGAACAAAGGCGCCTATGTTCAAACAGCAGTGATTCGTAGTCTTCTCAGATATTGTCTGAATCTAATTGGATTTTAATGAAATGATATTTCCTTTGTGATAAGTACATAAAAATTATGTTTTTAATTAACATCACAAGGTATAAGCTATAGATACCAAGTTTCAACAGAACCAATGTGACTTTAATGTTTCCTTCATTTAAAATAAGACAGGAATACGCAGAGCTTGGTGGAGAAAGTAAGTAAATTAAATGGACAATGATTAGGCCCCGTCTTTCTTGTCCTTGGAGTGGTGCCAAGCTCACAGTGTCTATTTCTTTTTACTTTGAAGCCTTCACTGGGTAGTTTCACTTTGAAAGACTTTTTGAAGATTTCTTTCTTTTGAGTTTTTGTTTTTAGATTTGTCAGTGTTTATACAGGCTTGCAAGTCAAGCTATGTGCTTTTCACATCTGAGTGGTAATTCAAATCAGTGTTCAGCCCTAAAAGTAATAGCACAACCGTATATAACCCTGGAAGTCATGTTTGTGGAGTGCACACAGTCTCCATATGCAAGTATTATGTGTCTTATTTGGAAGAGCAACTTCTGATTATCTGAGCAGAAGAATGAGGACAGAATGGAGTTCAGAAGACTCCTACATAGGCAGGACTGTTTCTTCTCTGTATAGCTTCAAAACCAACATGGAGAATTTCTAAGAAGGAAAGCATAGAACAATGATAGAAAATGGGATCCCAAGAGGCTCTGTGGGCCTGTGAGCTGAGAGATGATCTGATCCTGTAATGACATTGTTGCAAGAGGAATGGTGGCTTCAGATGGTGAGTTTAAGATCATTGTATCAAGGCGCAAATGTGTCTGTATTAATCAGAATAGGAAATATTAGTACTAACACATTTTTGCCAATGAAAGATAAGTTTTCTTATTCCAAAAGCACAAAATCCACCATCATTGAAGGAAAGATGCTTCTAGTTTCTTTTCTCCTTCTTGCTCCCTGTAGTTCCTGCTGTTTGTAGCAGTGTTTCCCTGTACAGTATCGTTTGCCTGAAGCAGTAGTAAGTTGTCCTGTGAATGCAACCAACAGAAATACATCATCACAGCACAATGTAGTCAACATTTGAAGTGTTGGTTGAATGAAATAGAGTCTGGTATTTTCCATGAAGAACCAGAGTTTTTATATGTTGGTTGGTTGGTTGGTTGGTTGGTTGTAGACCAAGACCTGCTGAAGGCAGTACAGTGTCTGAATTCTTATTTCATGAAGACTTTGTGTGAACACTTTTATTCTTATTGAGTTATCCAATAACTCAATTGGATATCAGTTTGGATAACTCTATAAGAGTAAAATTGTCCGATGTATCCATTCATTGGCTGAGCATTCTTCTCAGATGTAATGGTTTTATTTAGATTCACAAAACCATACTGGATATGTCCAGCATCAGATGACAGCAGAGTGACTGTGACCTTTTATTAGTTTGAGTTTGGATTTAGGAAGTGCTTTGAGTTTCTCCTTAGGTCCAGTTCCTGATCTGGTTGTCACCAAATGGTCGAAACAATCTATTTTGTGTGTGTGTCATTATGCCATCAAGAAATTGATTGTTATGGAGGATAATGGAAGAAAACCATTCCAACAGTATCTGTTTTACAAATATTTCAGCCAGCTCACAAGACATCCACTTATTAAGCTAGGTCACCTTTATAATTTTCTTCAAATGGTCCATGCTGAGTTTGTTCACAATGTCTACATAGAGTTCTTAAGAGCTCCAATTCTAATGCTTGCTTTTAACTGGCCATGGTCAATATTTGATAGCTGCCCACTTCACTCTTCATGCTCAAAACTCCCATCTCTTTTGCAAACCCATTGAATCGCCACGGCACCGTTAACCCATTTGCAGTTCCTCGGCACATACATTTTTCAACTTGTCCATCGCCTCTGCTGCTCTAAGAGCCATTTTGAAACCTGATTAATAAAACCTTCTGCCTAACATCATTTCCATAGCATAAGAGATGTACAAACAAACAGAAAGTTACATTGCGAGGCTCTGCAGGTTTTTGTGAACTCAACACAAACAAGGGTCTGCTGGGAAGAATGAACCTCAACAGAGGAATTGCCTGCATCAGGTTGGCCTATGAAAAAGTCTGCGGGGAATTTTCTTTGAATAATAATAATTGTGTGGGGTTCTATTGTGGGAGGTGCCATCTCGAAGCTATATAGAAAGAAATCTGAGCAGACCATTGAGAGGCCAGTGAGCACCGATTCTCCACAGCTTCGGCTTCAGTTCTTGCCTTCAGGTTCCTGCCTTGAATATCTGCCCTTTTCTCAATGGGGACTATAAAGGGTAAGATAAAATAAACGTTTCCTCTCGAAGACTCTTTAAGACATGCTATTTTTTTTCACAGCAATAGAAATCAAACTAAGGCAAATGTCATTAGCAAAAACAAACACACAAAATCAACCAACTAACAACAACCAAACCACCAACAAAAAGTGTAGAATGAGAATCACATAATATATTCAATTCATATGAGAATATGCATATATAGCATAACCACATTTGCCATGTATTTCAGTATGGAGGGCAAATTTCAATGTAGAAACTAAAATTATTATTTTTTGCACCAACCTAATGGTAATCAATTTCGTTTCCACCCTGTCAATCATTTGTATCATTTGTGGTCCACATAGTTACTTACTATTTAATAGACATAGCACACAGTTTAACTGACTAGCCATCTACCTCTCTTTCAAATTTTACATTAGATCATGTACTTATGTAAATTTGTGGACACCTAGCGATTGCTTTTCCCTGATTGACTTAAGATTTTTTTTTTAGCATAGAGTCCAAAGGGAGAGAATGTGAAATATGAAAAAGGTTCTTCACACAAGGTAAATGAAAGTGTGCGTCCTGTTCTGCAATGTGAGCAGATGGTACCCTGAGGAGCTCATCCTTCTCAGCGCTAAAGCCATGGTAAATACAATGAGCATGTGTGCGCAGGGCTCCATGAGCTCCGTCAGGGTGGTGGCTAAAGGAACACTTCTGGAAATGTGTCTCCTTTTACCTTTGAAACACCGAAAGAGCTCAGACCCTCACAGGTACTCTGCTTTAAAGGACTCCAAACTAGGTGCGAAAAACAATGCTATAACAACAGGATTCACTATCAGCGACACTGATCAGTAGGTTCTAAGAATTTTGTGGTGCATCGTTATGTGCTTTAACATAAAGTTTATTTAAAATTTATGTCAGTTATTTCTAGACCTTTCATTAAGGTGTAGTCTGTATGAAGAAAATACAGAGAGATAATGATGAACACATGTATCACTGTCATCACATCACATACAGACTGCTGACCGAACTTCTTGCCATTGTGTCTCTGAGACATTGGTTAGTTGGCAATTAAGTTTCATTATTACAGGGAATTCCATTTGTAGAATGTATCATAATCTAATACATTTCAGTTTCTGATTGTTTATGGTCTTTCCATGGTGCTCAGGCTGCCATGCAACTGTTAGCTTCCTACCTCAACATCTCCTGTGCTGGGATTACAAGTATGTAATCCCAAGGCCATGGTCTAGGCTATTGTTAATAAGCACTGACATGTTTCACCTTCAGTCCATCATGAATATGTTTGCTTTTGCTGTGCTATCTAAGTCTTTAGGTGAACAGGAATGTTCACTTTAATAGAATTGTTAGTTATGGCCGAATAGGGAATCTCTAAAGGCCAGAAACAGAGCAAAGAAGAATAAAAAGGAGAACAGAGAAAGAAGAGTAGAAATGGAAGTGAAGATGAAGATAAGAAAGGAGCAGCTGAGACAGCAGTGTGGACACTGGCATTTTCTTGAGGAAAGGGCAAGGAGTATGGTGACATGTACAAACTCAGTCTGGAGCGTGTACATAAAGATGATGCATGTCAAGGTAAAGCTCTGGCAGCACATGGGAAAACGATCAAGACTCTTTCCCGGAGAAAGAAGTTCTAATCTAAGCCTTCACAATGTTGCCAGAATTGTACAAGCTGAACTTATTACTTTCAAAGGAATACCAAAAACTGGGGAAAAATGGCTGAGCAGTTAAGACCTATTATAGCTCTTGCAGAGGATTAGGGTTCAGATCCCAGCGCTTTGCTCAAAATTTCCTGTAATTCCAGTTCCAGGGACTCCAGCACCCTCTAGCTTCTGTGTGCACTTGCACACATAAACTCCCATAGGCACACATATATACACATAACTAAAAATAAATATTTTGAGTTTATTAGTATTACTAAACTTACAAGGAAATAAAACACCAGAAGAAATATTTTTAAAAAACAAAATGACAATAACATACTCTTGGAGAATTCAGATATTGAAATTGATCATACTTAAAATAACTATACATGCATTCTTAAAGATGGAGACATAATCTTAGAGCATTTTGTGGCAAAGTAAACATTTTAAAAGAATTGTATTTATAATAAAGGAGACCGTTTTCCTGAATATAAGATGGATTAGCCACTTTGGAATGTGCTTGTGATTTACAAATGAAGACCTGTCTCCAGGACACGTTGGTGTAATAGCTGCACCAACATGGGAGTAAACAACCACCCATTCCATGAGAAGGAATCCATAACTGACTGCTTGTGCAGCCAAGAAACTGAGACTGGATATGTTGAGCCTAGGATAAAACCCAGTACTATCGGTCTGCTAAATGAACACAGCAATGAAATGACTCTTAATGTTATTCTGCTAAACCCACGTGTCAGTGCCCTGCTCTGTGATCATCAGAGAAATTGGAAGACATGAGACATAGAAGCATGAAAAAGGATAAGCAGAACTTCTCATTCAGTTTGTCAACACCAATAAGTCAAAATACAGGGCAAATCAGTTATAAGATCTACTGAAAGAGGTAGCTTATGAGCCAAGCAGATAATCCATAAAGTGTACCTTGACATGTTATTCACTCTATGAGAGAAATGATTTTATCAAGTTATTTCTGCTGAAATATATAAGTAAGACATCAAGATCAAGACCAAAGATAATGAGAAAATATATTCAATTAATTGTGTGGTTAATTTATTTATGAATAACATTTAAATCCAAATACTTACAAGCAAGAATTTATCAAGACTTTTTATAAAACAAAATGAATAAATGTAGACCTTTGCATCATCTTATTTAATTGTTAGAGGTGCAAGTTCCAAGCAGGCTTTGTATTTAAACAGTGTAGGCAGCTCATCTAGAATAAAATCATTGCTTACATCTCTGATACAATAAGCCCAAGTCTTTCACAAATTAAACTAAACAGTTACATGTACCTTTAAAAACCATGTAAGAGTCAAAAGCACAACAGTTTTGTTATATATATATATATGTGTGTGTGTGTGTGCGTGTGCGTGTGCGTGTGTGTGGTGGTGAATGCTTTTCATTCCAGGTCTCAGGAGGCTGATGTAGGCAGAGCTCTATGGTTGGAAGCAAGGCTGAGCTATACAGTAAAACCCTGTTTCAAAACCCAAACATTTTGTACTCCTGTAGGGAAGTCACTCAGTTGATGGAGAATTTGTCCAGCATGAACAAAGCCCTGGGCTCAGTCCCCAGCTTTGCATAAACCAAGCAAGTTCTTACTGTGCATACTTATTCCTTTACTGACAAATATTTTGAACAGCTGTAGAGGTAAGATTTGTTGTGTATAGCTTCTTTATGGGGACAAACAGTTACAAAATATGAATATTTTGGTCCAAATAAAGATAATCTTAGTTTATGAAACATTATAAGAAAATCTTCTCCCCAAAGTTCACATAAAACCATGCATAATCAAAAAAAAATAAGAAGAAAAATGTCATGGTGAATACCTCACCCATCTCTCTTCCCAAAGGCACCAATGACTAGTGAAGTCTGGCTTCCCTTACAGTCTTCAACATAAAGAGAGCAAGAACTTCATCAAGGAGCAGACTTGCCTGAACATTCTCTTTGGAAAATATGCAGCTATGAAAAGGAACACATTGGCATCTTAGCAACAAAAAGGCAATGCCATCACTCGTAAAATACCAGGAAATGTCGGAAAGTTAAAAAGAAAGCCTTACAGAGCCAAAGCATCTGATTTTAGATTTTGGATTAACAATTTTTTATGAGTTGCAGAAGTGGGGAATAACAATAAAGAATTTATATTGGAAAGTCATTGGCTTTGTGAGGAATTAAAAATGGACTTATCCATGTGTGTGCTTGTGTGTGTGTGTGTGTGTGTGTGTGTGTGTGTGCACATACTCTCATGTCTATCCTTGGGCACAAATTAGGTTGAAGGACAGCTTTCTTTTCTCTACGTTCAGCTTTATTGGTTCCGGGGTCTGAACTTACAATGCCAGCCTCCTGTGGCCATTGTTATTGGCTGCTAAGCCAACTCTTTCGAATGTTGGAAATGGTTTTCCTGACTCCTTACCATCACCATTCATGCATGATGTGTGGTTTGAAAGAGGCTGGAGAATGCCTCAACTTGGTGCTCACAGGTTTCCTTTGCCACACTCTGCTCCATCTACTTTACCTCCCACATTGTAGCCATGCATTGGTTCATATCCCTTAATTGTTCTGTAGTAACCAACCCCCTTTGATTCTTAACCCAGAGCTTCCAACTTCAAATCTGATTTGGCTTTCTAATTCTCAGTCAAGAACTGAGTTGTTACGGGATATGATTTGGATGTGGTTTGAGGATTTTCTATAGGACATAATGAGTTAAAACTCTGCTCTACAGTGAGACACATGGGGAGGGGTCGCTTTCAGGAAGCAGGACATGGTGAGGAGTCACCAGAATCTTTCAGTTTCTGGCTTTCTATCTCACCTTAGGATCACTTCATTTCAAATATGTCCTTGCCATTGTGATGCAAGGGGTCCTTCCCAATGTGAGCTGGTAAAAGAGCCATCATTTTGAACCTTTAGAACTATAAGAAAAATCAAGCTCTTTTTTAAAAAATGAATTATCTTCAGGAATATCATTACAGCAACAGAAACTAGACGACCACATTGCCTCTTACTGATGTTTAATGTTCTTCCACCATACAGAAGGAATTCATTGTCTGCTATGAACAATACCCAGCCCCTAGAAACTGAAGGCATATCCACAATCAAAAGAGACAGAATTCCTATTTTCTGAGGTATATGCTTTAGGGGAGTCAATAGGAAATACAGAAAAAGTCAAAAAATCTATTAAATGTTGAAAAGTGAACATAAAGATACAGTTAAGGGGAGAGAATGAGAATGGAGAAGAGATGTGTAAAAGGAGTACCTTTATTCTCCTGCTTCAGTTGTCATCTCAGAGGCTTACTGCCTCCTTCTCCTAACCTAAGGCTAGTCCTGGAAGTGCCTTGCTTCCTTACAATCTAACCTAGGCTTAGAATATTTTCAGCATCTAAGACTTACTGCTGAATTAGCTCACCCTTTCTTGTTCTTACTGAGCTCTGGGCTGGCTGGTTCAACTCAGCTGTTCTCTCTCAAACTCCTTTCTGAGCTAACTTGTTCAATCCAGCTTCTTTCTTGGCCATGAATTGCTCTACTTGGCCTCAAACTCACTCTAGCAATCTGCTCTAATCTTCTGGCTCTTTCTCATTCTCTGGCTCATTTGGTCTTCACCTGAGATCTCTCTCTGCAACCTATTAGTGTCCCAGTAAAACCGCCTCTTCTCATGTAGCTTCCCCTTCCTCTCTGTTCTGTTCAGAGTTATATGTATCCTATTCTGTCAAATCTCTGATTTTTCATCTTTTCTGTCACTCAATTAACCATCACTTTCAAATATGAGTGCTTCCATTTACAAACTAACTTTACCTTCATTGTTTGGGATTAAAGGCATGTACCACCACACCTGGATCTAAGCTTTTTTTAACCTGAAACTTGAATACCAGGCTGGCCTTGAACTCCGATCTACTTGCCTCTGTCTCCTGGATTAAAGGCATGTTTGTATTCTAGCTGGATCACACACTTAGAAGGCCTTTGGATATGTTCTGAATTAAAATTCCTCTACAGAATTGGCTGCTCTCTTTGTGTCCTGGGGATTTCAAGGACTTGGAGAACAGGGCCCAGCAGATTTGAGACAGAAGAACATTGGAGTATAATGAGGGTGGCAGAAAAATAGGGGAGGACAGGGGGTTGGGGAATGGCCCACGAGTTCTACAAAGGGACATCAGGGTACACAGTCAAGGCCAAAGTCTGAGATTCAGGAAACTCTGCCTTGCAGGAAATCTCAGGGCTTCACAAATGCTGGTATTGGTATTTTTCATTCTGATGAGACATGGAGCCATAGGAAATTCATAGCGATTCATTTTTTAAACAAGTCCTTTCAAAATTAAAATTTCTCATTATTCATTTTCTTCATTTACAGTATTTCCTTGTAATTGTTTAAAAGCCCTAATGGCTACAGGCAAGACTTGTATTTATGAATGTGGCCACCTCAGGGCTCCTATTGGATTTGTGAGGTCACCTGCAGGAGGGCTCCCATTGCAAGTAAGGAATGGGTGACAGGTTTTTGGCTCATGGAAATGAAAACCTACATAGGAGGAGACAAGGTAGGACTAAATAGAGTCTGCATTTGGATAGCAAACAATTGAGAAACAATGTATATTCTGAGGATGAGAACATAGATACAAAATCTATAAGTAAGACATTCTAAATAAGCAACTTTTTATAAAATTTATAAATATTTTGTAGCATTTTGTCTGAATCTCTCCTTTTGATAAACTATACACTACCATATATTATTTTAAAATGAAATGATCCCTAAAAACAATTATTCTGTAGTCAGTTATTACTTAAATTGGAAATTATGGGTTAAGCCACCTAATGACATTATTGGAAAATTAGTTTATACGTAACTTACCTGATAGTTGATGACATATATATATTGGTTGGTTGGCGTTGCAGTCTCTGATGGAGTGTGCCTACTACCCACAGCCAGGAATCTCTGTATGTCACAGAGGGGAGGAGCCAGTCTCCAGGGGAGCACTGCAGCTCAACAGTCTCACAGCACCGTCATGGAAAAGGAGGAAACCCTTGCTAGGTTTTGCACATACTGCTCAACATTCCCTTTTATGTACTTACACTGTCAACATACCCACTAGGACCAGAACAGGCTATACCATCTCCTCGAGCCTCACCCCAAGGAGGGAAAGCTTTTCCAAGTGCCCATGGGTTTGAAATTTTGGTCCTTGACCTGACCCTAACTTCACTCAGGACTCTAACTTCTCATTTCATATTCACTCAAGTTTTCATTGGCTCCTCATAGTACTGTGCCTATTTATGAGCTTAAGAGTTCAAACTGTTTGCTGACTACAGTTTGGTTTAAGTGAATCAAAGAGATTAGAGATGATATATCATGAGATGATAGAATCGAATTTAATTGTTTTCTTTTATCTCATGGTCAGGATTAAAAGGAAAGACTGTTGGCCTCAAAGATAAAAATTTTAGGTAAGAGTAAGCTAGAATTCTTTCAAGGATACTCATACCTAAAATCAGTTAAAGTTGAGTATTATGATCGGTATGGTGTTTACATAGGAAACAGCACTCATAATACTTAGGTTCTCAGAAGTGGAATGCTTTGCTCCAAAAAGAAATAACATTGGTAGGAGAAAAGTATGGTCAGAATATATTGAATAAAATATTAGGCCATAACAGGACCTCATTTCATAGAGATAAAGTAACAGAAGTTAAAGCTAATACTTTGTTGCCTTACACAGAACAGCTACTTCCAAACTAGTGTATATGGGGCCTAAAAGCAGCTTACACTTCCTTCACACATGGTGAATATCCACTTGATATGTAACTGCTGGGAAACTGGTAGTGGGATCAATCTCACAGGGCCACTGTCCCCTTCAGGGAGCCCTCTGGAAAAGTCCTTCCCAGTTCTAGGATGGCTTTGGCTCACAGGAGGGTCGTCTTCTTTAGCAAGGGGCACTCTTCTAGAGCAACGTCACAAGGCATTGGGAGCCAACCCTGGGCTTCTCAGTTTCCCCATAGTTTTCTTCAACCTGGTGCCTTACAACAACTTCCAAATTTTCCACTTTACACTGGAATTAGTATGAATAGCAAGGATTAGATTCGGAAACTCTAAGACTAGGAAAAGAAAAGCAAGCAAGAAAAGAAGCTGAGGAGGGGCACTGCGCCTCTCTGCTGGAGGAACTGTTGAAGAAAACGGGTGGGGATCTCGTGGGCCCTTGAGACTGAGGCAAGAGGCAAGAGCAGACAAGCCTGTTGATTGCTGTCCTCGATGGAGACCATTGTCCCATGTTTTTATGGGCACACACACTGAGGTGGTGCAGTTGCCAGAGCAGGCACCAGCTGTCTTGTGTTGCTCTTTGGGGGAGAATTGCTCATCACTCCAACTGTCTTCACCCCATGGAAGACACTGCCCCGTGCTAACTGTGAGAATGCTGAAACGGGCTCTGGCTCTGCACAGGTTCTGGGCAAATGTAATTTCCCTGCAGAGTGCCTCACCCCTAATTGAATGCTCACAAGTGTGTCTGCTGCTGAGTTCGTCCAGGTTGTTGCTGCTGAGTCTCGTGATGAGTTAGGAGCTCTCTCTGTGGGAAGCAGAACAGAGAGAGCAACTCCTCAATCTGCAGAGTTCACTACTGCATTGTTAGCTACAACATGGTCCATCTTTCACCACTTGCTGAGTAGAAGCTGTTAGGGAGGCATTAGAAACCTATAACCATAATGGAATAGTGGAGGTCATAAGTGCAAGAGGGAACGAAGACCTAGAAGATACAGGAAAGGAGAATAATTTGGGAAAGTTTGTGAGAAGTAGGTTCTCAGTTTAAATTAACTTACTCCCGAAGCACTTTCCAAACTCAGAGCCTGATGTGGTCTCCACAGGTTAATACTACACATAATAAGAACAGACATGGCCATGACCAGAGACCTAGTGAAGCCTCCCTGTCTATGGCCCAAGTAAAAGAGAACACCCAACAGGAGCCATCAGCACATCCAAGATACTGGGTAAGCTCAGCTGTGGCTTGTCAGCAAGCCTGGTATAAGCAGGAGGGAGCCAATCACAGGTTCTTCTCAATACCTAAGAGTGTCACAGGTATCAGGAGCCAGATGACTGGCGTTGTGCTCAGGGCTTTGTTTGAAACATAATAATCAATCTCAGAATTCGTAGGAGGGATTGTGAGTGAGGAACAAAAGGGAAATCACTAAAAATAGGCAACACTAATAGTCCCACCCCTTTTGCCTATTTTGGAATGTTATAATGCTATACTTCGAGAAGGTAATCAAACTTCATTTCCATAACTCCGTGAAACCGCCGAAGGCAGGAGTGTGGCTGCCCTTATGCCCTCAGAACATATTGCTCCTGGGTCTGAGGTCACTGATTTAGCAAGAATCTGGACATATGGACCTAGTTTAACACTTCTTAGTATTTAAATTTCCAACTTCTGGAGATGACACTTCTCATGTAGACTGTTGTCTTCCTTGCTACGAGTGTGTGATCTGCCCTAGATTTCTTCTTTGACAGTTTCTAGATCCATGTGGGGACAGAATTACAGGATGCTTACCGTTACACGGTGGCTTCCACAAAGCATGGTCTCATGGTTGCCCTCAGATCCTCCTCCAAGGGGATTCTCCTTCCCTTCCATCTGATTCTAACCTATCAGGTCTCATCAGGACTTGCTGCAATGTCCTCCTCTGTGGCCTAGCAAGGCTGCTACTCTCTCTGGGGGCAGGGAGGAAGAAAGTAAAAAGGGCCACCCACTGAGTTCATGTCAGAGCCAGTCCCTGTTCCCCTTACTAGGGTACCCACTTGGACTCTGAGCTGCCATGGGCTACATCTGAGCCGGGGTTCTACATGCATGCTCCTTGGTTGGAAAAGACCCCTGTGCCTAGATATTTTGATTCTGTTGCTCTCCTTGTGGGGCTCCTGTCCTCTCCAGGTTCCACTCTCTCCCCCTTCTTTCATAGAATTCCCTGCACTCTGCCCAAAGTTAAAAAAAAAAAAAAGTTTAACTGAAGGTGAGCCAAGGAGCCAGGCAGTAGGCAGTGTTCTTCCGTGTTCTTGCTCTGCTTGAATCCCTGCTCTGATTTCCACAAAATATGAACCTATAAACTGAAATAAACGACTTTTCTACCCATATTACTTCAGTATTTATCAGAGCAGCAGAAAACAGTCTACCATGCATTTAAGTCTGGGTTCTTGTTATCACAATGATTTTTGTAGTCTTTATGCTGAATGAAATGTTCATGTTACAGCATACTCGAGGGCCTATGTGCAGCAAAGATAGTTTCAAGCCGAACCCTCACTTCTGTTGGCTGAAGCATGAATCTGTCTATATAGCATTATGCCATGCGCGTGAGCTCCAGCTCACGGCGCTCTCTTAACCTACTGCAGATGGCAGTATGCTGCAGTGCTTGCAAGGAGCACCTGCTTCATCACTGTGATCGAGCTCTTTGCTAGGAGCCATAAGATGCTGTGAGTCAGGAAGCTGTGGCTAGACCCCACCTGCGCCAGCCTTGAAAGCATGAATTCAAACCGCCTTCCACAGAAGTACCAAGGGTACGTGTGAACCCCTCAACCACCTTCCACAGAAGTACCAAGGGTACGTGTGAACCCCTCAACCACCTTCCACAGAAGTACCAAGGGTACGTGTGAACCCCTCGTTCACAGATTTACTATAGCACATGGAAGATGCCTTGAATTAGGGATGTGCTCCACTCTGCTCACACCATTTACAGAAATAGGAGGCAAGCAGCCTTCAGGTTGACCTCCTGGGTAATACTTTGGCTGCTGGATGCCAAAGCTGCTTCAGTGCAGTGACTTTAGACAAATACTTGTGACAGCTTTTGCTTTTGTAACTGCCAATAAACTGTTGCAAGACATGTGTCTCTGTACCTTGGAGGAATTGTGTCCTACCCTCCAGGAACAGGTTTCAAAGAAACACCTGCAGAGTAAAAGACCAAGGTGCTCCAAGAACACTATTAAATGGGATAGTTAGGCCATGGACACAGGGTGGACGCCTGGTTAACCACAATGTTCACAGCTGTAAATCACCCTGAAGGAGCTGCAGAAGCAGGTCAGAGTTTAAGGGCCTGTACCATCTTTCCAGAGGTCCTGGATCACCTCTCAGCATTCACACTGGTGGTTACCCTGCTCCAGGGAGCCAGGGACCTCCTCTGTCCTCCATCTGACTCAGGCCCACACACCCATGCACAGACATACACACATTCCCAGGATTAAAAAATGCAAATCCTAAAAGAATTAGTAAGTTTGTATAACCATATCTTAAATATATATACATACATACATATATACATATATTCACAATCCTGAAATTAAAATTTATAGCTATATTCTGTATTATAATCACATCTTAATCTATTAGCTACAATCACAAAACAAATATATACTAGACAGGTGATACGAAGTTTAATATATATTCTCAATATAAATGCTTCATCTATTTCTAATGCATATATTTATTATATTAGCATTATATAAGTATAGTTTTCTAATAATAACTATCTTACTATTAATGTATTACAGAATATTTAAATAACATCTATCCATATATGTATAATGTTTAAATTTTATATGCATGTATTCTGTCCTTTCCTTTTCCTTTCTTTTTCTTTTTTCATGTGTATGTGTGATAGGGTCTCATGATGAAGTCCTAGTTTTAATGGAACTGGAACTCACTATGTAGACCAAGCTGGTCTTGAACTGGTGGATGTCTATCTGCTTCTTCTTCCAAGGTTCTGAGATAAAGGTGCAAACCACCACACCAGGCTCTAGATTCTTTTCTTTGTCTGACTTTTTCTTAACTCTTCCCAGTTGTATTGATCTATGAAGGCTGTGAAATTTACTTTTGACACATTTCTCAGCTAGAAGAGATATTTCTTTAACGTTACAGGACGCCATGTCTGGGATGGGCTGATGAACGGGCTGTAGTCCCGAAACTCTCCCTTGACTCTTGCTGCATCTTCTGACTCCATCTGCCTGTCTCTGCTGGCAATGTCTCTCCAACCTGCTCTTTCTGTTTCTGCCAGCTCTTCTCTCTCTCTCTCTCTCTCTCTCTCTCTCTCTCTCTCTCTCTCTCTCTCTCTCTCTCTCTCTCTCTCTCTCTCTGCCTCCCTCCCTCACTTTCACTCTTACTCTCTTCCCCCTTTCTCTCTCTCTGCCCCAAAGAGCATGTACCATAGAGTTTAGGGTCCATCCATAATCAAACACGATTTCCTATCTTAAATCCATGAAGACCTCAATTCCCACTAACATCACATCCTGAGGTTTCAAGTCCACTTGAATTTTTCAGACATTTTCAACCCTTTTTAGAAGGAGCTGCAGAGACTTAGATAAGCATCTATCTCAGTTATTATTGGAATATATAAGGATGTAAAATGCTTCTTTTCTGTAATGTTTTCCTTGTCCTAAAATATACAAATCAAAGAATGCCACTGGCTTATAGATAGATATTTGAGTGGTTGAAGAGAAACTTGAGGGCATCTTGCCTTTTCAGGCCCACAGTTCTTTGATCTCGTGTAATGCTGTTGGGAGGATGGGAAGTTGGTGGAGAACCTTGACATTAAAAGGTACAGTTTATACAATTCTAGTCTAAAATTCTAGACTAAGTTCTAGTCCAAAGTGTGACCCTGGAGGTCAGAACAGGAAAGGCGTTAAAGAAACCATGAGCTCTCTGACATCCATGTGAAAGAAAAGGAGAAGGCACACACATACAGGCACATACATGCACACACACAGCCAGTTAAAGCACACACAGACAGGTATATACAAAAAAAATCACACCCATGCACATGCACAGCAGCATACATGGGTTCACACACACAGACTCAAAAGCACAGCCACACACATAAACAGAGATGCACATATACACAGGACCACACACAGGTAGGCAGACACATATAAACTAGGTGTCATGCTCACACCAGCACATACAAACACACACAAGCGCACACACACGCAGGCACTTACACACATACAGAGCCACCCACACAGAGGAACTTACACACAGACACATACACACAGACTCACATGCACACACACAGAAGCACATATACACTGACAAACACTCAGAGGCACACACACAGAGACACACTTATACAGACAAACAACGGAAGTACACACCCACAAACACACACACACAGGGACACATACAGAGAGGCACATACACATAGGCACACACACACAGGGTTACATGCACACAGGCACATAGACAGATGCATCTACAGTCACAGCACACACACAGAGGCACATACACCCAGGCATATAGACGTAGGTACACAGACACTGTCCACACACATGGAGGTACATGTACACACCCAGATACATATACATAGAGCCACAGAGGCACACACACAATAGGCACAGACACTTAAGTCCACACAATGGATGCATGCATGCACACACATGCACATGCACAAACATGACACATACAAAATTTTGAACTTGAAGAGTATGTTCTTGGTTACCCCAGAACCCTTCTGTGAGAGCTAATCTTGGTTGTCAAGTGGACTGCAACTGGGATTAGCTAAAAGACAATCTACAAAGTGCTCCTCAAAGCAAGGGACTTTCCTTCTGTGAAGTGGAAAGACACACTCTAAGTGTGAGCAGCCCCTTTCTGTGGCAGTCCAGACACACGGAGGTTGAACAAAGAAGCTCTGCTTTTGCCTGGTTGTCTTCACTCTCAGTCGTACATTCATCTACTCTGCTGTTGCTCCTCCTGCTGCCATCCTTCACTGCTTTACAGTGTGAAGACCACTGGCTAACCAAGAACTTCTCAAGCCCTGATCAACCGACTAGGGCTGATGAGGCAGCCAGCACCATGGCCTGAGCTGCCACCACGTTTTAGCCACTGTGGTGTGAGACAGCCGTTACTTGACCACCTAGAATGTACGGAGTAAGCTGATCTAATTAATTTATTTTTAATATGTATTCTTTTGGTTCTGTTTGTCTAGAAAACCCTGATCCCTCTACCCTCTTGTACTTTTCTATGGTTTAAATATGCTTTGCCCCACAAAACCTCATGTTGAACTTTAACCCCATTTGTCCCCTTTGGACATTATTAGGAAGGAAGGGCCAGGTAGGACTGGGTGGTCAGGAGCTGACTTCGGAATAGACTAATTTATGCGGTGATTAACGAATTACAATGGCATCCCAAGGATATGTCCCCTCTAGCTACCAGTCTCTCCAGGTCTCTCACGTGCTTCTTGTCAGTGAACACAGCTTCATGGAAAGACCTTGCCAGCAAGAGAAACATCAGCAGTTATGGCACTTCAACTTCTGACCAGAATCATAAGCAGAAGGAGCATCTCATTTGCAATAATTTACCAACATGGTGATTAGCATTGGTTGTCAGCGTCACAAGAGTGAGTGTCACCTTGGAGACAAATCTCAAGGTGTGTATCCTAGTTTGCTTTCTTTTACTGTGATAACTCCTACAGCACAAAGAAACCAAGGGGAGGAAAAAGCTCATTTTGGCTTGTACATTAGGTAATTGTCATCGCTGAGGACAGTCAGGACAGAAACTGGGCAGAAACTGTGAAGGAAGGCTGCTTGCTGACCGGACCACTTGGCTTGTGTGTAGCTAACCTTCCTGTGCATCCTTGATCCACCCACTGAAGGAAGGTTCCACCACCAAGCACTAGACACTCCTACAACTGGAAATCAAGAAAATGTCCCACAGACAGACTGATGGAGACACTTCTTCAGTGGTTTCCCTCTTCCCAAGGGACTGTAGGCTATGGCAGTAACAGCTCATCAGCACAAGATGGCTGTAAGGGAGAATGGCTGGGTTAATTAGGGTCGGAAGATGAACCTTAAGAACAGGCAGCACCATCCCATCAGCTGGGATCTGTTGCAACACAACCCGAAGACAGAAGCTACTGCAGCCATCCTTCTTCTCCATGCTGTATTCATCACCAAACTGCAATCCAAAATAAACTGCCTTCCGTATTTGGCTTAAGCCGGTAATCTTATCACAAGGAGCGAATGACCCAGTTAGTAATGTTTTAGTAGTTACTACAAACAGAAAATGGACTGAAATACACATAAGAAAATGGTGTGTGTAGAAGAGAGTTAATCTCGTGTTTTTAATCTCATCTTTATAATCTTGTTATGTACGAGATAACGAACCTGCATTGCCTCATGTATACTCTCAGCCACCAGAACTGAAAGACGTAATTGTGATTTTGACCCAGTGGGGAAGCCACAAGGTGTTGGAGTTTCTGTTTGTTTGTTTTTTATCTATTTTATTTGGGTTCTTATTTCTCTCACCCTTATAATCCCATTCCACCCTACTCCATTCCAAACCCCCAACACTAGGTAGGAGAGAAAAAAAGATCAGAGGAAATAAGGGGGCATTAAGTTCTTTTTAGACTACTTCCTGCTGATTAGGGGCATTGAGTTCCTTGGAGCAAGTCCAATCTCTGTTGCATAAGGATATCTCCCACCTCTTCTTGTTTCCTTGCTCCCCACCACTTGACAAGCCAGGAACCAGCTGGAAGAACAGCCCCACCTCCTCTCTTGGGGCTCTGGTCTTCTCCTACCCTCTGTGGGGTCCCCAGAAGGAAACTATCTTTGGCTGGAAGAATGCTGCCTGTGGCAGGGCACACATGAGGCAAACAGCCTCCTGCTGTGGATGATCTGCAGCAGGCCCATGCTACACACCTGGGATTAAGACAAAAACTTGCTTCATAGCGTAACTGGGTCTATCTCTTCAGATTGTTGTGGCCTCACTGGATTCCTTCATCCTAGGCTCTGAGAATCCTGTGCTCTATCAGACAGTGGAGGCCTGAAACGTTCTCTTCCTACTCTAAGACAGAAAGATAAGTGAGAGCTAGAGTAGGCTGTATGGCTGGCTTGCTTTTTGGACTCATGCGTGACTTTGATGTTCTGGTTTTATGACCTCCACATGCAAGAGAAATTCTAGTTTGGCTGCCGTGAAGTAAGAAGCCAAAGATACACAGTCAGAGAAAACTTGGCTCTGATGCCTCTTCCAACACTCTCTCTGAAGCAGTGGTTCTCAACCTTCCCAACACTGGGACCCATTAATACAGTTCCACATGTTATGGTGACCCTAACCATAAAATTATTTTCATTGTTATTGCATAACTGTAATTTTCCTATTGTTTTGGATCATAATGTAAATACTTTTGGAGATAGACAGTTGCCAAGGGAATCTCAGCACACAGGTTCCCTCAAGACTTGGTCACCTCCCAACAGCATTGATGACTCTAGAAGTCTGACACAGTTGGTGGACTTGTTAATTATACATTTTATTTCTATAAGCATTTTTAATTGGATGCTACACACAGAGATAGATTTTTTTAATTTTTATTAAATACAGTTTATTCACTTTGTATTCTCCTGTACCTCCCTCCCCCACCTAACAGTCCCACCCTCCCTCTTCCCCACCTCTGTCCCTCCCCCACTCCACTGAAAAGGGAAGTCCTCCTCCCCTTCCCTCTGATCCTAGTCTATCAGGTCTCCTCAGGAGTGGCTGCATTGTGGCCTGGTAAGGCTGCTCTCCCCTCGGGGAGAGATGATCAAAGAGCAGGACAATCAGTTCCTGTCAGAGACAGTCTCTGTCCCCATTACTATGGAACCCACTTGGATATTGAACTGCCATGGGCTACCTCTGTGTAGGGGCTTCATGAGTGGTCCTTGGCTGGAGTAACAGTTTCAGAAAAGAACCCTGTAAACAGACTCTTTGGTTCTGTTGCTATCCTTGTGGAGCTCCTGTCCTCCCCAGGTCTTACTATCTCCTCCTTCTTTCGTAAGATTCTTTTCACTCTGCCCAAAGTTTGGCTATGAGTCTCAGCATCTGCTTTAATACACTGCTGTGTAGAGTCTTTCAGAGATCCTCTGTGGTAGATACCTGTCCTTTTCCCTGTTTTTTCCCACTTTCGATGTCTACCCTGTTTTTCTTTCTAAATGAGGATTGAGCATTTTACACAGAGTCCTCCTTCTTGCTTAGCTTCTTTAGGTGTACAGATTTTAGTATGTTTATCCTATATTATATGTCTAATATCTACTTATGAGTGAGTATATACCCTGTGTATATTTCTGCTTCTGGGATACCTCACTCAGGATGATATTTTCCATTTCACACCATTTACCTGCAAATTTCATGATTTCCTTGTTTTGTTTTGTTTCTTATCACTGAGTAATTGTGTAGATGTACCACAATTTCTGTATCTATTCCTCAACTGAGGGACATCTGACCTGTTTCCAGCTTCTGGCTATTAGAAATAAAGCTGCTACAAACATGGCTGAACAGATGTCCTTGTTGTATACTTGACTGTCTTTTGGATATATGCCCAGGAATGGTATAGCTGGATCTTGAGGAAGCACTATTCCTAATTGTCTGAGAAAATGCCAGATTGATTTCCAAAGTGGTTGTACAAGTTTACATTCCCACCAGCAGTGAAGAAGGGTTCCCCTTTCTCCACATCCTCTCCAGCATGTGTTGTCACTTGAGTTATTCATCTTAGTCATTCTGATGGGTGTAAGATGAGGAGATAGGAGATTTTTACATGAGAAAGCTGGTGACCACCATGACGGCTGGGTGCCTCAGGAAATTATTTTGCCAAATATTTGGCTTCCTTTTTAGATATTGGAAAAGTATAATGACTATGTTTCCTCACCATTTTGTCAACACACTTAAAAAATCTATTTAGTAGATGAATTTTCCAATAGCCACCAGGTTATTATTACCAGATTTAAAAAATTAATATATGATGTACACTTAGATTTGAACTTTATACAGAGAATTTTTAGTGTGTTTTATCTAATATTTGAGTATAACTAAAATGAAAAACACCCATTATTGAGCTGCAATTATTTTTTTTAATGAGTGTCCTACATTTGAGCTCCAGCAGCAGCTTGCCACAATGCAGAAGAGCTGGAGCCATATTCACAAACAGGAAGATCTGAAAACCCCCCTGGGAAAGCACATTTATAGAGATGATGCTCTTCTACTGTTCCTAGGTAGAAATCCTTCTGATTGCACTTGAACAAAGAGCAGAGGAAGAGCCTGTTTCAGAGACTCATAGCAAACAAATTCTTGATGAATGGTTATTGGCCAAAGGCAGTACAAGAACGGTTGGGAGAAGGCCAAATGGAAACTTAATGAATCCTTAACAGAAGAAGTGGTTAGGGGAAAGCAGTTAGCAAAGCATTTGATCTATGAATGAACCATGCCACAGGAAATGGGAAAGCCTCTTTCTTTTCTCTTTTTTTCTTAAGCCTCTTGTCTCTGGGGTCTTCAAGGCAGTCTAGGTGGTTTTAAGAAAAGCTACCCTGGTGAACATCTTTGAGTTCTCTTCAGTTGACTACAGCTACATGCTTCCTGGGGATATCACAAATGTATACTTTAAAGGCAAGCATGAAGTTTTCTCATAGGCTGACACTGATTAAAAGAAAGTTGGACATATGACAGTAAAGAAGTAACAATGCATTGTTTCTACTATAAAAAGGTTATTCTCTTTGCCTCAAAATACATCACTATTTTCCTTTGATACCCTGAATCAAAACATTCTTTTGCAAAAAAAGGAAATAGTACTCTCATTTTTATAAAATACAGATATTTTAAGCACATCATAAAAGAAAGGTTTTTTGGTGGTAGAGTGACTGTCCCACTTTGGCAAGTTCCTAGGAATGGCCATCAAGTACTGTTAAAAAAAATTAAATAAAAATTAAAAGGTGCAAGGAAAGAGCGGCTGCATAATCTGAATTTTTAACAGGATATAATGGCTAACATCTAACTTTTCAGTTCTAAAGAAGCTAATGCAGGAGATTATCTATGAATTCCAGCTTATACTACTAAAATAAGACCCCGTATTAAAAAACAAACAAACAAACATAAAAACAAAACAAATAAGAGTAGTAATAAAGAATAGCATTATAAAATAAACTATAGAAATTCAGTTTTTAAATTCTACTATATCTTCTTCTATTTCTTTCTTCAGAGACTTGAAGTTCTTTTGTACAAGTCTTTGACTTACTTGGTTAGAGTTACACCATGGTACTTTGTGTTTTTTGTGGCTATTGTGAAGGGTGTTGTTTCCCTAATTTCTCTCTTGGCCCTCTTTTCTTTCATATACAGGAGGGCTACTGATTTTTTTTTAGTTAATTTGAATCCAGCCACTTTTCTGAAGGTGTTTATCAGCTTTAGAAGTTCTCTGGTAAAATTATTGGGGTCATCAAGTATACTATCATATCATCTGATATGATATGATAATGATACATTGACTTCTTCATTTCTAATTTGAATCTCCTTGACCTCTTTTACCTGTCTTAATTCTTTTTTATTACATTTTTTATTTCATATTAATCACAGGTTATGTACTCTGTATCCCAGCCATAGCCCCCTCCCACATTCCCTCCCTATGCCCCCCATCCCTCCTTCATCTCCTCCCTGACCCTTTCCAAGTCCACTGATAGGGGAGGACCTCCTCCCCTTCCTTCTAAGTCTAGCTTATGAGGTCGCTTCAGGACTGGCTGCAATGTCCTCTTCTGTGGTCTAGCAAGGCTGCTCCTCCCTCAGGGGGTGGGGGTTGAAGAGCCAGCCGTTGATTTCATGTCTGAAATAGTCCCTGTTCCCCTTACTAGGGTACCCACTTGGATACCGAGCTACCATAGGCTATATCCCATCAGGGGTTCTAGGTTATATACATACATTGTCCTTGGTTGGAGAAACAGTCTCATAAAAGACCCCTGTGCCCTGATCTATTTGGTCCTTGTGGAGCTCCTTTCCTTTCCAGGTCATCCTAACTCCCCCTTATTTCATAAGATTCCCTGCACTCGGCCAAAGGGTTGGTTATGTGTCATAATATTTGCTTTGATACACTGCCCTCTGTGGTAGGCTCTTGTCTTGCTACTTGTTTTCTCCTACATCCAATGTCCATCTTCATTTGTCTTTTTAAGTGAGGATTAATTCTCTTACCCCAGGTCCTCTTTCTTGTTTATCTTCTTTAGGTGTATAGACTTCAGTATGTTTATCCTATCTTATAGGTCTATATAAGAGAGTATATACCATGTGTGTCTTTCTGCTTTTGGGATACCTCACTCAAGATGATCGTTTCCAGGTCCCACCATTTGCCTGCAAATTTCATGGTTTCCTCCTTTTTAGGTGCTGAGTAGTATTCCATTTTGTAAAAGTACCACAATTTCTGTATCCATTCCTCAACTGAGGGACCTCTGGGTTGTTTCCAGATTCTGGCTATTATGAATAAAGCAGCTATGAAAATAGTTGAGCAAATGTCCTTGTTGTATACTTGACTGTCTTTTGGATATATGCCTAGGAGTGGTATAGCTGGATCTTGAGGAATCACTATTCTTAATTGTCTAAGAAAGCGCCAAATTGATTTCCAGAGTGGATGTACAAGTTTACATTCCCACCAATGGAGGAGGGTTCCTCTTTCTCCACATCCTCTCCAGCATGTGTTGTTACTTGAGTTTTTGATCTTAGCCAATCTGACAGGGGCAAGGTGAAATCTCA
>CM053756.1:1861664-1967313 GCA_028658305.1 Pachyuromys duprasi | reverse complement strand
AGCATTTCTTTAAGTGTTTTCCTGTCATTCTACAGTCCTCTACAGAGAGTTCTCTAGTTAGCTCCATACTCCATTTTTTAATTAGATTACTTGATTTGTTGCTTTTTAACTTCTAGAGTTCTTTATATATACTGGATATTAGCCCTCTGTCAGATATAGGATTGGTGAAGATCCTTACCCAGTCTGTGGGCTGTCACTTTGTTTTGACTACAGTGTCTTTTGCTTTATAGAAGCTTTTCCGTGTCATGAGGTCCCATTTATTGATTGTTGCTCTTAGAGCCTGTGCTGTTGGTGTTCTGTTCAGGAAGTAGTCTCCTGTGCCCATGAGTTCTAGGGTCTTTCCCACTTTTTCTTCTAACTGATTTAATGTGTCTGGTGTTATGTTGAGGTATTTGATACATTTGAACTTTAGTTTTGTGCAGGGTGATAAATATGGATCTATTTTCATTTTTTTGCATATAGACTTCCAGTTGGTCCAGCACTATTTGTTGAAGATGCTGCCTTTTTTCTATTGGATGGATTTGGCTTCTTTATAAAAAATCAAATTTCTATAGTTGTGTGGGTTCGTTTCTGGGTCTTCTATTTGGTTCCATTGATCCACTATTCTGTTTCTATGCCAATACCATACAGTTTTTATAACTATTGCTCTGTAGTACAGCTTGAGGTCAGGGATGGAGATACCTCCAGATGATCTGTTGTTGTACAGGATCGTTGTGGAAATTCTGGGTTTTTTGTTTCTCCATATGAAGTTGAGAATTTATCTTTCAAGATCTGTAAAGAATTGTGTTGTTATTTTGATGGGGATTGCATTGAATCTGTAGATTGTTTTTGGCAGACTAGCCATTTTCACTATGTTAATCCTACCAATCCATGAGCACGGGAGATCTTTCATTTTCTGATATCTTCTTTAATTTCTTTTTTCAGAGCCTTGAAGTTTTTCTCAAAAAGATCTTTTACTTGCTTGGTTAGAGTCACCCAAGGTACTTTATGTTATTAGTGGCTATTGTGAAGGGTGTTGTTTCCCTAAATTCTTTCTTGGTCCTTTTGTCTTTAGTGTACAGGAGGGCTTCTGATTTTTTTGAGTTGATTTTGTATCCAGCCACTTTGCTGAAGGTGTTTTTCAGTTGATGGAGTTCTCTGGTTGAATTTGAAAGAACTTCAAGTACTATGTTGAAGAGATATGGGAGAGACTGGGCAGTCTTACCCTTTCCCTGATTTCAGTGGGATTGATTTAAGTTTCTCTCCGTTTAGTTTGATGTTGGCTATAGGCTTGCTGTATATTGCCTTTACCATATTTAGGTAAGTGCCTTCTATCCCTTATCTCTCCAGGACTTTAAACATAAAAGAATGTTGGATTTTATCAAAATTTTTTCAACATCTAAGGAGATTATCATGTGCATTTTTTTCTTTCAATTTGTTTATATGGTGGATTACATTGATGGATTTCCGTGTATTGAACCACCCCTGCAAACCTGGGAGGAAGCCTACTTGGTTTTAGTGGATGATACCTTTGATGTGTTCTTGGATTCAGGTTGTGAGTATTTTGTTGAATATTTTTGCATCAATGTTCATAAGGGAGATTGGCCTGAAATTCTTTTCTTTGTTGGGTCTTTGTAAGGTGTAGGTATCAAGGTGACTGTGGCTTCACAAAATGAGTTTGGTAATTTTTCTTCTGTTTCTATTTTGTGGAATAGTTTGAAGAGTATTAATGTTAGCTCTGCTTTGAAGGTCTGGTAGATTTGTCCATTTGGCACTCGGCCTTTTTTTATGGAAATTTTGATAACAGCTTTTATTTTCTTAGGGGATATAGGAATGTTTAATTTATTTACCAGATCTCTTGTCAGCTTTGTTAAGTGGAATCAATACAAAAATTGTCCATTTCCTTTAGATTTTCAAATTTTCTGATGTATAGGGGTTTAAAGTAAGACCTAGTGATTGTTTGGATTTCCTCAGTGTCTGTTATTATACCCCCTTTCATTTCTGATTTTGTTGATTTGGATAGTTTCTCTCTGCCTTTCAGTTAGTTTGGCTAAGGGATTGTCTATCTTGTTGATTTTCTCAAAGAACCATCACTTGGTTTCATTGAGTCTCTGAATTATTCTATTTGTCTCTAGTTTATTGATTTCAGCCCTGAGTTTGATTATTTTTAGCCATATTACTCCTCATGGGTGTGCCTGATCCCCTCACCCCCAGGGCTTTCAGGTGAGCCATTAATAGAAGATATCAGAAGAGGGAAAAATCTCCCATTCTCATGACTTTTCAGAATTAACATAGCGTAAATGGCCATCTTACCAAAAGCAATCTACAGATTCAATGCAATTTCTATCAAACTAACAACACAATTATTTACAGACATTGAAAGAAAAATTCTCAACTTCATACGGAATAACAGAAACCCAGAATAGCTAAAAACAATACTCTACAATAAAAGATATTCTGGAAGTATCTCCATCCCTGATCTCAAGCTGTATTATAGAGCAACAGTAATCAAAACTGCATGGTGCTGGCATAGAAAGACTGGTGGATCAATGGAGTCAAAAAGAAGACCTAGAAATAAACCCATACACCCATGGGCACCTGATTTTGACAAATATGCCAAAACCATACAATGGATAAAAAGAAAGCATCTTCAAAAATGGTGCTTATTTAACTGAATGTCTACATGCAGAAAAATGCAAATAGATCTATACTTAACACCCTGCACAAATCTAAAGTCCAAGTGGACCAAAGACCTCAACATAAAATGAGACACACTAAAAGTTTTATAAGAAAAACTGGTGGAGAACCTTGAACTCATTGGCATAGGAGACAACTTCCTGAACAAAACACCAACAGCACAGGCTCTAAGATCAAACATCAATAAATGGGACCTCATGAAACTGAAAATCTTCTGTAAAGCAAAGAACACTGTCATCAAAGAAAACAAAACAAACAAAAATACAGCCAATAGATTGGTAAAGGATCTTCACTAACCACATATCTGATAGAGGGTTACTATCCAGAATATATAAAGAACTCAAAAAGTTAAACAACAATAAATCAAATAATCAAATTAAAAAATGTGGTACAGAGCTAAACAGAGAATTCTCAATAGAGGAATCACGAATGGTGGAGAAACACTTAAATAAATGTTCAACATCCTTAGTCATTAGGGAAATACAAATCAAAATGACTCTGAGATTTCACCTTACACCCATCAGACTGGCTAAGATAAAAATCTCAAGTGAGAATATATGATGAAGAGATGTGGGGAAAGAGGAGCCCTCCTCCATTGCTGGTGGAAATGGGAACTTGTACAGCCACTTTGGATATCAATCTGGTGTTTTCTCAGACAATTAGGAATAGTTATTCCTCAAGATCCAGCTGTACCACTCCTGGGCATACATCCAAAAGATGCTCAAGTACACAAGGACATTTGCTCAACCATGTTCATAGTAGTTTTATTTGTAATAGCCAGAATCTGGGAACAACCCAGATGTATCTCAATTTACGAATGGATCCCGAAAGTTTGGTACATTTACAAAATGGAATATGATACAGCAATTAAAAAGAAGGAAATCGTGAAACTTACAGGCAAATGGTGGGAACTAGAAAATATCATCCTGAGTGAGGTATCCCAGAAGCAGAAAGACACATGAGGTATATACTCACTTATAAGCGGTCATTAGACATATAATATAGGCTAAACATACTAAAATCTGTACACCTAAAGAAGCTAAGCAAGAAGGAGGACCCTGAGTAAAATGTTCAATCCTCGTTTACAAAGGCAAACAGGGTAGACATCGAAAGTGGGAAAAAACAGGGAAAAGGACAGGCATCTACCACAGAGGATCTCTGAAAGACTCTACACAGCAGTGTATTAAAGCAGATGCTGAGACTCATAGCCAAACTTTGGGCAGAGTGAAAAGAATCTTACGAAAGAAGGAGGAGATAGTAAGACCTGGGGAGGACAGGAGCTCCACAAGGACAGCAACAGAACCAAAAAGTCAGGGTACAGGGGTCTTTTCTGAAACTGATATTCCAACCAAGGAACATTCATGGAGATAACCTAGAACCCCTGCACAGATGTAGCCTATAGCAGCTCAGTTTCCAGTTGGGTTCCCTAGTAAGGGGAACAGACAGTGTCTCTGACATGAGCTCAGTGTCTGGCTATTTGATCACCTCCCCCTGATAGGGGGCAGCCTCACTAGGCCACAGAGGAAGACAATGCAGCCCATCCTGATGAGACCTGATAGGCTAGGGTCAGAGGGAAGGGGAGGAGGACCTCCACTATCAGTAGAGTGGGGAAGGGGTATGGGAGGAGAAAAGAGAGGGAGGGTGTGGTTGGGAGGGGAAAAAGAAGGGGGCAACAATCGGGATACAAATTGAATAAATTATAATAAATAAAAATAAATTTAAAAAACTTTAAAAAGTAAAATTCCAGTATAAGGAAAGGGACTTTTAATCCAAACTATTATCTGCACCCCAAATAGTAAGACCAACATAACAAATATCAGTTTGAAAAAGAAAGCAGGCTTCATTGGTATTTCACTTGGGCATTACTCGATGTCAACATTTAAAGAGTTGATGAGACCACGACTCTATGGATGTCAGTGGAATAGGCAGTGTAGAGCAGAGATATCATTCCTATTATTTGATATTCTGCTGAAAACTGGTAGAGGTAATTCAGGGGAAATCACACAAGAATTCTTGATGCCACTCCTGACAACATAGACTGTTTTAGAGATAATGGGATACAGTGAAGAGAGTGGAAGAATGGGAAGCGCTTGAAACTGCAATTACGCAATTAAGATGATCCCATCCTGCTCCATGTAAGGATGCTCCATGTTGCCCTCTGTTCTTGCTTCCTGCACCACGTGTTATAAACTCACAGAGCAGAACTCTGCCTGGCTGTGGCCCTGGTGCCTGGTACCTAACTAGCTGTCTACATGTTACTCACTTGTATAGTGTCAGTTACATGTTGACTTTGTTCCTTTCTGTTTGTGATATTTTCTTATTAAAGCTTCTACCTACAAATTTTCCAGAGTAGTTAATTGACAGGGATTGTCAATGATTCCATGATATAAGTATACTAATGCTAGCTAGATGGTGATGACAGGTCAGGGCAGAGAGACACAGCAGACACACCCACGGGTGGAGGGCAGGGAGAAAGATGAATTGATGAATATATGGATACAGGCATACAAGTGGATGGCTGGATAGATAAATGATAGCTAGCTAGCTAGATAGGTAGATAGATAGATCAATGATACATATATAGATAAATTTTTCCACTGTAAATGTATTACTGGGAGTCATAATTAGTTCCATAAAGTTTTACTTAGGTACTGGTTCATTTTGCTGTAATGGGACACCCTAATTTTACAATCTAGCCATATTTATATTCTGAGGCTTAGCTGGGTATAACAATTAAGGTTGAGCGTGCCTGTTTTTTACACTATATGGAGTGAGGTCACTCTCATGTTTCACTTATTCTAAAATCATATTTTCATCTGCCTTCTAAGTTCTCACACATTTTCTTTTTCTCTCCGTGTCATTAGCTGTTCTTCCTCATCCTTATTTTCTTCCTTATTGTCTCTATTCAAAGATTAAATACCTGAGTTTTCTAGATATTAAGGAATCTTTATTCTTAGATGAAAAGTTACCAAACTTTCATAAATCTTTAGCTTTATAAGTTTTTGCCTCCTGCTGCCTACAAAACACCTGGCCACTTTGTTTGGTACAGCTCTGAGCCCAGATGGGTTGCTAAGTATTTATGTTTTGTGGGAGGTATATACTCACTTATAAGTGGATATAACGTGTAATATAGGAGAATCATTCTAAAATCTGCACACTCAAAGAAGCTAATCAAGAAGGAGGACCATGCGTAAGAGGATCAATCCTCATTCAGAAAGGCAAATGGGATGGATATCAGAAGAGGGAGAAGACAGGGAACAGGACAGGAGCCTACCACAGAGGGACTCTGAAAGACTCTACCTAGTAGACTCTAAAAGACTCTATCAAAGCAGAGGCTGAGACTCACAGCCAAACTTTGGGCAGAGTGCGGGGAATCTTATAAAAGAATGGGGAGATAGAAAGGCCTGGATGGAATAGGAGCTCCATAAGGAAAGGGAAAAAAATCTGGGCACAGGGGTCTTTTCTGGGACTGATACTCCAACCAAGGAACATGTATGGAGATAACCTAGAACCCCTGCAGAGATGTAGCCCATGACAGCTCAGTGTCTAAGTGGGTTCCCTAGTAATGGGAACAGGGACTGTCTCTGAAATGATCTGAGTGGCCTACTCTTTGATCACCTCCCCCTAAGGGGGGGTGCGGGCTTACCAGGCCACAGAGGAAGACAATGCAGCCAGTCCTGATGAGAAATGATAGACTAGCATCAGATGGAAGGAGAAGAGGACATCCCCTCTCAGTGGACTGTGAGAGGGACATGGATGGAGAAGATGGAGGGAAGGTGGGATAGGGAGGGGTAGAAGCAGGGGACTACAATTGGGATACAAAGTTAATAAACTGTAATTATTTATAAAATAAATAAAAAACAATGATTCCCAAAGCCACTTACATTGGAATCTCTGGATTCTATGAATGTGTCATCTTCTAGAAAAAGTTACATTTCCTATATTGTTAACTAAATGCTTTTATTACATAGCATTCATACTGCCATGAGAAAAGATTAGGCTTACAGTTTCGGAGGGGTTGCACTGTGCTAGTATAGTACAGGCATGACAGCAGGAACATCGCAGAGCTTACATCCTGATCCGAAATCAGGAGGCACAGAGAAGACTATGAATGGAAGAAGTCCTTCTAAACCCCAAAGTCCATCCCCTGTGGTGCATGTCGTCTAACTGGGCCACACCCCCAATCCTTATCAAACAGTTCTAATAAATAAGGACTAAGTAGTCAAACAAATGAGACTCTAAGGGACATTATCATTCAGACTACCATAAGGCTCTTGGGAGAAGAAGATTATCCTGAACAATATTCTTACCACACTGTAATTGCAAAGTTACTTAAAAGAGGGAGGAGAGGAAACAGGACGACTTGATGATGGTAACAGAGGAGATAGAGATGACACTGAGAGGTCTGATTACTCCAGAGACCCCCAGAAGCCCCATTCTGTTTGGCTAATCTTACTCCATGACAGGCTTCATTCTCAACTTTGTCTAACTAGGCCTGAGTTTCTGTTTTTTCAGAACATATTAAAAAACAAACAAACAAACAAACAAACAACAACAACAAAAAAAACCCAGTTTTTGGGAAACTGTTGCTCACAAGCAGCCAATAAGCTTAAAGGTTAACACATAGGCTTGAGCTAAGTATAATGATTCAGCAAACCTGAGGAAAAGTCCTTAGCAACTCTGGAAAGTTCCTAAAATGTTTAGCCAATCTTAAGTTCCACTCCCACCCCAACCTCCTGAGCCACTACTAACCAATCAAATGAAAGATTACCTCACTTTTACTAGAAATTCCCCTAATTGACTTTAAATTGAGCCTGCCTGCTTGCTCACTTCCTGGCCCCATTCTTAGGAATAGTGGGCCCAGCATCCTGGTAAATTTCTGCAGAATAAACATCCCTTGCTTTTGCACATTACTTAAATGTGGAGTCTTTCTTCAGTGATGCTTGGACTCTTAACAATATGATATGGGTTTAGAGGTTGAGGGAAGGATTGTTGAGCCAAGGAATTTAAGAGGCGTGGTACTTGATGCTGGGATAGTCTATAAAGTTTCATCCTCTACAGCAGAAGCTCTCAGTCTGGGGGTTGGGACCCCTTTGGCAGGCTAATGGCCTTTTCAAAGAGGTTGCCTAAGACCACAAGAAAACACAGATATTTACATTACGATCCATAACAGCAATAAAGAGTCTCCACAACCTGAGGAACTGTATTACAGTCTTACAGTGTTAAGAAGTTTGCAATCCTCCATCCTACAACTTTCTCAGGAAGTATGGTAATGCTCACACCCTGAGTCCAACCAAGCAAAATCAGTTCTTCGCTTTTGTTTTCCAAAGACACAGGACAGAAAGAGTGTTGGTTGTGGTATTTCCCCAATGTTTATTCTCATAAATAATTACTCTCTGATCCCCCAACGTATGCATTCAATTGCTTGGTCAACCTCTTTACTTGGATAGTTAAGACCATGTCAAATTAAGTATGTTCATAGGAGAATGACAGTCACTTTCCATTTCTGTCCCTGCACTGATCTACACACTCTAAACTCTTCCCCCTTCTTCTGCTTCTAGCAGGAGTGAACTCTGATAATACATATTTCAAGCTCACTCTGGTTCAAAGTGGGGCTCTAATTTGCCATCCTATAGCCCACCCGTCAGGAAATCCAGTCAGTGATGAAGACAGTAAGCCAAGCTCTATTCTGTCTCACCCAGATCTCATTCACCGCTTCCTCCTTTTTCATGGATTCCTATTTATGTCCTCGTTGGCCTCAACATCCCTCAGATGCTACAGTTCTTCTGCTGGCATACAAATAGTTTGGGAGAAAGTATGTGCTAATACAAACCCTTCTCTCTAACCCATAATTGCAATTCCCAAATATAGGAAACTTTACCTCCACAGGATATCGAACAAAATTTGAAAGAACATGGTAGTAGTTGTGGGGAAGAACTGTTACTGACACCGAGCACTCAGAGCCTTGGAACACGGCCACTGTTACGCAGGTTACATGCAAAACCCGTAACAGACGTGAATTAAACTTCCCAAACATTTCCTTGAACTGCATGGACCCTTACGATTAAATCACTGCCTATAACTAACACCTGATTTTTCACCACCATCTATTTGGATAGAACCATCTCTCCTCAGAAGAATGTTGTCTTTATTTCCCTCTGCCCCAAAGTCTCTCATCCTAGGACAGAGCACTCATCTGTACAAGCTGATCAACCTCTTCAGAAAGGTTCCTCCTGGTCTTTCTAGAAAGGTTGGAAGAATGGAGTCTTCTTTAGAAGTACAGTGTGAAATAGTTTGTTGGAGATATGATAGTCAACTCAAACCAAAAAGCAAGATCTGGGCAAACAAACAGGATATCACCCCAAAGGATTCCAGGTAATTTACTCTGGTAATGCCAGAGTGTGCACTAGTGATGACATGTAAAACACCATGGATCATGGATTTAAATAGCACACTTGTATATGCTACATTCTAGAGGCCAGTCATTCCAGATCAAGAGGCTCACAGATTTAACGACTAACAACTTGCTTCCTGGTATGGGGATGACCAACCGGTTGCCATGTCCTCACATTGAGGCAGAGGAAGGAAGAGAGAAAAAATACACACACACACAAACACGCAGGGAAGGAGGGAGAGACATAGAAAGAGAAAAGAGGGGGGCATGGGGGATATTTCCCTTTAAGATACCTAATTTTACAAATGTTTTATGATGTGTACGTATTCGTATAAACTGAGCCATACTAAGGGATAAAAAATTGGAGTCTTCCTATATTTGCACTTTATTGATCATACACTTAGCAGATATAACAAGAAGTCATCTTAATTATAAGTACAAATGCCTCATTCAGTGCTCCAAGGCAACAATGTTATATATTCTTTATCATTTTCTCAGAAGTGTTGTCTTTGATTTATTACCTTTTTAGTCGTTTCTTTTAAAAAGATGTACTGCAAGGTAATTAAAGAGCAAATGGTTTAAACAGCATTTAAGATCTCAGAGCAGCTTTGATCAGCACTTGAAGCTTCTTCTAGTTGTGAGTCAGGTGACAATAGTCCAGTCCCCATTTAATTATTCTTTCCATCTGTGTGTTCATCTGTAAAGAGGGATCACGGCTCCTCCCCCCACATGGCTGTAATGAACAGCAGTGGAACTGCCTGAGGTGATGTAGCCCAAGGCAATGGCTCCATGGCTCTATGCTGGCTACATGGCCCGGTCACCAGGGTCACCAGGAGGTATATCTGTTTTTCATTTCATTCATTCCAAATCATGAAAGGATAAAAATATTTACAAAATAAATTACATTCATAAGTTACATAGTGCTGTACTTACAAGTGTCATGGCTCCTTCTCCCCACAGAAAAGCACACAGCTCCAGATCACAGAGTAAATATGTAAATAAATACGTAAACAAACCAACCAACAAATAAATAATAAATGAAACAAACCAGTAGCCCAAATACTTGTTTAATTTTCCCATTTGTCTCACGCAGGACTGAAAATATACAGGGATTTCACTGCATGAGATGTTACCCTGAGTTTTTATATCAAGCAGAACAAAATAATGGAGCATGAAGAGGATTCTCAGGAAGTATGCTGATCGTTCGAGGAAATCCTGTGGGCTGCAGTTAGCACTGAAGTCAGGCAGGGTTTAGCACTGACAAGATCTGAGAAAGGAGCGGTGCCTCCAAAGCTGGCGCGCCTCTCAGCCCTGATTCAACGGTTTACTTGCTTCTCATTGAACGAAAAAGCTCACTTTCCTGATTCAGGAGAGAAATTGCAGCGGCGGCCCTCTGCATGGGAAGGGAACACATGGTCTTTGCAAGGCAGTGCTCTTGACCCTCTCAGAAGCCAGGTGGTCAGCCTGGCAAAAAGTGCACCTTACACCTGCCAACTCCAGCAGAGTAGACTGTCTGTCCCTCCACTCAGTTGGGTACACGGTTTAATTAGATCATTTGCACGAGAGGTCATTGCTGCTTCTCTATAGGGCATGGCAGAATTCTGACTTATGATAAAAGGAATGACAGTAACGGAAAGTCCTGCAGGTAAAGGGCTTCTGGGCTATAAGTCATACCCTGCTTGATAATTCAACTAGTTTTATGGTCCTAGAACATCCTAGTGGAAAAACAGCTTAGTTCACCTCAGCATGTTGTAGTAGTTGTTTAATGCCTATGTTTTGATTAGGAATTATTTTTTAAAAATTATTTTGTTTTTGTTTTTCTTCTTTTTCTGTTTTTTCCCCCTTGTGTATGTGTGTGTTCCTTGTGGAGAGGCTAGCCTTTGATATCTGGTGTCTTCTAGTATCCCTGTCTCGCTTTCCTCGGTTGAAGCTGAACCAGCAGATGGCTGTTTTAGATGGACTGGCCAGCCGCAGGAATGGGAGTCTGTACCCAGTCACTGCTGTGGCTTACAGATGCCTGCTGTGGTGCCCAGCACCATCCTCATCATAATCATCTGTTATTGTTTACGGCAAGGTCTAACAAAACAGCTTGAGTTAATCTGTAATTTACTGTGCATTCCCTTTGACTTAGTATTCATGGGAATCCTTGCTTCTCAGTGCTGGTCTTATGGGCCTGGGCCACCCTGTCCTGTGGGATTTCTTGGTGATAAGGTGCAAGAAGTAGTTAACGGGCCAATTCTGTCCCTGTCTTCTGCAGCTACTGTGGGCTTGAGATAGGAAATTACAGACACTTTTGCTCTGTAGAACCTAAAACCACAGATGGCCTCAATCATCACACGTGCTTTTTTCAGAATTTGTCAATAGCCTCCTTTGTTTTTCGAGTAGGAGAGAGATTTCCTAGTACAATAGAGAGTGGGTCCCATTGCAATGGTAATCCATTTTACTAGGGGAAAAAGCTCTGGCTACTTTAAACAAGTGCCACTAAAACATTAAATGGAGCTACCAAGTCGATGTTTGAGATTTAGGAGACACCTAGGGGAGGATAATGCAGCCAGCTAATACATGAAGTTTAATTTCACAGTTAATATTGCCTTCCATCTTTGAATAACCCACTGATTTCTGGAGGTTAGGATGTCTGTGTCTCTCTGTATAATTTACCACCACAAAATTATGAAGAAAAATGAAGAGATCTCCATCTTATTAAAAATCTTGAAAGCGTTAGTTTTGTGTATACACTGGAAATATATATCTGTTTTGCAGGATGTATATTTTGAATGGAAGCCTGACATTTGGGCTTTCTTCACCCGACCTCTATGTAGATTCTATATCCTATATATGGTTGGGGTATTACTGCCAAAAGCCTTGCCTTCCGCCTCTGCCGTCTGCTAACCTAATCAAACATTTGCTCTCCTAAAACAAAGATGGAGCCAAGAAAGTTTTTCCTATGTGTCAATTGCCGCTTGAAACTGAAGACCCAATCTCTTCTGGATCATTTGAATACTTCATTTATGGTTGGCATTTACTTGACTCCCTAGGTTGTGAATACTTTAAAAGATTATACTGAGCCCTTATGCAGAGCGGAGGCTAAGTTTCTCCATCAGAGGCTGAAAATGCACTCAACAGTCCATATGCTATACCTATGCCAAGTCCAGTTTATAATGGGTCGAGTTGGCATGGATCATGTATGGCATAGAAGCACTGTGCTCCTGTGCGCCCCCACCCCATCAAGGATACAATTGTTTCTAAGTTTCAGAGCTGAATGCTTCATTAAAGGCTGGAGCATGTGACCTAATGGGATTCTGAATTGCTAACTTAATATTTAGCTCTCCAAATGTAGAGACAAACACCTTGATGCCTCGAGTCCAGAGTGACTGTTTAGTCACATCTGCTGAGCTTTCCCAAGAGGTCTCAGTGGACAGAGAAGAATGCAAAGTTTTAATTTGCTAATCATCTCATTGGGGAGTGCTGTGGGGGAGATGCTAATTGTCTGCAGACGTCGGTAATGACCCTTGGACAAAACCGAGGAAAACTAAATCAAAGCTTTGACAAGGGCAGGAGAGCGGAAACAGAAGCCCTAATTGTGGCCATGTGAAGCCCATTCACCCCCTTCTATCTTTTGTTGGTAGAAACACATAATACTTTATAAAGTAACTTTTAAGGACAGGACCAAAAATGACTTTTTCCATCTCTAGGGATAAGTGGCCAGACTAGATGTGTGAAATCTGAGAGGAAGGTTCGACATTACGGTGCAAATGGAGCGGACAAAGGGTGTGAGGCCAGCTTTCGCCAGCTGAATTTGGCTAACCTGCAGAAAGCCCATTGCCAAGCCAGCATGCTTCACTGAGCTGTCTTCCCGCTTTATGGTTAAGTGAACCTGAAAACAATGTCCAAGAAATATGCACTGAGTCATATATTCTACAAAATAGACTGTACTCTCCTCTACCCGAAATTACGACACTTTAATTCTTGGATTTTTCCACATTTTCGTAGCTCCTATTTGCTTTCTTTGAATCTCTATCAGTTCTCGAAGCTCTGCCCATGGGGAAAGCCCTGCGGGACCCCGCCACTGTAGCCCTTGCACTGTTAAGAGGAGCCAAAGGTAAGTTTCTATCCTTGAAGTACTTTGGGTGTCTGTTTCTTTGCTGGACATGGAAGATTTCTTGGTTGAGAGAGGTTTTGTTTAATAGCCATCTTCTGTCCAAAAACAACAACAAACAATAACAACAAAACCCTCCTTTTGTTCCTGTTTTATAATGGCTAAGGTTTGAGAGAAAAAGCAAAAGGAAACCCGATGACACTCTACTTATGAAACTAAGTTAAAAGCCATGTGTTTGTGCTTAAATTTAGACATACACAGGCAGCACTGTCTCAGGAGAATGTTGTATTCTTGAAAAGGAAAACTGACCAGTGGGAGAAGGATGCTTCATCATTTTCTAGCTTCAGAAGTTAATTTCTTGGGTTTTCTTTTTTGAAGGGAACTTGTATTTTGAGGATGAAAATGCTGTGTAACTCGATAATGAAAAAGTTAATAGCATGTTATAAGCATCAGGAGAAGCTGCCAATTCTGTGAATAGTTTTTCTTACTCTTCTCTGTTGTGTTTTTATGCCGTGGTTAAAATAACACTGATAATGGACATTTTAAAGAGTTGAACTTTCAATTGGCCTATAAATATATGTAAACTTCAGAGACCCTGATTTTCTTCCTTTCCTTTCTCACTGAAAGCTGCTCAGCGGACTCTGGGTAGATGGCTGACATTTACAGTGTCTGTAATTGCCCCTTTCCAAGGTTTACTCCTTGAGAGTGTCTCTAATGGAATTCAGATCTCTTTACTCTTCTCACCCACAGCAAGTTGTGTGTTTCAGTATTCTGCACTCTTTGGTATTGAGTTGTTCTTGCCAGAGTGCAGGCAGCTAAGGCTCTGTGAGGCGCTTTCTAAAAGCCCTCAGTCAATGTCTCAACACTCATTTCTCCCTGTGTGCTCCAGACAGCTCCTCATTCTGCTCCTGACTTTTCCAGCCTGGGCCTTCTCAGCAGGCACCTCTCAAGGCCCTGATTTAGGACTCTTTTCCCATCTCCTGCAAATGCAAAATCACCATTGATTTCTCTGGCTTCCTCTCTCTGCTGCCTCCCTTTGCTGATAGCATTAAATGGAGTTCTTAGATGAAGAGTTTCTCACCTCTGCTCAAACATTTAACTTTTATGAGTGTCCACACCCTATTCCTTTCCTGGGACAAAAAAAAAAAGTCTGTGTTTCAGAACTTGCTTGAGAAATCTCTAACTTAGACAACAAAGCTTTTTGACAAAATATCATTTCTTAAAGATTTGTAAATCTGCCATATTCTGGATACAGTAAATGACTTTGCTTTCCTTGGAAGATCCACTAAGTAAAATCCATGCAAGTGAAAAAACAGGAAAGAGCATTTCAGGAAGTGTGCCACTCATGTGACCAGCGTCTTCCATCTTGCAGGGCAAAGAATCCCAGAACAGCAGGCATTTACCGCACTGATCAGAAAGGTGGAACACAGTAAATTAAAAGTACCAACTGCTAATTTCTTCAAGGAAAGAGGTAGACTTATATGAATGTCTAAGGGCATACTAGCTTTCTGGTGGTAGGTTTTGAACTCAGGACTTTGTCAAATGGTGGCACCTAACACCTTCTCATATGTAGATGATAGCATGTGTGACTGTTTGGGAGAGATCGCTGAGACTATGTGGACAAACAAATGCATTTTAATGAATGTGCTGTAGATATGTGGATGTATGTACATATATGTGTGTGTGTGTGTATTTATGTGAATCTTGGCTAGTTGTCTTTTGTTTAAGTGTGAATAGTCAACTAGGAGAGAATATCCTCAAAAATGATTAATAATTTCTTCATGAGAAATTCAACAAATTCAAGGACTAGAGTAGTTACTTTTCAGGATTTTTAAAGTAATCTTTGGTGATGTTGAAGATTGATGACGTTTAGTTGAAGATGTTCAATTAAAAAATAAGAAAAATCTTTTTAAAATTATACCTTAGGTAAAAGATAATGATGAAATAGTTCTCTGGGTCTGATTTTTGTCATTGCTTCCAATAGTATCTGTTTGTGCAACAGGAAAATTTCCAAAAGATACTGTCAAAAGTGTAATCCTCATCACTCTTGAAAATGTATAGTTTCCTCATGTGACGGTTACTCTAACAAGTAACCAGGCATGTAATTTTTAGTTCCTCTCTAATATTAGCTTCTCTTATCGGGATACACAATGCCCTATTTTGACTTGGTGTTGCAAGTTGGTTGATTGAACCTAGAGTAGAAGTTGGGAAAGGAGATGGCCAATAGAATTACCAATTTAATATTTCAATGAAATAGTATGTGGCCTCTAATATAAATGTGTGTATATATTAAACAAAACAATTATAAAGACTGTGGTCCTGTCTTGGGCATGCTCCAAGGTAACCTCTAGCTTCTGGGAACCTGTGTGTGATTTATCTCTGGTTGCAATGCCAACACAATGTGTACAGTTATAAATTTTAGGCTGCTTTTCATGGTTTTACTTCTTGACTTAAAGTTTCTGATCTTGGCCAATAGACAAAAAATCCTAACAATATCTCTGAGATATTCCTTTAACTATAAACAACCTCTACTGGAAAGTTAAACACATTTTAGTTATTTTAAAATGCAAATATTGGACATATAAATGGAAGAAAGGAATTTTAGTAGTTTGTGGATATGTGTTATATTTTCTATAATTTCTAGTGTAAAGCTCTTATATACTCTGCTTACATGGACACAGTTACATAATTTCATTGGTTATTTACTTTTGATATTTCACATACATATGTTTTAATATAAAGTCGGTCAGCCATACCTTATCAATGTTAAGATTTTTAGATAGAAAAAAATAATGGATCATTTTGATTTAATTAAACTGGAATAAACAAAGATGTATGTTTTTAAACATGTATGTATTTTCTCATGGACTTCTTTACTAGCTTTTTTTTATAAACTGCATAGCTATCTGTCACCAACTTTATACATATGATTTTTATTTATCAGAAAAATAAATAAAATATTGATCTAAATATTTTACTTAAATATTTAATAAATGTATTTCATACATATATTTAGCCCATAAAACTCCATGAATATTCACTTGAATGATAAATAAGAATAAATAATTTAAACAAATTGAACTTTTGATTTGTCTGTGGTGTAATTTATATCATTGACACAGTGCTGGAAAAGGGGCGTATGATATACAGGCTTTTAACTATTCTCTGAAGTAAAATATTATTATTGAAAAGTAATCAAGAGACTCCACCTGTCCCTATCATATATGTAGAAATAGGTGATTTTGTATCTGTGCTTTACAATAAATCAAATGTAATGCAGAGAAAACTTATCATGGATCAGGGAACTGTGGTTAAAATGAACTGAAACTAATTTTTGCTGCATAGAAACTTGATTTCCTTTTAAGTTTCATATGTATTTTGTCTTTCAAAGAAGGCTTATTCTATGTAGTATGTAAATGGCCTAATTCATCTTCTTTAAAGCTATTGTTCATTTATTTTATTCAATTTATTTTTATAATTATTTTATAATTAAAAGTATTCTCATTCTACGTGAGAGTGCTATAACCTCAGTAAAGCAAACACTGGCTCAAAGCACAACATTAACTTCCAACTAAAACTAATCATAGAACATTATAATCTCCAAGCATGGTTCCTAAGGAGGTTATTACGGAATGAATGAGTTGATTATGATGGAAATTTCCCCTGCTGGTGCAGTTGTGGTCCCCTCTTGCATACCCTGCAATAGGACTTCTCCAGCACTCATGTTCTTCAATATTTGCTGGTGTAACAATTCACAATTGAAGTTCCAACACTGATAGTAACATTTAAATGAAATTGTTCTACATAATTTCATGATATTTGAAACAGATTAAAATAAATGAATTGCTTTAATATATCCCATTAGCATTTGAGATATCTTGATTCTCATTCATGTTTTGAACTTTGAAAAGGTGGTGTCTGACCAAGTAAAGTGGTGTTTCGTGTGTGGGAGGGTAGAATGGAGTGACTTCCGGTATTGAGTGATGTGTTTTGGAGGCCAGAGCTCATAAGCTGAAACTTTTGCTCATAACTTGCAGTTTTGTGCTTTAAACCTATTGGCTTGAACTAAAGGAAATCTTATGTGTAAAACTTTAATTTTCTATTCTGTTATTAATCAATACGTTAGAGGATCTAAGGTTTATTTTTGTTTTTAATTTCTGTTTGGGGAATAAAAAAATTCAAGGGAATTATTCATGCTCTCTCAGTAATTTTTCAGAATGAGTTTCCAGTTCTGGTTGCATTGTCTAGTGCACTGCAGGTGTGGAAAATGCCTGGATCTGGGAGAGAAGTTCTTACTCCAGGATGGAAGTTGACTCTTTTTTTAAATACATGCAGCTAATAGTACAATTGAGTGGCTGCTCGCTGCTACTGTAATTTAGACTGCTAATCACACAACTGTACCCCGTTAGGGTGCAGTTAATTGCAATGATAACAAGAGGAGACAGCCTTCGATGGAGAAACAAGCAAATTGTGATTCTTGCCTAATACCGAGAGAAATGAGGGATCATGAGAGAGCTTTATTCCATTAGTGTAGCTTTGTCTAATCATATAAGGTTTGTTACAGATATTTGGTAACAAGCTCTTGCCCCTTTTTCACAGTCCATCTTCAGAGACTTTACCAAATGTGTTCTGTCCCCAGCCTCAAAGGAGAAGAACAGTCCCAATAGCCCTCCAGGAAGTCATTACGCATAAACACACTCAGTTCTCTTCTGAAGACACTTCTAGTTCTAATCCTCCTCATTGCTCAGATGGTGTAAAGCAAAGTTATTTTAAAATCCTGTTTTTGTAGGATGGGAATTGATGAGGCAAGCAATTTTTCAAGTGAATATATTTTTGACACTAATATGATCTCTTAATGTGAGAAACATTTATAAGAAAAACAAACTCAGTTTGGTGAACTCAATTAGAGTGAAAAAAATTTTGGCTATGAACTATGCTCTAAAAGATTATTCTGAGTTTTGACCACAGATGCATACTGCTCAGCAAGGCTTTCCATGTTGGTGAGACCCCTTTCTAGAACTGCTTCACATGTCCTTCACTCCATGTCTTGGTTAATAACACATTTCCACAATACTTTGAACATCTAAGGCTTACTGATCACACACAGGATTTTCTTTTAAATAAAATTTAATTTGTAAAAAAATGTAGAAAATCTTTAAAGCAAACTGGGTAATTTCTTCTAAGCCAGTGATATCACCATTTACCATAGCAATCTTGATTCCCCGTCATGATGGCAGTTGCTTAGAACTTAGAGCCACACAAAAAATATAAAATGCCTGTGGGATGTATTCCAGGGCTGTACATTAAATTTGAGGATTTTCCATGTGATAAAGTGTGTCAATGTTGCTTGCAGGGAATTCCAGTGATACCTCAGCTTTCTTAGACTTATTATAAATCCTTTGTTGGAATTATTGTGGCTGGTTCAATAATTCAGATTAGCCCTCATGTTTATTAATGCTCTACATCTGTGCAAACAACATGTCAAGCAGGGAGTTTATTGTAATTGCCTGAGCAAACAGAACCTGAAAGAAGCAATTTCCAGTTACAATGTGCTATGACACGTAATGAGGTAATTGGCATTCTGTCCTGATTACTTCCACCTTCTTTTTCATCAGGTCTATATTGTGTGTGATAGATAGTTTTATAAGAAATGAAGGTGTTTGATAATATGGTTCACGGCTGCTTAAGGTTAGTGATTAAAGACAATCATCATTTTCTCTCAGAGATCTTATTAGCTTTAACATTATTTATTCATATGTGTAAGGATGTGCCCAGGACACATCTCTGCAGTACGCTGCATGCCGCTCGGATGTGAACTTGACTGCCACCAAGCAAATGGGGAGGGGGTGTTCTAGGTCTCTGAGCCTAATGGAACACAGCCCCTTCCTGCAAATGAAAGCTGTCCAGGAAGGGCGTGAAGGAGCAAAAATGGCTTCCAGCCTCTACCTGTATCTAACAGCCACCTGCTTCTCAGCAACAGAAGTAGCATGATATATGTAAGAGCAGGATGATATATTTGGGTTGAGTCCTCCTTTTCCTAAGTTTATAATGTTATTCAGGCACTAGCTTTTGCCTGCAGCAGCAGTTGACTGGATAATGACACCAGATATATCATTAATGCTGTAGAAAGTACAGGAACCCCACACTTAAGAAAAGGCAAAATAAACTGAAATAAACAAAATATTTAGGGAAGAGAAAAATGAAACTGTTAACTGTTTTATTTTATTTCAAATGACTTTCCCCTTACGCTTATACCTTTTATGTTAAAGAGTTTTCATCTTAAAATATAAATTTGAAAGTAGAGAACATAATTCATATGAAAAACTGGCATGGTAATGATTCATTCTTTTTAAATTATTTTAAAGATCTTGAATTCATGTCTTTCTGGATAACCATTTTCCAAATCTAAGTACCTGTAGTGAAACTCTGGAATTCCTCAAGTGTTCTGCACATGCCTGTCTCCAGCAAGAGGCAATGATGCTCACTAGGGAATGGGCTCTGGAAGTACTGCGGCCCTTGGGTGTTGATTCCCCACCTTTGAATTATATTATTCTGTACTTTTCCCTGGCATAAGAGGCTTCACTGAAGAAAAGACAAAGCTGCACTGTGGCACTATTGTCTCTTTTGAAAAACTGTGCCTGAGAACTACTGCTCTCTCAGCACACTCCACCAGGACTTAATGCCAAGGCTCTTACAACAGTATCTGGTCCCTGCAGGTGCTCAGGTAGCATTTCAGAGTTGAATAACTATAAACTGGAGATGAACTACCTTCCAGGATTTGCTTTCTATTTTGGCCTTATTTCCCACAATCTAAATTAAGCTAGCAATAAAAAGAAGAAGGGAATTACAGTTTATTTGTCAGTTCCTTATGTTCTGAATGTACTCTGAGATGTGAAATGAAAGTCAGAATTTGAGTCCACATAAAATCTTAGTCTCAGAGCTAAGATGTTTCCTCTACAAAGCTCAGGATAGTGATTCTGCATCTTGGAAGCCAGGGTGTGGACTTTAGATCAAGAAGGAAAAGAAATATTCCAAAGCTCATAAGTTTCAACCTTCAAGATTATGCTTGTCACCATACAGCAGTCTCTAAATTAGGAGAGTCTCTGGTTTGGGTCTGAAGGGAAGATGTGTCTGTCACCATGGCTACATTAAAGAAACAAGAACACCTGTGTGAATATTTCTATCAGCCTCTCAGCACCCTCTAAGGCTGTCAGAGCTCCCATCTCTGACAGGAGAGACTCCCCGGGTCACATTATTGCTTTACTTTGGGGATCAAAAGTAGAACATGTGTTCTAAACAATTGCTCTGCCACTGAGCCACTCTCTCAATCCTCGCAGGTGGAAACAGATTTCCCTCACCAACTTAGTATCGTTAGTTCTTTTTCATAATGTTTTACTTATGTTAAAGTTTAGGTAAACTTATTTTTTAAAAAATTAGAGCAAGTGTTTATGGAAGAGAGAAGATAATGATCGAGGTCCATGAAGAATAGGTTTTTCTAGGAGCAAGGTATGTGGCTGCAGGTCATGGTTGCTCAGGGCAACACCACGCTAAGCTACAGCCTGCTGAGGCTCACTCTCATTTTAACTCTCTGGTTCTCTTTACAATGCTGTTAAGATTTTGTTATGTACAAGTCTTAGTTCGTATCAAAATGTCTAGTAATAAGTGACTGCTTCAGACTGCTGGGCACCTGGACCAGTGCTTAATCATGTTGTAACAGATACAGATCTTTCGAAGAATGTGGGAGGGTCTGCTGCTGTGTGGAGGCAGCTGCGATCTCTGTTAGGTTACTGTAGAGTGAGTGAACCCCTTCTCTTACAGAGAGAAACAGTAACCTCTTCCCTGGAGACTGCCAGCCTAAGGAAGAAGCCTTCCAAAATCCCGGGTCCCATTGTCCCAAACGCACCGCCCTCACACCAGACTTCCACATGCCCCGAAGGAAGGCTCAGGCTAGAGGCTAGCAGGCTGCAAATGAAAAGGGCAGACACAGTACTGCCCCTGGCCTGAAAGGCTGAGGGGTCAGGAGGAAACCCCTTGCCCAGTGGTTAGCGTGCAGACCCTTCAGGAGGATGAACAGAAAGATGAGAAAACGGATGTTGTCAGAGGTAAGAAAGTGTAATTAATTATAAGATGACACTCTTCTTTCTTTCACACAACCCAAGCTGTGTACTTCATACTCCAGTGTGCCTGAGTCGAGGTAATCAAAGGAGAGAGGGAAGAAGGTAAGAAACTGAGTTAATTCATAAGGTTTAAAGCCCAGACCACACTATATAAAAGCCAGAGCAGGGTAGGGCTGGCCCTCTGACGGTCATCTAGCATTTATTCACTTCATCAGAACATGTTTATGCTTGACACATTAACTTTTACATACTATCTTGAGAATCTAAGTAGGTCACAGAGATAGGAACGGGCTTCACACATCCTCAGTGTCCACACGGGAGACTTGTTAGGAAAGCAAAGCCCACTGGGCTAAACGATGAGGATGTCAAAAGAAAGAACGATTTTTCTCTGCGGAGGCTTTGGTCCTCAAAACCGTCTCTGCATCTAAAGAGCCCCGTGCAGGGCAGGGTGGGCAGGTGAGCAGTATAAAGGCCGTGGCTGAAAAGTGGCTGTGACCATGACTCCAGGGGCCCAGGGCAGAAAGCTTGAAAGCTAAGACCCAATGATCCCCCCAAAAAGCAAGAGTCTAAGCGCACAAAGGCAAGCGACCCAGACGCAGCTATGTAGCAGGAGAGGGCATGGCCTGACCTCGTGGAACCAGAGGCTGTATTGATCGTAAGAAAGGCTGTGGCCTCCAGGAAGAGCTGCGCTTTGAGCTCAGCGGGCTCCAAAGGGCTGCAGAGTGTTTGAAAGAAGCCGGTCTCCATTGATTACAGCAAGCATGCTCCAGGCATGCCCCAAATTTGCTTGAATTTAAGTTATTTTCAGTGGAATATTTCAAAACGGATCGCAATTCTACTCACAAGAAAATTGCATGGAGGAAATGTGTGTGTGTTTTCTAAATATTAAGTTATTTTAAATAAACGAAGAACAAAAATTCAAGAGTGCTTGTACTTGATTTAGCTAATAACTTCAGTAAAAGCCGCAGTAAAAATATTAATCAAAACCCGATAAAAGATTATAGTCCACCTTTGATATGCATCTTTAATTAAATATTAGATGCTTATAACTAAGTAAAAAGCATTGTTAGGTGTATTTGAATTTCATGTTGAGATCCACTAAGTACTTAGAATGCTAAAGACTATATTCATGACTTAAAAAAACAAGACTGATCATAAACATATAGACCATAAGCATATAGAATTGCAGTTCATCAAGCGTCTAAAGATGGCAAGCCAGGCAGAGTGACATATGCCTATTAACCAGTCCTCCAGGAGGTGAAGATAGTGAACGAGTCTTGGGCCAATCAGGGTTAATTAGTGAGGGCCTCAAAAGCAAGACTCTGTCTCATAAAGCCAAATCCAAGCAAACAAACAAACATAAATAGCAAGGTTGTTGGAAATAAATAACTAAGGAAGCAAACTGTTCAAAGCAAAGAACTATTTTTTTTGCTATTGTGTACTCATTCATTCATTCATTCACACGCCAATGAGGAGACTATGACACAGAAGTCCTCCACTAGTGATGGGGTCTCTCTCTCTATATATATATAGAGAGAGAGACAGAGAGACAGAGAGAGAGGTACATGTATTTTGGGTAGGTATATATGTATAAATATATGTGTATGTTTGGATGTATATGTGTATATATGTATACATTTGTATCTATATAAGGGTGTACAGATTACATGTATATAGATGTGTATGTATATATGTATGTATGTATTTATGTATTATATATGTATGTATGTGTATGTATGCATTCATAGGTATGTATGGTTATGGATATCTGTATATATATGAATTCACGCATTTGTATGTATATGTAAGTATATATGAGTGTGTGCATATGTGCTTGAAGAACACTCATAAATTTAACCCTTAAAATGCAAAAAGAAAGTAATAGATATTTTACTGAAGGGACACAATAACAACCAGTAATTATATCCAAGTATGTTGACTCTCCATAGTAATCAGGTAAATTATTCCAGGATATAGTGTTAGTGACATCACCACACTGCCAGTAGAAGACTTTAGTCTAGAGAGACTATCCTGGAAGGGAACGTGGGCTTATTCAGCACCATAATTGTTTACAATAATCATGAAAAGTGTCATAACCTCTCTAGAATCTACTTGTCAGTATCTAGCTAAATTGAACTACTCATGTGCCTATGGCCTAGCCACTGCAGTCCTTAAAAATCATTCCCATTAATCCTAGCACTCAAAGAGGCAGAGGCAAAAGAATCTCTGTGAGTTCGAGGCCAGCCTGGTTTACAAAGCCAGTCCAGGACAGCCAGGGCTACACAGAGATAGCCTGTCTCAAAACAACAACAAAAAAATCATTCCCAAACATGCTAGTATTCAAAAATAAATGTTTATAGGAACACAATAAGAATACAAGTTACTAATTTTCCAAACAAATAATTATTAAAGTGTTTTTAACTCTATACTAAGCTACAATAGATCAGTCATAATGAGTAAACGCAGCTAAAAAAAAAACAATTAGTCACAGATACATAGTATTGAAAAACTATCAAATTTTAAGTTACATTTCTAATAACAAATGGTCACTGACCATTATTTTATTAATGCCACAAGAAAATACAAATGACATATTACATGGAGATTTGTCAAAATATTATAAGTCATAAAGCAATCAAATAATTTATGATGATATTTACCTCTAGAGGACACATACAATTTTGGGATTCAGCAGTAAAGGATAATAGTAAATGATAATAGTAAAATCCATTAAGAATTTACATAATGGTAGGTATTTAAACAGTTAAGGCTGACTTTATTCAAAAGGTAGAAATAGCAATAGATATAATGACCACTACAAGGAAGTCCTGAAGGAGATGGTATTCAAGTGTAAAGGTAGTGCCCGCGAGAGGAAATTTGTAGATGAATTAAAAGTAGCACAGAAATCAGTATGTGAAAATCACCAAGAGGAGGCAATAGAAGAAAGGGGAAAACTCCCCTTTCTTCCATATCTAGAGGCAGTGATGGTGTGACATGGTGTGACATGGTCTAGAAGGGCTGTTTCAGAAGGACCCAAGTCATGTAGCAAGGCAGCTCCGGTGCTGGGGCTGGGCCTCTGTATTCTGGCCTTAGCCTTATTAATAAAAGTAAACAATACAAATAGGAATCCTTAGGTCCCAATGTAGAGGCTGCCTTGAAAAGTAGAATTTGACCAAACAGAATCATCAGATATGTTGTTGTTTTCCAGAGACATGTGTTATTAAGCTTTCAAACCGCATGCACAGACAACACCTATGTATTTTGCCTGCATCAAGTACTGCTCAGGAAAATCTATAAGAGCAAATAGTTGTAATTGTCATAACATGACTGGATATTTAACATCGATATGAAGGAAAGTAAGAGATGGTAGAATCACCCCCGAGGTGCTTGGGATTTGAAAGGAAAAATGTTGCTTAGGTCCCCACAAAGAGCAAATTCTCTTATTCCTTTCCTCCAACTTCTCTCAGTCACTTCTGGGTACCATCATTGTGTAGATGCCTTTGTTGCAGCTCCTTCCTTACCCTCAGACCTTGTCTGTGGTACTCAGAGCACCTTATTCGTCAGGGAAACCCATCACTGTCACCTCTGTGCTCATCATGATGCATTCCTCGCTTGCCAGCCCACTCCCTTCCTCTCTCTACACTCACTGCTCTAGAGACCTGCTACTGGACATCTGTGAAAACCTTTGTGTATGGCCATGAGGGCATTTCCATGGGGATTTACCTGAGGACAGAGGACCCACCTTAATCATAGGTACTGGCATCTCACAGCGTAAATCCTAGACTGAGTAATAATAATAATAATAATAATAATAATAATAATAATAATGGCAAAAAGGAAAAAGTGAGCTGAGCAACAACATTGATCTCTCTCTTTTTCTCCTTCCTCTTCCTCTCCCCCCCCCTCCTAAATGTGAAGCAACCAGCTGCCCCATACCTCTACCATTTTGCCTTTCACTGTGGCAGACAGGATCCTCAATACATACAAGAACCTATATCAATCTCTCCTGGGTTTATTTGCTTTTCTTCAGGTATTTTTCACCTTCAAGGAGAAAAATATGAAACACATGAAATGGTTACTCGAAGGGTGGGTTATTAATGTGATTTGTAATTAGTTTGTTGGAAGGATCTGGAAGAAATTGGAGCTATGAGCTAGAGAAGTCCTAGGATGCAGTTCCTAAAAACAAAGTGGGTGCCGAGAAAGCGCTGTAAGTGTAACTGCACTGGACAAAAGGAAACTGCTCTGGGCTACAGCAATACTTACTGAATGTGGCTTGTCCAAATACAAATTCACTCAAAGCAGAGACTGAAATGGCCGTTCTTACTCAGAATCAAGCACATAAAACAGCGTTTCTTTAGGTCATTCACAAAAGCTACTCCAGCTGCTGAAGAATATGGCTAGGCTACATCTTGAGTTGGCAGCAGAACTTGGTAGCATCAGTGACAAGGTAGTAGTTTTGCAGTTATGCAAAATACAAGTGTTCCAGGGCCATGGAGTCTTGTGCTAAGGTGCCAAAAAGCTGCTGAGGGCAGAAAATGCATGTCATTGTTGGTGTGTTATCTGAGAGGAGACTCTATCCAGAGGAATCACTGTAAAATGCTGAAACTAAAGTTGCAACAGAGATCCATGGTGTTGACAAAAGCACTACCCTTGAATATCCACTCAAGAAAGCTGATGTTATGGGTGGGGCTGGCCTAAGAGAGAGGCCACATGTAGAACTGAATGAGAGAACTGCTTAGGTCCCAGATGAGTCCACCACAAGGCCCACACAATAAGCCTCTGGGTCCTGTGTTTGTCCTGCTAGGGTTTAAACCTTGAGTTGGTCTAGTCTTTACTTACTATGTTGATGTTCTTATCTTTTGGAGTAGGAATACTTCTTCTGTACTCTGTGTATAGGAGATATAAATATATTATTTCTATTGTTAACTGCATGGACGCTTAAAATTAGCAGTTTGTCATGGGCTGGTAAAATGTCTGAGCACTAATCTTAGCAACTGCAGTTATATCCTTGGAAGAGATTGACTCCTAAAAGTTGTCCTGATTTATGTTTGTATTTCTCTCTCTCTCTCTCTCTCTCTCTCTCTCTCTCTCTCTCTCTCTCTCTCTCTCTCACACACACACACACACACACACACACACACACAAATACTAAATGAATAGATGCTTAAAAGCATTTTTCTGGGTCTTAGAAGTAATGTTTGTATTTTGAATAAACATTAGAGCTGTTAGATACCATAAGATCTTCCAGAGTGAGGCTGATTGAATTTTGTAGTATCATATGGCTGTCAGATTTTGAGGACCAAGTGTAGAACGATACGATTGCAAAGTGTATGCTTGGCTCTTGAGTTGATAGGGAGTGGAATGTGGATGGCTAATATTCATTGTCAAAATGATTGGAATTGGATTTCTTAGCTGACATGCCACTGGGCGTTTCCACAGGAGCTAAATGAGGAGTGCTCACCCTGAACATGGGAAGGATCATCCGTTGGCTGAGCTCGCAGGATTATGAAAAGGAACAAAGCAGAAGGAGAACAGGCAGAAGCATCCTCTCTTGCTCTGCTCTGCCCCCACTTCTTTGCAGTGATAGACTAACTTCATCCACAGAAACCTATTCCTCTCTCTCTCTCTCTCTCTTCTTACTGATTATGGATACAATGTGACCAGCTTCTAAGACAAGTGCTTTCCCTGCAGTGATAGACTTTGCCTATCTATGAGCCCACTCGAGCACCTCCTTCTTTGTTTTTTTTTTTAAGTATTGTTTTGCAGAAATGAGAAAAGTAATTAACACACTATCCTATGCCCTTATGGCCCTCCAGTACATATTGTATTCACACATATTGGGTGGTTTATTTCTCATAGAAATCATCATGACTAGTATTAGTACAATAATTTAATTATGAGGAAACAGGGTTAGAAAGTTTTCTAAGTTGTAGCAGCTAGTCAGCCAGCAGGGGCTGGTTAGAACAGTGCCTACCTGGTAAGCCCTGCTTCATTAAGTGTCAGGTCAGCCTTCTGTGGTGTCCCTGCTAATCTGCCCCGGAGCAGGAGCACTCTGCTGGTGACTGGAGTGGAGCCAATATCCCTGTTGCTCTCTGCACATGGCTCTGTCCCCACACTGTTGGCCCACGCCCTATGGTGCCAGGCTTTTAGAGCCGCCCTCACCACAATGTCCAGGCGCACAGGAATTGGATGTTAGTGAAGGAAGGAGGAAGGCTGCTCAAAGGTAACCCAAATCTAAATTTTAGAGTCATTTTTTTCTTTTTACAAATATAAATTTCTGTGTTTCTCGTACTAGTTCTAACAATGTATCAATATTCAGTAATAAATATACCTGAAACAATAACAATGCTTAAACATTAAAATAATGAACAAACGGATTTTAAGAAATTAGATGAAAACAAGGAAAACATGTCTTCACATATTACAGCAAAGTATGAGGTAATATAATCATAAAAACCCCAGTACTTTAAAAACAGGGATAATGATTTTTCCAATGCCCCCTTGAATAAGTTTAGGTGACATCTGTATTGTACAGAGACATGAGGATATAATTTAATTGTTTAACTGACAAATTGAACCCATTTAGAGAATTTGCTGATCACCTCAAGATGAAGATGTTGTGATCTTAATAACAAGGAATGAACTATGTCTGGTCTTCTATGACCAAGGAATTTAGGAAACACTGGTATGTGTAAGGTGCTTCTAGAAGGCAGCTGGCAGAGAGAAGGGAGGAGGCAGTCAACTGTCACAGAAATTAGGAAGAAAAGTAATAAGATTGTGAATTTCAGACCTGAGTAGCTTGCAGTTGTGTTCTGTAAGTTATAATGGATTACCACTTCACAGGTAGAACTTAGTGAATTTTAACAACTAGAGCAACAAAGTGCTTGTAAAATCCCCGACAGCTCCAGAGCTTGAAGCACATGCTCAGCTGTGTGAGTCACAACATGACTAGTGTTGTTGTGTGTTGGTGCAAATATGTACCTTGGAGATAATTGAGTGTTAGAAATTCCTTCTAAAGAGTTTAAAGTATATTTTTGTGATATAGGGATTAAGTAGTACTCTGAAAACACTTAACATGTTTTTTTCTCGTTATAAAGGTATAGAAACATTAAGAAGCAAAAGAGAGCGAAGGTTTATAGTTGAAGATTTCTATCTCAGTCTTTTGTCTTCTCATCACTTTTCCATTCACTTTTCTCCCCTTTATCAAGAAATTTAATTTCACAAATTTGTGGTATCTTTTCTACATTCTTAGTAGGAGGGTATAGAAAACACTAAAAGTAAAAAAGAGGAACTACAAAAATGATAGGATGTTGGAAAATAGACAGGGTTTTGTAAAAAATGTTTAGGCTGCTATTCACCCAAATGTTCACTGGGAAAAGTCAAGCAAGAAGGATGCCAGGGAAGAAGTTGATTGGCTTTCATCTGTGCTTACACGTGCACCAACAGCTGTGCTTGAGGAGATGAAGAAAACACATGAGAGCTGAAAGAGACAGAGCAGGTACCTCCATATGACCTGCCGACCCCAGATCTCCATGTGAAGAAGTTCATTTGCAAATTCCGCAATAGTTTCTTGCCTTCATAAGGTGTTAAAAGGCTCCACCCAGGATATGGGGGTCAGGAGAGAATCCAGGTGGGAAGCATTTGCCAAGAACTTTTGATCATTTCCGATAGAGACTAAGAGCCTCTGGTGATTGCACTAAGACTATACAAAATGTCTGTAAGCATCAAATGCTTTTGTTTTACTTTAAGAGTATGGCAATGAATTCACAGAAATAATCTCCATATCTTAAACATTTCCCTTTTGAGGACTTCTGTCTGCCTACAACATGGAAATGTATGGTAACTCTCTTGTCAATCTTTGTTTCTCAACATGTATAGACACAGGAGTCTAATAAAATTAGGATAAACTTCATTAAAAAATCTTTATTGTGTACCTACCAGGTGCATGACACTTTGCTGAGGCAGAATTTATGAGTATTTATAGTGTAACATTGCATCAAATATATTTTTAAAGTCCAAAGACAACTGCTGCCTGCCTGTGTTGTCAATAATAGAAGTTCATGACATTTGATTCGCGTCTTTGTGAGAGGCAATGTTATTCTGATTTAATAGCTTCCATCTGCTCCTCTCATTTTCATTGCTCCTTTTACAGTTTCAAATTCCACCCTGTGTCCTCCAGGGAAATTTTCTGAAGCATTGATTCTACTCATCTATAAATTGGAGGAGGGGAGGGCTTCTTGTGCAGCCTTATGGTTTTGCTTATTGATCCTGATTGTGAGAGAACTTGTTGACATGCACACACTTGCTTTTCATTTCTTCTCCTTCCTTTATTTATTTATTTTTTCTGTGTGTGCTGCTAACTGCTAGGAAACTAAAAGGACTCAACTCTAACAAAAGTTAGTGTTGAAACCTTTTATTGCCATGTGAAATAAGGTATGTCAAAGAAAAAGGCAGAGTAGAATGTGTGTGTGTGTGCATGTGTGTGTGTGTGTGTAATTTCTCACTGGGAAGCTTCTACTTGGAACTGTATATATAGAAAATATGAATGCCTAGAGTTGTTATTTAAAAAATTGAATTAAAGAACATTTTTCTGAATCTGTATTTATAATCATTATAATGAATTGCTTTCACCTAATAATACAATATCTATACAAGCATGACATATTTGTGAAAATTCATGGCCATAATTTTGGATCCACACTTAAACTTTCCCTTTAAAAATCATTACTATATCTAACTGGATAAAAATCAGAAAGATTCTATGTTGGTATTATACCCCATCCACTCCATGTGTCTGTGATGTCAAAACTAAGTTGCACTGGGCTTCTCTGTGCTGTGGCAAAGGCTTCACACCTGTATTGAGATTAAGACAGTTAAGCAAATAAGACAGAAAAGACTTTTGTAAACACCCATAATGGTCATGATATAAATTAATTACTTGTGGCTTATTATTGTATTTTGAAGAGCCATGTTTATTTTATTTTATTTTCACTATAAAATTTTAGAAAGACATATAGTGATATATAAAATTATAAATTCAGCTTGTCAGCTATCTGTGCTCAAAGAGGCACTTCCCATCCTTACTAGAAACAGAATTGGATTAATACTTTTAGATTTGTGCTTTGGGGAAATATTCGTTAGTTCATAAAACGTTATAAGACACGTTAAGAAGAATGAACTCTTTGAGGTGGTGGGACACACCTTTCAGGTATATGGAAGAGCCGCAGATGTCAGTGAGAAAAGCTTGATTTCAAACTTTTCTCCAGGCTTTTCCATGTGGAGTTCGTTCTTGGGGATCACTTACCTGTAGGCTGGCCTGGTAGGTGCTTTCCCAGCTTTCTTCACTCTGATAATAAATAGCTAACATACTTTCTCTCTTTTTTTAAAGCTAAATAATCTATAATTACTTTAGAAAAATATCAATTATTTTTATCTCTTTATTTGCTTATTTATTTATTGGAAGCTCTATTTCAGCTACTTTATAGTTTTTTAATGCAATGTTTCAAGGTATGAGTCATCCATCTTTTCACTAAATAATTAAAAATAAGTTTTAATAGTAACATATATCTAAGGCAGCATTTAGGAAATACCCATTTACTGTACTGACAAGTACATTTGGCACTTAAATGAAAGTAATCGCCAGTATTGGTTTTTCTCTTTAGTTATTCTCATCACATAGGCGAATGTGTTAAAAAGAATTCATAAAAACAACAGCAATAGCAAAATGTTAGCCTGGGCTGATGGTGAACGTCAGTAATTCCAGCACTATGGTGAGTGAGACAGGAGGATCAAGATTTCTAGGTAGCTGGGGTCTGTTGTGAGACCTTAATTGCCAGTCTTTCTACAGGTAACTAAGACTTCCAAGTGATGGCCACAGAAAGAGGTTTTGTTTAGAAAGCAAACTCTGAGTACTAAGACTAAAGAGAACTAAATAAAAGCAATCCCAACTTGAACTAGTTGTTTCAAATAAGGTGTTTTACTTTAACACAGGGATAAGTTAGAATTTATTTTTATTCATGTAATAAGTCTCCAATAATGGCAATTACTTTTAATCAATGATTTTCAAAAAAAAGAGAGAGAACTTGAATTATTTCATTAAAAACTAAAAGGGAAAAAAAACAAAACATGATTTCCATTGGAAGCCATTAACAGTACTGAGTGTATGATAATTATACCCTGTATTATGTTGGACATGCTGATGAAGAAAGAGGTCTACTATCAAGAATTTTAGGGCCAAAGCAAATTAATATAAACAAATACAGTTACTGGTTGCTTAACAGTAATGGCGCATTCAAAGAACTAGTGGAACTTTTCAGAGTGTATTCACAGAGGGGCACCATGGCACCAGGTGGCATTAGCCAGAATGTTGTCAAGGAGAACAGGTCTGCAAAGGCTGCATAGGGAAGTGGGTGGTGATCTGTTCTAATATTGTGCACTTGTACATGCTTAGTTATGAAAATTTGATTTTAAGGGTATCTTGTGGACTGATGTTCTTGATGGAAGACAAGTCCAGTCAAAGGACTTGTTAGACTGTTGGCAGCATTATGTCCCAGTGCCATTGGCAACCATGAAATAGCTCCCACACAAGTCTCAAAGTCAATGTCCTCTGGCTTCATGGAAAGGAACTTAACTTTGTTTTCTTCACCATTTTTTTCTTCCAGTCAACTTCATTCATGAGCAAATATTGCATGCCCTTACCAACAGCCATCTGTGGACTTTGAACAAGATAGCAACTCATTTGACCAATGACTCCACAGACTTACTAATGCTGGATGTCTCACACACACATCAACACCCAGATATAGCGAGAACAGAGCATGCTTCCTGCTAAACATGGCAGAGAAAGAGCCATGCAATGCTTTCACATCAAGATGCTTGTGGGAAGGGGAGAACAGGACTCAGTAGTGGAGATGCTCAGAACACTAACTTGTCTGCAGTGATCAGTATTGACCAGGATATTCTATACTGTTATATCTATACTCAGTGTTCCTCAGTTGAACAAATGTAATCTGAAATGCGACATTTTGTTTTCTAGTTGGATTTAATGAACACCTAGTCAAAATTTCTTTGAGGTCTCCATGCATCCCATATTCATTGATTCATTCTCTCTCTCTCTCTCTCTCTGTGTGTGTCTGTCTGTCTGTCTCTCCATCTATCACTGTCTCTCTGTCTCTTTCCCCCTCTTCTCAAGAATTGATTTAAAACTGTTGCTTTTCACGAAACTATTCTCAAATCCAGTTGTTTCAGTTAGGCTTCTGTTTCTTAGTTGATACAATCTCCCCATTCTTTCAGCCACAACCCCAGGCAATTCCTTCTAAAGAATGACACCAAAGAACCTGTCAAGAACCTTTCAAAATTGCTGCCAGACTCCAGCAACATTCTTAAGGCATATGGAGTACTGATGTGCAGAAAATATGGCCAACACTACCTGATGCTCACTGTGTCAGGAAGTCATAGCCTGATACAGGGCTCTGCTTTACATTTGCAACATAAATAGGACTTTTAGCATTAAAAAATGGCATATAAGACAAAATGATCAAAAATGTCCTTTTCAATAAATTGTACCTCACAGCCCACAGACTTTAGGTTCTGTAAGTAAAAATGGAATACAAATGTAAAACGAATATGAAAATTATCCAACATAACCTTGTGATCCAGACTAATAGGATAATCTTGTTATAATCCACATATGTCACATGTTGTACAAAGCTATCACAGAAACATCATGTGAGGCCAAGGTGCTTGTACTCTCTCAGAGAACATGAAACTAGGAAATTCAGAATTAGTAAGCAAAGTTCAGCTTACCAGTGTATTTGGTTTTGTTTAACAATTGGATATATGTACGTATATATGCAAAGTCATATGTACACTTGTATATATATGTATGTAAATATAACTTTAAAACTTGATCATACATAGAAACATTATCTTAATATTAAAACTGCTTTAGAACTATTTATAAGTTGTTTCAGACAGATAAACTATTGTATGACTTCCAGTTGAAGGCAAATTTGTTTCATTGATTTGATTTCCTATAGCAATCTATAGTCTTTATTAATGAGAGGAACATAAAAATAAAAACATAAGATTAGAGAATGACACAAATATCAAACTCAGCCCTTGCAGTTCAGCTTCATCACAGATTTAACTAAATAACTTTTCAGTGAAGGCTTATATTCACACAATAACTGGCTTCAAGAAATATTTCTGGCAATCTTTGTATTTGCACATGAAAAAAACAAGTCAGGTTGTGCCTTGACTTCTTAGACAAAAATCTCAAAACTTTGCAGTCTTAATTTTCACAGTGTCCATGGATATATTCCATATTGTAATCCTGTGAGCTAGTGACAGTGGCATGCTTCTTCTGGAGTATAGTGTCTAGCAGGAAGCAGATTCTCAAAAAGTATTCATTAATTTTTATTGGAATGTTTTTTCTTTCTCTTCATTGATATCTGTTGTTGTTGTTGTTAAACCTACTTTAGAAAGATGTGAGTCTCCTTGTATTTCTATCATGAACCTCATTACACTAGAGCACCACCCACCTCTGACTTCAAGTCCAAGAATATCCAATGCCAATGTCTTCTGTCCCAGGACCTCAGGGGGATAATTCAGCTCTTCTGGAGCCTCAAACTCAACTCAAGCTCTTTTGCAGACTTAAATGAATGTTAACTATAGCATTGCCTTTTCATCCAAAACTCTATCCTACTTAAAATTTTAAATTTATTTATTTTTTAAATTAATTACAATTTATTCCCTTTATATCCCAGCTCTAATCTCCTCCCCAATCCCCTCCTCCCTCCCTCATCTCCTCCCATGTTCTTCCCCCAGTCCATCAATAGGGGAGGTCTTCCTCCCTTTCAGTCTGACCCTAGCCTATCGGGTCTCATCACAACTGGCTGAATTGTTTTCCTCTGTAGCTTGATAAGGCTGCTTCCCATTGGAAAAAGATGATCAAAGAGCCCACCACTGAGTTCTTGTCAGAAACAGTCCCTGTTCCTCCTACTAGGGTACCCACTTGGATACTGAGTTACCATGGGCTACATCTGAACAGGGGTTCTAAGTTATATCCATTGGTGGTCCTTGGTTGGAGTATCAGTCTCAGAAAATAACCCAGGTCTTTTGGTTCTGTTGCTCTCCTTGTGGAGCTCCTGACCCATCCAGGCTCCATTACCTCCCCCTTCTTTCCTAAGATTCCTTCCACTCTGCCCAAAGTTTGGTTATGAGTCTCACCATCTGCTTTGATACATTGCTGAGTAGAGTCTTTCAGAGTCCCTCTGTGATAGGCTCCTGTCCTGTTTCCTGTTTTCTCCTTTTTCCAATGTCCATCCCATTTGTCTTTCTGAATGAAGATTGATCATCATACCCAGGGTCCTCCTTCTTGCTTAACTTCTTTAGGTGTACAGATTTTAGTATGTTTATCCTATATTATAGGTCTAGCATCCACTTATAAGTGAGTATACACCAAGTGTGTCTCTCTGCTTCTGGGATACCTCACTCAGGATGATCTTTTCTAGATTTCATGATTTCCTTGTTTTTAATTGCAGAGTAGTATTCCATTGTGTAAATGTACCACAATTTCATTATCCATTCCTCTGTTGAGGTACATCTGATTTTTTTTCCAGGTTCTGGCTATTACAAATAAAGCTGCTATGAACATGGTTGAACAAATGTCCTTGTTGTATACTTGAGCATATTTTGAATATATGCCTAGGAGTGGTATAGCTGGATCTTGAGGTAGTGCTATTCCAAATTGTCTGAGAAAGTGTCAGACTGATTTCCAAAGTGGCTGTACAAGTTTACATTCCCACCAGCAATGAAGGAGGGTTCCCCTTTCTCCACATCCTCTCCAGCATGTGTTGTCATTTGAGTTTTTAATCTTAGCCATTCTGATGGGTATAAAGTGAAATATCAGGGTTGTTTTGATTTGCATTTCCCTGATGACTAAGGACATTGAGCATCTCTTTAAGTGTTTCTCTGCCATTCTATATTAATGTTTAGTATATTCAGTATTTTCTTGAGGATAAAAACTATCACTTCTGCCTCTGTAAGCATGTTTTCATTGTCTTTATTTTGAGGGAATGAAATCAATGTTTCTTTTTTCATGCTATGTTCTTCCCGTAACTCATACACTTTTATCATAATTGTCCTTTAGAATAATACATATTTCCTTTTCAAGTCTGACATACAATAAAGTTTATTACCTCTATACAATGCAACATTTGAAAACTATTTCTACTTCAAGGTGAGGTGGTTCCCTGCAGCAGCATGGAGATCAGTGTGGGTGTCAGCTCCACACTAACAGAGTTTTGGATGCAGGCCATCAAGTTTAGTTGCTGGACCCATCATGTATTTAGTTTATAAGAAACGGACAAATTCTCTTCCAAAGTGGTCGTAGCATTTTCCATGTCTTAGAGCAGCCAATATTAGCTCTCAATGACACTTCCCCCCAGGCCTCAGTGGCAGTGATTTGGGGTTTCAGCTACTCTAATGTGTACACTATATTAACTTACATCTCAGATCTGCCTAATTCGGATGGAAGGCTATTGTGTGCTCCTATTGTGAAAGTGGGTCTATGTGACTTTCTTCACGGTTTTATCAGACTTATATCAAGTAATGCTTGGTGATGCATTCGTTTGTTTGTTGTTTTTTCATTGCATTGACAAAATCTCTTACATAAGCAACTTAATATTCAGTCTACGACCTTAGCCCATGGAATGGGCCACCCACATTTTGAGAGGGTGTTTCTACTTCAAATAACCTCACATAGAAACTCCCTTACAGATATACCCAGGTGTGGTGGGGTATGTGTGTGTGTGTGTGTGTCTGTGTGTGTCTGTGTCTGTTTATTCTAAATCCCATCAACTTGACAATCAAGATTCATGACTATGGCTCTACCACTTGTTAGCTAGGCAGGCAAATGCATCACTAGAGCATGGTACTCATTGTTCATGCCCAACTCACAACACAAAATGCATTCAATCCATTTTTTTTTAAATCAGTCTTTCAATTGGCACATTTGCACAACTGAAATTCAAAGCAACTATTTTACCAAGTTGCTTTCACAGTGACTATCTTTGTTTCTAACTTAACTATTTTTCTTATTTTATAATAATTAGGTTTTCTTGTAAGGCAGATCTGTAGGCATTCTATTCTGTTTACCCACAAAAGCATTTGTCCTTTATTTCAGTCACATAATTTCTCAGAGCTTATAATTCAGGGATTGTACTATTATCACTCTCAACACTTCATATTTTATCTGATTTCCCATTTCTCTGCTTGATTTCTGAAGAAAGGTGTGCTTTTTCCTCCACAGATAAGATGTGTCTCTTCCTTTGACTTTGTTTAAGAATTTTTTCTTTACTCTTAATTTTCTTGTGATTGAAAACTCTATCTAGGTATTGGGTTTGTGTGTGTGTGCAGGTGTGAATGCATGTTTTCCTGTGTGTATATGTGTGTGTGTGTTTCCCTCTGAACTGCACTCACCACATTACTTGGATCTCTGACTTTATATCCAATCGTAATTTTGGATAAATTTTCAGTCATTGTTGTGTCAAACATTTCTTGTGTGCTTTCCTTTAGTTTTCTTCCTTCCTTCCTTCCTCCCTTCCTTCCTTCCTTCCTTCTGTTTTTCTTTCTTTCTTTCTTTCTTTCCTTTTTGGCCTCTCTTTATATCCTTTGTAGTCAGTATGTAGTACTTTGATATTTCATTGCACTCCATGGTTCTTAAAATTCATTTTTCCTCCTTGTTTCAATTTTCAAAGTTTCTATTGATATACTTGCTATATCAGAAAATCTCTCCTCAGTTGTATTTAGTCAAGGAAAGAGTGTGCTGGAAGTCTTTATTTCTTCCACAGTAATTGTTCAGCAGCACTTCTTTTTAGCCTGTAGCATTTCCAACTCGCTGCTCAACTGCTTATCTCTTCTTGGACACTAATTTATTTTTTCCATTAAGTCTCTTTAGTATATAGACATAGATGAGAGTGCAGTCTGGTAATCCCTGCCTTCCGGCCATGTCTAGTCTGACTCTTGCTCTGTCTCTGTGAAGTGTCTGTTTTGTCCTTCAGTGTGTCAGGATTATTTCTTTTGTTTTGACATCACTATGTAAAAATACATTGTGCACATGTATGTCTGTGTGCATGTGCGCACATGTGTTACAATTAGTCCTACAATTAGGCCTCAGCCATTTTATAAGCTATAACTTATGCATCTAGACTATGAATTTCTCAAGTGTCTCTCAGCTTTCCCACCTTTCTTGAGATGTGAATGGGTGGCTATTATGATCTGGAATTGGCAACTCATTCTGTACATGTCAGCTAATCTTTGTAAATGCCCCCAAGAGTTCAGGCTCTGAGGATGTACTTGATTAGAACAGAGAATTCCACACTGGCCATACACTTTACAAACCCTTCCCCCTCAGAGCGGGTCTTTCCCTGTGGGTCCACAATCTGGGATTCCCTGGGAATGCTACCCTGTCCCACCTATTTGTCCTTAAGGCTGTTTCTACTCAAGTTCAGCACTGACCAGCTGTGTACCCTTGTGCCCATCCACTTATCTGTCCTGTTTTGGAGTAAGAAAGTTGCCCTATGTTCTATGGTGTTTTACAGCAGAGCTGCCCACTTCCTGCATCTGGTTAGTTTTCCATTTGCTGTTGAGACAAAGTTGTGACTTGTAAGCTCCTTATACATTGAACTAGAAAGCAACAGACTTCACATTTAGTTTATATGAAGTAAAATGCAAGGAGCAAGAACATAGAGTAAGAACTAACTCATGTAACAGGAGGATGGGTACATGTTGTCTATTTTTATAAAATGCAATAACATAGAGAAAACAGTTTGGAGAATCAAGGAAACTGTTCTCCCCATGATACTGCCTTCCTCTTAAACTCTGTTGTTTTTACAGAAATTGAGCTTTAATTGGTTTGAAATATCCTTTATTAAATTTTTATATGTGAAGCTTTAGCAGATATATGCAAGTAAATTTTACTATCACATGATCCCAGCTAATGTTAAATGATGACTATGGCACAAACTACCCCGCTGCATGTGTCTCCTCTTATTGTGTCCTTACGCATTTGGCTTAGCTTACTTCCAAGATGAGCACAAGTCCTGCCAGGGAACACTGAGGAAGTGTGTATTGAATAAAGAGTGAGGAGACTGTAGTAGTGAGGTATTTAATGAGAAAATTTATAGAACAAAAGCTGACATAGAGGGCTCGCACGTCTTAAAATCTGATGCTGGCTGCTTTTTAGACTAATGTACTGTAGACTCTTGACAGACTTCTAAAAATTTGCTTCTTAGTCATGTACACACTGCTTCAGCATAGATAGTGAAGAGAAAGCCAGATTGAGTGGTTTTAGATATTTATGTACTCAATACACAGACCTGAGGCTACAGATGTGATTTCTTTTTTAAATAATTTTTATTAATTATACTTTATTGACTTTGTATCCCCCTGTAGCACCCTCCTGCCTTCCCTCCCAAGCTCTCCTTTCCCTCCCAAAGTCCACTGATAGGTCTCCTTTTCCTTCTTTCTGATCCTAGTCTATTAGGTCTCACCAGGAGTGGCTGCATTGTCTTCCTCTGTGGCCTGGTAAGGCTGCTCCCCACCTCAGGGGGAGGTGATCAAAGAGCAGGACAACCCCTTCATATCAGAGACAGTCCCTGTTCCCATAACTATGGAACCCACTTGGACACTGAACTGCCATGGGCTATATCTGTGCAGGAGTTCTAGGTTATCTCCATGCATGGTACTTGGTATCAGTCTCAGGAAATACCCCTGTGCTCAGATTTTTTGGTTCTGTTGCTGTCCTTGTGGAGCTTCTGTCCTCTCCAGATCTTACTATTTCCCACTTCTTTCATAAGATTCCCTGCATTCTGCCCACAGATGTGATTTCTGATAAATAAGAAAGGAAGAAGCTGGGGTTTAAATGCACATGGCCATAGGGCTTGGCCTTCATGCATCTAGGTCCAAACTGAAATCAACCAAACATGTTAGCTTCATAAAATACCAGTTAACATTGGGTTTACAAACAATAACACTGAGAAGATAACCAGGAAACATTATTGAAACAGAAATAATATGGGCTGGAAGATGGCTCAATTGCTAGAGTTGCTTGTGTTCAACGCTGAAGCCTCTTCAGTCCTTGGAACTCACATGGTGAAAAGGCATGACCAGATCCCACAACCTGTCATGTGACCTCTGCATGTGTGTGCGCACACACAAATAAATTAATTAATAAACAAATAAATACATAAACGTGAAGTATTAACTTTGCTATTGCTCTACTTGTTTTCAATTGTTCGCTTGTCTGCTTGTTTGCTGTGGCATGCTGGTTCTGACGCTTACTCCATTACCAGAGCCCTTTGATAGGTAGCCTGACACCTGCATCTCATTCATCCAGTTTATCTCAAAATCCTGCAGGGACTTATAATCACATGCAGAATAAAGTTCATATTTTTCCTACATTGGAAATCAACTCTGTTGCCTCTGTCTTGCACTTAAATATATTTCAAACACAAGAGTCACTTGCCATCAGCACTTCCCACACCTCAGCTCAACCGCATCAGCCAGCACCATCATGCCACTGGAAGCCCCCACGCCTGTTCTGCTCTTGACAGCACCTGCTTCCAGCAACAGGGTGATGTGATGAACCCTGGCCGCAACTTCCCAAATGCTCTTTATCGCTGGTCATCACAAGGAAACCATTTCCTGAGTTTTCTAAACCTCTCAGGTTTTGTAATTTCCAAAGTGTGAGCACTGTGTCTCCCACCACCATTTTGGTTTCCATTTAGTAATTATTTCCTTGCTGGCATCTGTTGTCATTAGGTGCCAGCCACAGGTATCTCTTGAATCTCTTCCCAGCATCTCTTCAGGGTTGTCTTCCAGATGTTCTAATACACAAATTGCCTATCACATACTAGTGTGAATCAGAGGCCTTCATTATGGACTTTGATGTTCTCTGCCCATTGCTTGCTATCAAGATAAACTTCGCTCTGTGATTCTTTGTATTCAGTATGATTGCACAATGAGATGAAAATATTCTACTCTTTCTGCCTGACTGTTCTTTTTCACTACTATTATTATTAATTACAATTTTCTCGTTTTGTATCCTGACTGCAGCCCCCTCCCTCATTTCCCCAAGGTCCCACCCTCCCTCCATCTTCTATCCCTATGCCCCTCCCCTAGTCCACTGATAGGGGAGGTCCTCCTCCCCTGCTATCTGACCCTAGCCTATCATCTTTCATCAGAATTGCCTGTATCCTCTTTCTCTGTGACCCAAATGACCCTGACCATCTTACATCTAATGAATCTAGGAGTACCCTCCTCTTACTATAAGTGAAAAATCAGGTTGTTTGTTTTGTTTTGTATTTTTGAGACAATTTTTTTTCTGTATAGCTGTCATGAACTTGCTTTGTAGATCAGGCTGGCCTGGAACTCATATTGATCCACCTCCCTCTGCCTCCTAGAGTGCTGGGATTACAAGCGTGTGCTACCATGCCCAGCAAGAAATCACATTTTTAATGGAAGACTTCACTGACTTTAAGTTGACTTTTTCCTTTTGTGTCTTCTGTTGATGTCACATGTATTAGATAGTGACTTGGTTGGATTACTATCTCCCCTGTTGAGCTTTCTGTTATAGGAACAAGCAGGTGTTTAGGTAAATGCAGTTTCACAATATCCATTTGTTAAATAGTTCCTGAGTATGAATTATGAATACAAAGAAGTCATATGATAATAGTAAAGAAGCAAAATAGAAAATATATTTTGAATGAGATGTAAGAGCACCAGGTAGACATAGGGGCTTCACTGAGGATATTCATGTGTAGGCTCAAGTTGTATGGAGGAACTTAGAGGTCACACTTAAACTGAAGTGCCTCCCTTTCAAGGGCACACAAACCATAAAGTCTCATAATCCCCAGATGTGCTCACCACGTCATTAAATACATGAATTACCAATCCCGGTCTTGATTCTAGGCTTTTTATTTTATTCTTAAATCATGACTACAAAAAACAACAAATAATCAAACAAACAAAAACAGATTTGCTAAAAGCCTCAGGGACATGGAAGTATCAAAATATGGAAGAGAGAACTGTAAAGGAACGCCTCAGAGGCCCTGGGTTGACACTCCCACTCTGTAAGAGAGTCAGGTGCCTAGTGCTGATGGGGGATTACAACAGACAGGCAGGAATGCAGCAAGAAGCCCTTGGTACCATGCTCCCTTTGAGAAGTCACTGGAAACTCAGCAATGCTGGGGTGACTTGAGACAGAAAGACTGAGAGGAATTAGTCCGCTACATATGTGCAGAATAAATGAACAGTCCACACTGAGTGTCCCTGCTGTGTTCAGTGGGTGTGTTGTGGAAATGGCAAGCGCCTAGTGTAGACTTTACCATGCGAGAGATCTGTCTGAGGTGTGTTAGCAAGAAGTCACTGCTGAGTTTCTTTTACTGTGTTCAAATAGTAATTGCATTTACTCATGGTAAAGTGAGTTTGATTCATAATATACACCAAACATTCAGCAAAATCTAAGTGTTTCAAGATCTAAGAGTATCCTGCCTCATGTCTGCAGCAGGCACTGAGGCTTGCATCTGGAAGCACGTGACTGATGCTGTTGTTCTCCCAGGCGTGTATGTGCTTCAGTTGATTTCAAGCTGACAGGTGCTTTGTGCATACCATTTGCATGTGGGATGGTCAGCCATGACTGGAAGGGAGGTAAGACCCAGCAGCTATGGCCGTGAGTGAGGAGAGCCGTTGCGGTTTCTGCTGGAGACAACAAAGCACAAAGCCCCTTTTGCAAGGAGGAAACAGTGTTTGTTCCCTTATGTTACATCGCCTGAGGCCATGCAGCCCACCTGCCTCCTCATCCCATTGTTCCTCAATGTGGTCCATGACACTCCTGCTTGGATGGTTGCTCTAGGGCTGAGGAAGACCACAGGGCCCAGCACTCCACGGGATTTTCAATGGAGAGACTCAGCCAGTTCCACCAGCTGTGTTAAATTGAATAGGGCCACCCTGAGTAGCGACTTTTCTTCCACCCCTGTAGGAGACAAATCAGCTCATGGCTGCTTCTTTGGACTTGTGAGTGCCCTCGCCCTGTGTGCCCCATGTGGCCTGCTGTTTCAAGAGTCTGTTGTTGCAGTTCTGCCTATCCTGAAGCTCAGCCCCTCCATGGCTTGCAGGTACTGGAGTATGCTGGATGACTTGATTGGGACTCATCTCTGGTTCCCATATGGGAACAAGGGTATTACACACTTCAGCCCACTAAAAACAGCCCCTTAAGTGGAAGAAGTAAATGCTTTGCAGGTGTTCCTTCCCTAATGGACCAAAACAGTGCAGCTTGTGTATGGTTTTATTTGTAAAGTGTTTTTTTTTTCCTCTGCCTGCATGTTTAGAATAAAACGAGTGTAAGGCACTGCTGTTTAATTATGAGGAGGGCCAAAGGTTTCATTTTAATTCAAGATTATTTAAATAAAAACATTATTTATAAATGAAGTGCTGCTTTCTGTCCAAACATGTAAGAATGCTGTTTTAGCTGAGATCCAGCAGTATTACTGAGAATTAAATGTTGTTTTCATGTCGGATTTTTTTTTCAGAATTGAAATTTCTTGTCAACTACTCATTATTTTATTTATGGTGAATTTTAATATAAAATAAACCAACAGAGCACCCTCCTGCACTGGTATCCCTCTATACCGAGACTGATTCTCTTGTGTGGTAGCAAGCTGTCAATGCTGTTCCTTTTCCATCTAGTTGATAGGACCAAACAATTCCCATCATAATCATTATTGTGATCAAAACATACGTTTACACCCTTTGCTTCCATTACACACATTAGCTCTCCAGCATATGCACACTCGCCATTAATAACTAAATACTTAGGGTGAGTCTGCATTATTCTGAGCACTGTGCAAAAGTGCATCAGGGATAATGATTGATTTTGAAAATAACTCCCGTGAACCATCAGAAAGGCTTTCGGGTTGATATTAAATGATGCTAACTTACCTGTGGTTGGGCCCCTCGGTGTACTAACAATAAACATATTATGCTCCCAGTTTCCTGGACACATGTCCCCACTTCTACATGAAAACGCCCAATATTGGTAAGACTTTTATTCTTCAAACGTGGTGCTCAGTGGCATACTGTGTCCATTACTAATGAAGAACATGTGCATGATAGAGTTAGGGATGGATTTCCAGTGAAGATGTAGAGGGTGAGTCAGACAGATGGCTGTCCTGGAAATGACAGGGAGAAGTGGCCGCAACTTGACATGGGGGACAGCACAGATTCCGAGGCACTAGCAATCTAGCACATACCAGCCTCCAAGGAAATGAGGGGACATGCCCACTTTCATAACTTTCATTCCTTCAAGAATTCTTTTTTTGTTAATTTTACTTTATTCACTTTGTATCCCCCCTGTAACTCCCTCCTCTCTCCTCTCCCAAACCCTCTCCCCCCCCCTTCTCCACGCATGCTCCTCCCCAAGTCCACTGATAGGGGAGGTCTTCCTCCCCTTCCTTCTGATCCTAGTCTATCAGCTCTCATCAGGAGTGGCTGCATTGTCTTCCTCTATGGCCTGGTAAGGCTGCTCCTCCCTCAGGGGGAGGTGATCAAAGAGCAAGACAATCAGTTCATGTCAGAGACAGTCCCTGTTCCCATCACTATGGAACCCACCTGGATACCAAACTAATTCTTACTTGAGTTATTCTATATGTTGCTGTAGGCCAGGCAGATTCAGAATTTAAGTCACACACTTCTTCCTCTGCAAGTTTGCCCCTAATTTATCTAATACCATCAAGTTTTAGAATACAGTGCTGTATGTGTGTTAGGATCACAACTATTGTAAATATCTTAGAGGGTTGGCAAGAAAGCTCAAGTTCAAAACACTTGATGTTCAAGTAGAAAATCTGGGTTTGATTTCAAAAAACTCCATGGCAGAACAAAAACTTCTGTACCTCATTTCCTGGGTATCTTACGCTTCTCTAGCCCATTTGCATGTATATACATAAGTGCAAGCAAACACTGATATATGTAAAAATTATTTTTAAAATATTTACATAGCTATTAGTTAAACCTTATGTCATCCCCACCCTCACTTACTTCCTCCATTTACTCCAATTTACAACCTTCTAAATCTGCAGTAGGGGTTCCGTAATGTTTTCTCAGCGTGGAATTGCACGGCATGGGAGGTGAGAGGAGGGATGATAAATTCTGTAATGTCTGGAGAATCCTAGAACTTTCATCCTTTCTATTTTTTTTTTTTTTGCCACAAAAACCCTTTCTCCCTTTTACCTTAAACTTCTCTTTAATTGGCCACAAAGCACTCATCCTAATGGCTACTACACCTAAAGTAACTGTGTCAGGCAATATTGACTGATTTATTTAGGCTTCAGGTATAGTGCTAATCCATATGCTTGGTCAGCCCACCTCACCCTCCTGAAACTAGGTTAACACTAGGAACACTAGGTGTTCCGATGTGAACATAGTCACACAGCTGGTCATGGAACTCAACTACAAACCCAGATCATTAGTTACAATACAAGCACTGAGTTTGTAATGGTTTTATTTTGGGACAATAAAAACAAATATTTTTGTCAAATAAGGTAATAAAGTTCATTTTTGGTATATAACACTTTCATATTCATAAATATAATGTATGTAAATATATACTAAACAAGCTGCCTTATGTATAAAAGGATTTATATATAGAATTATATATAAAATAAACATTTAAATTTTACTTATAATTATATGGCTCAAAGTCAAATTTGTATGAATCAAGTACCAATTTTATAACTCAACAGAAAAGACATAGCTGTTGCTTTTGAAATTGTAATATTGGGAATGTAGTTTATAGAGTTATTTGAAACTGTTTTGAAGGTCAAGTTATTCATGTTTATGTTTAGATGGAAAAGTCAGGACCCCAGCGCAGTCTAGCTGCCGTTTTCCCAAGGACATCCCTGGTTTCCTCTGGAAACAATCTGCACATAGGTTATGTCCAGAAGCACCTGCAGCTATGGGACCTCACGTTTTACGGTGAGTGCCGTTATACTCACTGGCTTTGTGATTTCAGATTCCGATGACCAAAGATGTTGGCTTACTGTAAATGGCTATTTACCTCTCTGGTATCCAAGTTACTTAAGTAGGTAAAAGTTTAATGTCAACTACTTGAGTTTCCATAAGGCAAATGCATTCCAGGTGATAGGATTTTACTCAAAAGTGAACATTCTTCAAAGAAATGATTATATGTGACATATCTCAGGCAGATCTTGGCTTATCAGTTGACTTCTGGACCTGGCTTCTATTCTATTTGAGTGGCAGGAAATTGAACATCCTCAATTTTCTTGGTTCCTCCACCAGCAGCAGAGTCATAATTGATGGAGGCTTTTACAACCTCTCAATAATACTTCAAAGTGCTGAAAATACAATAAATTGTGGAAAACCATCGAAGTGAAAGGTAGAGCCACAGTTCCAGATCAGAAAACAGAGTGGTAGTGGCTGAGAAAGAACAGTTAGGGAGCCAGTAAGTGTGCAGTAAATGGACTGTGTGTTGGCTGACAATTCAGGAAAGATGGTCTTTAGGCAACACTTGGAAATAGCAATTTATCATGCATTTGGGCTTCCATGAAGAGTGCTATACTACCAAATATTTCTGGGCCACAATTATCTAAAAAATGAGGGGACAGAAGTCCCCCAAGGAGACCAAGAGAGCCAACAAATCCTGGCCCAGGGAACCTGCAGAGTCTGATGCACCAAAAAATACCATGCATGGAGAGGCATGGTCCTTGTTCAGATGTACCCCATAGGCAGATCAGTCTTTATGTGGGTACCCTAGTAAGGGGAGTAGGGACTGTCTCTGTCATAGACTCTTTGATCACTTCCCCCAGGCAGGGTGACCTTGCCAGGCCACAGAGGAAGAGAATCTGGGAAGTCGTAATGAGACTTGATAGGCTGGGGTCGGAGGGTAGGGGAGGAGAACTTCCACTTTCTGTGGTCTAAGTGGGAGAGTTAGGATGGAAGAGGGAGGGGGGAACCAGGAGGAGATGAGAGAGGGGACTAAAATCGGGACATAAAGCGAATAAGTTATAAGAAATAAAAAAATTTTTAAAAGTACAGATCAGGGCAACTTGCTATGAAACTATGTATGCCTTTGGTTTTGTGCATCATGAAATTCAAATATAACAGTGACCATAGAACTGTGCTATTTCCACAATGTTAGGTATCAGGAGAAACTGGAATAAACTAAGGGTGGCTACAAATAAGTAAATTAATAATACATATTTCATATAAATACATATGTTAAATATATTTCAGTTGGTAAAGAGCTGTCCTTGCATGTTAAGAGCCTAGGTTCAATCTCCAGCAATACATGAACACAGGTAGTAAAGCATACTTCTTATATTTTGAGTAGTTGGGAGGTGGAGGCAGAAGGTTCAGAAGTTCAAAGTCAGCCTCAGCTACGGTCGCACACCACCTTTGCGGCCGTCTTGTGTCAGTGACTCTTCCTGAGAGAAATAAAAAAGGATAGAGAGAAAAAGAGAGAAGTATCCCTTCAAAAAGAAATAGTTTTCATAGGAAAAGGGACCTTTGCTGCATATCAGCTATATAAAGTGTTTTAAAGACTATTTTGAGGAACTGTGAAGCCAAAATATTCTGGCAAAAGTAGCTATAAAGAAAGTAATTATAGAGTATAAGCGAATTAACAAAAATACCTAAATAATGCATTTCTTAAAATAAAAAATCTGCATACATAATTCTTCAGATACTAATTCAAAATCTATTCTCAAGTTTGTAGTGTTTTTCTGGGCCAAGCCCTGCATGATGGGTCTCTAAGCCTCCCCTTTTCTTTGTACAGTTGCCAGTATCCTGCAAAAATAAATAGCTTTGATTTTGAGTCTTGACATAATTTTTTATCCCAAAACTCCTGGTTCCCTTTTACTTAAGAGATTGGTTCTGATTTTATTAGTGTTTCTAAAAATCTGCATGTAAAAAGGAGAATTTTGGTACAGTGAAAATGCAAGAATGGAGGTCCCTTCGTGAGAATATGTTCTGAAAAAGAAATGGGCAGTTAATTTATAAAAGTTATTTTCATTGCACTTGGATTTTTCAGCATGGTACATAATAAAAATCACACCTGCGTTCCTCTCCTTTTGAAAAGGTGCATTTCAGAAATGAGCCTCCCTGGAGACCATATAGGTGATCTGCAGCAAAGACCACCATGCTTTTCAGATGGCCAGCGTCTCTCAGCCTCCCTCAGTACCCACTGCCATGGTCACTCTGTCTGCCCAGGTTGGTGCCAGCCAGAGCAACACAACTGGGTGCTGAGTGCACCTGACTAGCAGCTGTGTAGGACACTTAGTTGGAACTGTGGTTTCCTTCAGCTGAGCTAATGAAGCCTTCCTAAGTAATGCAGAGCGGACACAAAGTGAGTTGAATTATTATCTCATGTTGAAACACAAGAGATATAGTAAGGATTTGAGGAAAGGGACATTTACAACTCCACACACATGCCTCCAGAAAGTTCAGCACAGAACAGTATCTGCCATTGGTAATTCAAGTCCTAGTTTCCATTCTATGGCAATGCTAGAATGATGCATACTCAGAAGTCTGGCTTCTGATTTTTCATTCCGATGTGGTGTGCAATGTGACACTCCTGTGTACTGCTGGGCCTTGTCAGCCAACAGTGCCCAGTGGTCCCAAAGCCTCTGAGGTGAGTAGCTCACACTCCAGATCATGATGTTCATGGCTGAGGAGTACTAGAATGAATGTCTGATATGCAAGATTCTCAGTTCAAGGGACCTTCACCTGCAGGTAGCCATATCACAAGTAGAGGAACACCTTTATACCACACTCAGGAAAGAAAGCACTCCCATCCCAAAACTGTGTTAGCAGGGTCGGACTCTAAGACACAGTGGTGGTGAAGTCATAGGCTCTGTGGAAAACATTCTGAGGATTATTTAATCATCATAATATTTGTCATCAATTCCTCACAGTCTCTTTTTTCATATGTTTCTGCCTCTCTCTGTGAAGTTAACTCACATTTCTTGTGGTGGCCCTCCAAGAAAGGTACAGATACTTAGAGAGAACACTGCAGTAGCAAAATATATTTAATTTACACATCAAAAATGTCTACCAGCCTTCATTTAGTGTTGGTCCTGTCTTCATCCACTGAAGCTTAGTTTTGCTTGTACAACTTAGAAATTTAAATATAAATTTGAATATATATATATATATATATATATACAATCACAGCTAAAAATAGTCATGCTTAATTTTTCTTGAGGGCATTTTGATTAGTGATTTATCTCTGTACTAGTAAAATAAAAGGGTCTCACTATTCTAATATTGATTTCTTAGGCCTTTTACAGAGACTCAAATATTGCTTTCCTTTCTTATTATAATGGACAACACAATAGCATTTATTATTAAAAGTCTACATTATTTTTAACTTAAAATATTTAAATAATTTTATGTGTGGTTTGAAAAGATTCTACCTTTTTAGGCATATGTGGACATTTAAGTGTACTTTTGTATATTTTCCCAGATATTCATTATTTCAAACCAGTTAGATACCTGACAAATAACTGAAACTGTTTATTCAACAAGCTCAACTTCAACACAAGTTTACACAGCATACTCAGGAACAGAACACAGAGATTTTAAATAGTAACAGAGGCATATATAATGGCTGATATGCACTTAAAGAAATGTTCAAAGTCCTTAGTAATCAGGGAAATGCAAATTAAAATGACTCTGAGATTCCATTTCACACTGGTCAGAATGGCAAGATCAAAAACTCAAGGGACAGCACCTGCTGGCAGGAATGTGAAGCAAGGAGGACCCTCCTCCATTGCTGATGTGAGTGAAAACTTGTACACTTTGGAAATCAATCTGGAGGTTTTACAGAAAATTGTTGCTAGTTCTACCTCAAGATCCAGCTATACCACTCCTGGGCATATACCAAAAGGATGCCCCACCATACCACAAGGACATTTGATCAAGTATGTTCAAAGCAGCTGTATTCATAATAACCAGAAACTGGGGACAACCTAGATGTCTCTCAACTGAAGAATGGATGCAGAATATGAGAATATGTAGTACATTTACACAATGGAATACTACTCAGCTATTAAAAACAAGGACATCATGAATTTTTTTCAGGCAAATGGATGGAACTAGAAAAGTGAGGTAACCCAGACCCAGAAAAATGCACGTGTGTACTCACTTATAAGTGGACCTAATGTGTAGCTGGGTTTGTAATCCCCTGACCCCACTGTCTGTACCATGCTCCCATCTCCTTTTTACTGGGAACTATTGCATTAAAATAAAGAGAAGATGTGGAATTATGACCCACAAGAGACTATTGTATCTTGGTTGGTCCAGTCTTGGATAAATAGACAAAATATCCAGGCATCTAATTTTAATCTCTTTCTCCATATTTGACTTCTGATGCTGATCATAAAATCGAATTGCCAGAGAGACACGGACCTGTCTTTAAAAGGAAGAAGACTCATCAAACGCTCCGTGAATGTGCTGCCTGTTCTGTTTAATACATTTTCAGGTCTCAGTGATCTTTGCCTCATTACATACTCACTCCATTCTCCAAATTTTGTCACTGGCATCTCTTTCTGCCAAGTTCCTTTATGGATATAATACAATTATTTCTCTAACCTTGATGAACCCAAATTAAATAGCACAATAAAAACAACCAAGCAAACAAACAACAATGAAAATCTCTAACCAAACCAACTGACTTCTGGATTTAGGAAAGATACGAGCATATAAAGTGTTCTAGCTTGTGCAGAGAGTGCATGGAAAGACAGGACATGCTTCAACTTACCTTAGAACTGGTAGAGTTAGGGTCTTTAGCACAGAACCTGACAATATCCAGATTCTGCCGACGTTGGTGTGAGTGTTTACCTTTTTTGAAATTTCCATAAATTCAGGGAACATTCAAGAAGTAGTCTGCATATTAATTGCTTATCAAGCAAAAGTCAACTAACTGATAGATTGGGTAGAGAAAGGGCCACAATTATAAATGAAATGGACACAAAACACATGCTGTTAGGCTGACAAGATCGTTTATTTGATAAAATGCTTGCTGAGTTAGCATGAGCTTCTGAGTTCTGTCTGGCATGGTGACAAACATCTGCAACCACAGCGCTGGATGAAGAGGCTGGAAGATCAAGATCTGGCTGCTGGATGGCATCAGCCTAAACATATCAGTGAGCTCCGAAAATTAAAGTGGAAAGATATGGTGATGGTACTCAAATGTCAACCTCTGATCCACACACCCACGTGGTCTCTCTCTCTCCCTCCCTCTCTCTCTCTCTCTTTCTCTCTCTCTCTCTCTCTCTCTCTCTCTCTCTCTCTCTCTCACACACACACACACACACACACACACATACACACACACACACACCACAGTGTGCACATGCTATACACAAGTACACAAAATAAGCTAAGATGATATTAAAAGTTATTTCTCTCTTATAGCCTCTTACAGTAAATAACAGGCTTTCAGTAATTTTATTCTTTGCTAATAAATTGTAATGTTTCCTTTGCAATTCTTTGTGATATTATATCTTGATGAATGTCTTTAATACTTTGTATACTAAGTCCTAACAAAAACAGTGTATATCCAAAAAGCACACAACTAAACCTACAGCATTTCTGTAGCATGCTCAGTCCTTCAGTGTTTAAGATAATTAGCATTATGGCTACCACACTTTAGTTTCCATAACTTTTTGCATTGGAAATTCACTTTGGAAGTGTGTGGCTGCCTGAGACTTATTGGGACAAGGTGCTCTCCCTCAGAGGTTCCTAAGTGTGTGACTCAAGCCCAGTGGGGTGAGTGTGATGGTGCTCTATGCCTGCCAGGAAAACTACTGCCTTGTTTGGGAAAAACAACTATTTCAAAGATTCACAACAAAGAAATACCCTATTGAAAACAGTTATTAGAGACATATATCAACTTATTTTGAATGTGAATATAATGATAATGTCAACTACCATGAAACTTGCCCTCAAGTTTAGAAATTTAAGTTTGTAGACACTCAAGTGAATCAAAAGGTTGATGTGAGTCATGTATACATATTTAGTCACCTCTGAAAATATGGTCCAGGAGTCTGCAGTTTTGAGACTTTCCACCCGTGTGGTGATGAGTTATAACTACCAGCTCTACAGGATCCGGAATCACCTACCAGACAAGCATTCATACCTACAGGGATTGTTTGGCTTTTGTGGGATTAAGTTCACTGATGTGGGAAGACCCACAGTAAAAGCAGAATGTGTCGTTTCCTACACTCTGTCCTGTACTGTATAAAAAGGAGAAAATGGTATTGTTGCTCTATAGTACAGCTTGAGATCAGGGATTGAGGTACCTCCAGAAGATCTTTTATTGTAGAGGATTGTTTTAGCAATTCTGGGTTTCTTATTGTTTCATATGAAGTTGAGAATTTTTCTTTCAAGGTCTGTAAAGAATTGTGTTGGTAATGTGATGGGAATTGCATTGAATCTGTAGATTGCTTTTGGTAAGATGGCCATTTTTACTATATTAATCCTGCTAATCCATGAGCATGAGAGATCTTTCCATCTTCTGATATCTTCTTCTAATTCTTCAGAGACTGGAAATTTTTTGCATACATGTCTTTGACTTGCTTGGTTAGGTTCACACCAAGGTACTTTATGAACTTTGTGGCTATTGTGAAGGGTGTTGTTTCCCTAATTTCTTTCTTAGCCCTTTTGTCTTTTGTATACAGAAAGGCTACTGATGCACAGATGTAGCCCATGGCAATTCAGTGTCCAAGTGGGTTCTATAGTAATGGGAACAGGAATGTCTCTGACATGAACTGATTGGCCTGCTCTTTAATCACCTCCCCCTGAGGGGGGAGCAGCCTTACCAGGCCACAGAAGAAGACAATGCAGCCATTCCTGTTGAGACCTAATAGACTAGGATCAGAAGGAAGGAAAAGAAGACCTCCCCTATCAGTGAACTTGTAGAGGGACATGCATGCAGAAGGGGAAGGAAGAGAGGGGTTGTGATGGGAGGAGGGAGGGAACTACATGGGGGATACAAAGTGAATAAAGTGTAATTAATAAAGATTTTTTTAAATGGAAAAAGAAACAAAAAACAAAAAAAGGAGAAAACACGCAGGATCCACCATGTGTTACCCTCCTTCCTGACTGTAGCTGAAATGGGACTGCTTGTTGAATACATCCCGCTGCCATGCCCTGCCATGGTGTGCTGTGCCTTTGAGTTCTGAGCTGAAGGGAACCCTTTCTTCATTGAGTTGCTTCTGATGAGGTATTTGATCATGTTTCATCATATCTCAACTATTCGTCATATACAAAGAATTTCAAAAGCTAACAAAAGGAGAAAAATGACCCACTTAAAACAGACAAATGATAGAAATAGAGATCATATAAAAATAGATTCAAGTGGACAATATGTTTATGAACATATGCTGAACAGCACTGTCCCTCAGAGAAATGCAGACACATATCAATCACAGTGTGTATTATCTTACTCACTTGAGGTTTCTATTACCAAAAGCAACAAGAACCAAACAAATGTTGGCAAAAACATGAGGACGGAGACCCTAGTGAGCTGCTGTGGAAAATGTAAAGAAGTACAGCCATGATGAAGGAGCTTTCTCAAAAAGAAATAGAAACTAAATCTGTCATGTGATAGCAGCTAACTTCTGTAATAAGCCAGCATGTGAGAGATGCTTGTGTGTTGGTGTTTATCATCACGTTGTAGAGAGTAGCTGAGATGCAGATTGAGCGAAGATGACCACTAAAAGATGAATAAATTAAATAGCATGTACACATAATGGAACAGTATACTGCCACAAAAACAATGGTTTTCTATCATTTGCAGCAAACCTGATGGAATGTGTTGACAATAAATGAGGCAGATTCTGTTAAATGACAGTGTTCCCTGTCTCACTAACATTGAAACCAGTCGACTTTAATACATAATAGTGATAATCAGGAAAGAAGGAAGTTCATGAAGTTAGGGAATGGCAACAGTTAGACACACAAGGAGTAAGCTGTTGATTCAGTAGTACACTATGTAACTGGGGTTCACAATAGACTCTTATATTTTGTGAATAATTGGGAGAGAAGAATTGGAAGTGTCTAAACAGAAGGGATGGTCAGGAGGTAAAACTTCAGTTAGAAACCTCAGTGTTTAATATGGATTAAAATCTCACTGCACTCCATAAGTATTTGCAATAAAAATGATAATTTTTAAAATGTTTAAAGCATGGCTATGGTACAAAATGTGAGATAAAAGTGAAATAAAATGAGGGCTTAATCAAAATGTTATTGACTTTTCTGCACTCAGAATCTGTAACTGAAATCCCTTTTTACATTTGATTTATCTTCCACTGGCAGGGAGTGTGGGAAAGGGGGTTATTAAAGGCCACACTCAAGACAGTCCAGGGGTGCTTCCTCAGCGGGCCACATGGGAGTGACAGGTGGCCAAGAGAGATGACATGTATTGATAACATGTTTATCATTATATATCTAGCAGCGTAATTCTCAATTTTCTAGAGTTCTTGAAATGCATTTTGTAAAAGCACATACTGCTTATCACTTTACCTCAATAACACTGCACATATTTAAACTTCTCTGAAAATCTTTTAAAATCATTGTTACGGTTTGAATGGCACGCGAAGGAACAAGTTTCACTGTGGCATCATCATGCATCATCACACTTTGTTTAAATCCGAAATCCTTCCCTCCTTCCTCCTCCTTTCCCGCTCCGCCTGTTTTTCCTTTCCTAGAGAAACACGCTCTTTATTCCTCTTTATTACTTCTTACTCCTAAATTTGTAGGCATTGGTTGGAGCCTGGTGCTGCTGCACGGGTGAAGGCGCACACATAGAGGTCTTCTGCTGCTGCGTGGGTGGCAGGGTTTACCTGCGGTTCACTAGGCTCGGGCAGGCTCCTGTCTCTGCCCGGGTCATCCTCCCTGCCTGCCTTCTGCTGATATAGCATGTATTTATCACCTTTCTCATTTTGTCCCCTCTTGATATCTTTATTTGTGACACACATGCGCATAAATGTAAATATGTGTGTATGCACACCATTATTAAGGTATATATAATTTATAGTTATAATTGACACATATATATATAATTTTAAATCTTATTTTATTCTGATGCCGGCCTATTTCACTAAACAAAATAATGTCTACTTCCAACAGTTTTCCTTTAAGCATCCTTTCAATTTTCCTTCTGACTGCATAAAATTCCACTGTGGTTGTGTGTGAGCCACACCATTTTTTTGTCCTTTGATCTATCTGGTGATTGGCATTGGACTGGCTCCCATTTCCTGGCTATTCTGATAGTGGGTCATAGAAAAACACAAATGTTTAGGGGTCTTTGGTTTGTTGAATTAGAGTTCTTTGGGGACACAAAAGTGATAAAGCTGGGTTACAAGATAGTTTTGTTTTTTGTTTGCTTTTGTTTGTTTTATTTTTTGAGAAATTTCCATGTTTTTCTACTTGGGCTGCAAAGTTCACTTCTCACCAGCAGCAATAACCATTCCTCTTTATCCTATCTACCCAGGCATTTGTTATTTGACTTTTAGTTTTTAATTTATTTGTTTCATTGATTAATTTTTTATGATAACTATTTTTGGCTGCAGTGAGAAGCAAACCCTAAGCATTTTAATTTGCATTTTCCTGATAGTTAAGGGTGTCAAATTCCATTTCAAGTTGTTTCAGGAGATTAGCAAAGGTAGTAGTAAGTTTCATGAAAACATTGAACCCAAGGCCCTGGAATCCTATGCAAGCATACTGAGCAAGTTGTAGCCTATGCGCTACAATAGAAGTAGTAATTTATTATTGTCCATATTTCTCTAATGGGACTCTTCCCTTGATAATATTGTTTCATTTTCTGTAGAATAAATTTTTATATATTGCATAGTAATTTATTAATGAAAGTATTATGATCCCATAGTATGCAGTCTCCAGTACGTTGAACAATGATAAATCTGCACTATGCAATGCTGACATCACCATGGTAGTATAGACTTGAGTGTACTGTACAGAAACAGAAACAAAGAACACAAGAGCTTATGTCAAAAGATAGAAGCACAGGACATAAAGGTAATAGGAGAGAGAAGGAAACCCACCTATGGAGAGTCTTAAGGGAAGAAGTCCATGAGAAACTTACTCATATTGGAAATAGACTCTGTTACACAGAATGCAGAAGATTATCAGAACTTAAAGAAAACAGACAAACGTACCTTATCTTTTAACTCATTGGGCCAGTTTTATGCTCTTGGCCCTGATTCCTCTAAGTCCCTAGTAAGTTCCCATTTTTGTGAAAGTACACAAATCAGGTGGTTTGTAAGTTTGTGCACACACAGAATAAAGACTACTGTGTGATGGACAGCTGGCATTCAGACCCAGGTGTCTTATACTGAGAGCCAGCTCTGAACAATGAGAACTAATGATTGTTCCTTCTTCTTTATTTACTGCTTGGGAACAGTAGAAAAAATTGTTACTGAAGTAAAATCAGAAGCTGCAACAACAACAACAACAAAAACCAGCAAAAGGTAACAGATGAAATGACAGAGTCCACTTTGGAGATCGAGGTGGCTAACTTTCTGTTTGATTCTGCACTGTGACTCTGGCATCTGGATCATGCCTGTCTCCAAAGAAGCATGAGAAGCATTTGTTGAATGTGGCATGAACATCAGCCCTTTCTCCTCTTAGGTCCTGGTCACTCTCTGATGAATATTTCTTGATGACTCTCGGATGGCTAGATGTAATGATAAAGCTCTGTGTAGGGGACAAAGGCCATTTTTACTGCCTGCTGGCAGTTTACAGCCCAACATGATTTTCAGTTCTGGATTAAAAAAAATCACCTCTGTCAGAAGAAATTTTAAGGGAGAACTTGTGGCCATGGGGAGCCATAATGGGGCCCTGAAGTGGGAAAACATTCGCAGAGATAGTGTTGCAGCCATAGGAAGCCATTATTAGACTTTAAGGGAGTGAGGGTCTTCATACCTTTCCTTTCCCTTTTTGAAAGACTAATAGAGAATAATCTCGCAAAGAGACATGCCATTCCCTGTCTTCGCTATTTCAGAAGTCTTTAAAATCAGGCGTCCTCACTAACACAGTGGAGCCGACCTCCCACCATGTGGGTTTGTTGTCTGGGGCTCCACTCAGTGAGCCTGTTCATTGAAGACATGTTTTGCCATTCCTTTTGTTTTCCTTGGTGCAGATGGAAAGGCATCACTTTGTTTAGTCTGCAGAGGAATGGCTGACACAGCGCATGAGGCAGTGGAGGACCAGGTACTGGCAGATGAGCAGCGAGAGCTTGTAAATAGTGCTGATAAGACTGCAAATTGGCACAATTATGCTATTATCTTGTGAAAAGTCATCATGTTGTCCTATAACAGAGGTAATCCAATACCAAATATGCATAAAAATATCACAATTCCAAAAAACAAAACCATTACATAACAACATTATCCTATAATAGTAGCCACTAGAAACAAATTCTCATTAACAGTGGAAGTCATAGATAAGTAGATAATTGTAATCTGGTATTAAAAGTATGAAAAATTCAAACAGTGTAAGATTTTTGTCGGTGGAGCGTCACTGGTGGTGTGGAGTACATTCCCCTAAGTGAGAACATTGGCCGCAGAAAAGCTCAAGCGCTTTCCCTCACAGGTAGCATTTAAAAACGTTAATGCCACAGAGGTGGAGCTAAGTATAAAAGGGTTAACAGGGTAGATGCACATAGTACTCAGTGTGTGTAGTGCTGTGCTACAGTAGGAAAAATCTGTTCTCAAGAAATTAGAAGGATGTAATTAGAATATAATTAATGATGCACTGATTGTCTCAAAAGTTAGAAGGAATTTGAGTACAGCCACTTTAAATGATAAAAGAAGGATTGAGTAGGGCATTCCTAATCCCATCTATTCAGAAACTAAGGCAAGGAAATCCCAGTTCCAGGCCAGTCTGAACACCTTCCTAAGAATCTTAATCAAATAATAATAATAATAACAACCTCAAACAAAACTTGCTTTCTCTCTCTAGAGTACTAGAAAGAGGGCAAGTCATAAAGGCAAAGGGTTTTAAATATCCTCCATCACGAAGAGACTGTGACTCTAACCCTGCCCACATCAGCAAAGTCTGAGTGGGAAACCTGCTGTTTTGAGCCAACATATCTGCTAGTCTGTTGTCCCCAAAATCGGAAGATTGGAGAAAGAGATTCCTGAATTCAAGTGGAGACTGCTACATAGAAAGACCCTACCTTAACACGAACAAAAACAAACAAGAAAGAAAGAGGAAGGGGAAATGAAGGCAGAGAGAGAGAGAGAGAGAGAGAGAGAGAGAGAGAGAGAGAGAGAGAGAGAGAGAGAGAGAGAGAGAAGCATGGTCACAACCACGACTTCCCACAGTTAATAAGAATAAATTTATAAGCTGTGCCACTTTCTTTGACTTTAATTCACAACTCCTCTTGATCTTATTATCCACCACCATCAGCAGTCTTAATTATTTAGGTTAATTCCCTGACCATAAATTATACTTGGCACATTAGTATATAGTTTATAAAGTGGCTTAGAAAGGGTTTAAGTGATCGCATGGCGGTTTTGATGTACCTAGGCACCTATAGATTCTTTTATAATTATTTAATTTTCTTTTTACAATTTATTCACTTTATATCACAATTTTATCCCTCTTCCTCATCTTCTCACAGTCCCACACTTACTCTCTTCCTCAATCCCCCTCCGCTAGTTCACTGAAATGGGGAGTCCTCCTCTCCTACTATCTGAGCTTATCAAGTCTCATCAGGACTGCTTGGATCCTCTTCCTCTGTAAGCTGGCAAGGTCGCCCTGCCTGGGGGAAGTGAGCAAAGAGCTGGCAACATACTCCATGCCAAAGACAAGCCTGACAGACCCACATGGAGACTGAGCTACATCTGAGCAGAGGGACTAGGTGCTCTCCATGCATGGTCCTTGAGCAGAGGGACTAGGTGCTCTCCATGCATGGTCCTTGAGCAGAGGGACTAGGTTATCCATGCATGGTCCTTGAGCAGAGGGACTAGGTGCTGTCCATGCATGGTCTTTGGCTGGTGCATCAGTCTCTGCTAGGCTACCTGGGTCCAGATTTTTTGGCTTTGTTGAAATTTTCAAGCAAATGGATGGAAATAGAAAAGATCATCCTGAGTGAGGTAACCCAGAACCAGAAAGGCAGTCATGGTATATTCTTACTTATAAACAGATATTAGCCATATAATATAAGATAAACATGCTAAAATCTACCCTAGGATCCTAGGAATGATTGTTAATACTCATTCAGAAGGCAAACAGAAAAGATATCAGAGTGGCAAAAGAGAGGAAATGGGATGGGAGCCTACCATAGAGGCAGAAACCCACAGCCATTCTTTGGGCAGAGTGCTGGTAGTCTTATTACGAAGGGGGAGTAGAAGGACACACATGGGACAGGAACTCCACAGGGAGACCAACAAAGCCACCTATGTGCTCTTAAATTTGGTAATTTTATAGGTCAATATTTTATTTGCAAAAGTAAGTTACAGATTAGTTTTGCTTCATGATACCAGATATTCTGCCCCATATTATACTCAAAATGAAGCAAATTACTAATTTTAAGCATGGAGTCACACAGAACAAGACACAGCCTGAATATTGCTGTTTTGTGCAATATAGAAAGCTTAGAACTGCACCTGGCCAAACCCACACAGTAGGCTTTCACTGGGTTAGTACTATATGCAAGTTCTTCAGTCTCCCACCAAGATGAAGAAACAGAAATTGTAAACAGTATTCAGTTGTATTATGCTTATTAATTTGCATTTCAAGTCTCTGAATTTTAAATGGAGCATTTGAACATTTATACTTAGTAAATTTTAGAGTTCAAGTTACTTTATTTATCTACTTTAAATATAATTTTAAATATAAATATTAAAACATATACAATTCACATGTTTATATGTTGCTATGTACATGTTTTTGTGGGTATCTATGGGGTTCAGACGAGGCCACTTGCTATCCTGGAGCTGCAGTTACAGGTGGTCCTGAACTATTCAATGTGAATGGTGAGAACTAAACTCTGATCATTTCCATAAGCAAGATGCACACTTAAACACTAAGCCGTATCTCTTATACCATATTTTTAATTTTCTGTTTCCTCTATGTGGAACTTGCTTCACTGTTGTTTTTAAAAACTCTGGATAGCTTACTGCAATGTATTTTCACATTCTATTGTCATTAGTTTATTGTGACTTTGAGTATATCACTTTGCCTAGCTTTTAAAAATGTCTGTAGTAATGTCTGATTGAATTAAAATAACGATAAATGATGAAAATAAACATTACTCAAACAACACCTGCATAATCTCAATAATTTCAGATATAGCAGAGCTTACAGCAAAAGAAATTAAAGAGAAGGAGAAACAAATGTCATTATGATATTTAATATTGTAATGCATATTATGTCAACATGTGTAACAGTTATTCCTATGTATCAAATAGGTCCAATATATATAAAGCAAAAAGAAGATTTGTTTTCTAAATAGACAAATTTGCAAGAGTTATACACAGCAATACTATTTTTCATCAATTTAAAAATACAGAAAATAGTGTGAAAGAATTACTAATTAGTATTATTTGTTAACATTTAAACAAAATTCATTAAGAGAATAAAAGGCAGCAGAGGACAACAGTGCATAGAAGCATGACAGTCACAACCAGCTCATCCATAGGAACAGTTCTAACTCAGTAATTGGAACTCTATCAGATAACCAGCCCCACAGTGAAATTAAAATCAAAATACAAATATTATCCTGTTAAGACAGAAAATAATGTCATAACTGACTACTAAGACATGATAAAAAAATCTCAAAAATTACAGAGAAAAAAGGAAACATCATTGATGAAGACTACTTACCATAGTACAGCTAGCATAGATTGTACTGATAAATACTGAACACGGCAAATATGAAATGTGTGTAATTCTTGAGTGCTAAAATCTATACAATATTTACGGAGAAGATAAAAAGATCTAAATAAATAAGGACATATAACATGTTCACAGTTTTAAGACTCAATGTAGCAATGATGCAAAACCCATCCACTATAGTGAGAATTTTTCTAAGTTACTGAAGATAGTATCATTATAACATTTATATGGAAAATATAAAAACGTGGTTAGCAAATATGATTTTGAAATTTAAGTATAAAGTGAACGAATTGTCTTCTTTTATTTGGAGACTTAAAACAGTTTCAGTAATTAAAAGCACACTGCACTAATGGTGTGAAAGCCATGTAGATAGTGGCTGGGAACAACACACCCAGAAATGGGTGAGCACTGATGACAAAAGTGAACCCAATTTTGATCTCACAGCATAGACACAAAGTCATCGAAAATATATTATGTAGTATGGAACATTTTGACCCAAATAGGACAAAAATACGTGTGTTTAGGCAAACAAATAAATATAATTTTTACCCAAAGCATGATTATCAACGAAGAAAATTAACAAATTGAACATCATTAATTTTAAACAATAAAAGAAAAGATACATTTCTTTAAGTGTTTCTCTGTTATTCTATATTCCTCTACTGAGAATTCTGTTTAGCTCCATACCCCATTTTTTAATCAGATTGCTTGATCTGTTGCTTTTTAACTTCCTTAGTTCTTTATATATTCTGGATATCAGCCCTCTGTCAGATACAGGGTTGGTGATGATCCTTTCCCAGTCTGTAGGCTGTCATTTTGTTCTGACAACAGTGTCCTTTGCTTTGCAGAAACTTTTCAGTTTCATGAGGTCCCATTTATTGATTGTTGATCTTAGAGCCTGTGCTGTTGGTGTTCTGTTCAGAAAGGTGTCACCTGTGCCAATGAGTTCAAGGCTCTTCCCCCCTTTTCTTCTAACCGATTTAGTGTGTCTGGTTTTATGTTCAGGTCTTTGATACACTTGGACTTCAGTTTGGGTCTTTTATGAGACTGTTTCTCCAACCAAGGACCATGTATGGATATAACCTAGAACCTCTGCTCAGATATAGCCCATGGTAGCTCAGTATCCAAGTGGGTTCCCTAGTAAGGGGAACAGAAGATATTTCTGATATGAACTCAATGGCAGCTCTTTGACTCCCCTCCCTCTGAGAGAGGAACAGCCCTGCTAGGCCACAGAGGAAGACTTTGCAGCCAGTCCTGAAGATACCTGGTAAACCAGGGTCAGATGAAAGAGGAGGAGACCCTCCCTGATCAGTGGACTTGGAAAGGGGCAGGGAGGAGATGAGAGAGGGAGGGTGGGATTTGGAGGGAATGAAGGAGTGGGATACAGCTGGGATGCAAAATTAATAAACTATAATATTAAAAATATTTTAAAAATTTAAAAAGTAAAGATACAGAGTTGAAGAAATATCTGTAGGTTACACATATAACAGAGAACCATTTTCTACTCTATATTCAAAACTACAAAACCAACAGTAAAACAACAACAACAACGACAAAAATCAATGATTAAAAAAAAACCCAGAAAGACACAGTTCAAATAAAACACGGAAGACAAGAACGTGAAGAAAACACGCCATCATAGTTAACCATCAGGAAATAAAAACTAAATCTATAACAAGGTTTTATTCTTCCCTCAGTCAATGATGGTAATATTTGGAGAACCAGGGTGATCTAACCGTTGTCACTGGGATTGGAGAATGGGGCTGCCATTCCTGGAAAGTAATGTGTTGAGCTTTTTAAAAACTAAACTTAGAGCTATACATTTATCAACATGTATTACTACTGAGTATTGATCCAACAGAAAGGGAGTATTATTTCACCTTAAAAGTCTACACAAATATAGTTTTGGACAAAAATATTCATAAGATGTTCTTCAGCAGATAAGCTGTTAAACAGATAGAGATGTACCCTTCCACGAATGCTACTCACCAAACAAACAAAAACTGAGTAAGAAACAGACCCGCAGTCCTGGTAAGTCTCCGGGTCGGTGTGGTGGTTGAAGAAGCATGGTCTCAGAACACATTTATAGAGCAGATTTCACACATGGGAACATACTTCTGTTTTAGTGCCCAGGTAAAGTAGTGCCAACGAGGGTAGATGTGGTAATAAAGGCTGTGGAAGGGATTCTTGAAATCATGACAGTAACTATAACCTTCCCTGCATTCCACTTACCCATCTGTGTGTCCATTATCTTTCTATTATTTAATTATCTATCTATCCATCCATTATATATGTAGATATCTTATCTGTCTATTATCTATCTATCTAATATCCATGGATCTGTCATCCATCCATTTATGTCTATGAACTATCCTCTCTTTTATCTATCATTTATCTATGTATCATCTATCTGTAATCTCTCATCTATCTCCTATCAGTCATCTATCTATCTGTCTATCAATCATCCATCTATTCATTATCTTCACACACAGAGACATTTATAAAATATTTAGCAACTTAAAACTGTATTGCATGACACTTAGTCTAGTCCAATATTCACAGACACTATTTTATCAGTGTGTATTCTATTTCTTCTTGAGCCACATCTGTTGAAATATTCTCTGCTGTAGATGTTCCTCTTTCTCTAGATTTTTCTGAACAGCGACTTTTTTTTACATGAATATTGCTGAAATAACCCTTCTTACTTCCTGCCACTCCAGGCTGAGCTCCAGCTTGTCATTGGAGATTTATGGCTGCCCAGCGTTTGGCATCATCAAGGGGGTAGAACACGTATTTGCCTTCAGGAAACAAAACGGAAACATAAATAAAAACTGCATGGTTGATTGGCCTGCTTCTGGTGAGGTAGCCACTCTTAATAGAAATCCCTTCCCTTCTCCTCCTTTCCTAGCTTTTTGTATCACTAAAATAAATGGAATTTTTGTCTGTGTGCCACCTTTCCCTCTACTTGTATAAATATAGTTAAGTGTTAAATTGGGTAGTATGAACTCAAAATGCAGAGACAGACCAGTGGAAGTCCAATTAAGTCTTACAGAGTAGCCCAGTGAAGACAGAATAGAAAAGTGTCCTGTCCTGTTCAGGGCAATGTCTCAGCCAAGATCAGTCATGAGCTCTACATATGTCATATATGTGGAGGAAATGATTCTCGGCAGAAGTAAAGGCCGAGAGGAAAGGAATGCTGCGCTAGTCAAGGAAGCTGGATTAGACCACCGCACCGTATTAATGGTCTAAAAAAAAAGTCAGTTCAAATTATCATGCATCGTTGATATCACTTCTCTAAGTTCCCCAATGATCATTTCTCATCCAAGCAGCAATCACCGTGCAAGTAAAGTTACGACTGTCTCCTGTTTCTGAAGTTTCAGCATTTCACACATATTTCTTAGACAGTTCTCCCACTTTGATGCACTCAGCAAGCTTCTAACACAGAAACGCAGGCATCACACCTACCTGTGCAGGTTGTACTCGGATTCTGAAAAGTCCTGAATTTGATTCACTGGCCTTCAGGAGGGGCTTGCCTGATGTTGACTTGCTGCATTTTGCACAATATGTGGTGAGGTGGGTTAGACTGTGCGCATTTATTTCATGCAGGCATATAGCATAGTTAGGAGAGACATCATACTTATAATTCTCTTTTTATTTCCACATTCTCATGATAATGGACATCCTCAAAACTGCAAATAAATTCAACTTTCCCTATGGCTTCAAGGAGGCCAATGAGACAGTGGTAGCAAAATGGGCAGCTTGCATCAGTATTAAGCTTTAAACTGTGATGATAATTGAGCATTAGGTACTGCATATACTGCATGAGCCTTTAATATGTGTGTACACATGGTAGCTATGCTAGGAGAGGTGAGTTAGATTCCCTAAGAACACACAGATATGTTACTGTACACCAAATGACACTACATTCAAATCAACAAAACTTCAGAATATTCCTCACCAAATTATGTGTACATGTATTTTTCTAAAGAGGACTATTGGGAGGGAGAAATCTTTAAAAAGACTGTGTATGTATGTGACTGTAACTGGGTCTATGAATGCACATGAGAACAGTGTGTGTGTGCGTGTGCGTGTGTATGTGTATGTGTGTGTGTGATGTATGGGCAAGAATGTGGTCATGTACATCTGCAGTCCAAATTTCCCTCTCTCTGCCTTATTCCTTTGAGAACAAGTCTTTCACTGAACCAGGAGCTATCCTCCTGGCCTCTGTATCTCTGAGTGCTGTGGTAGAGACATGCCCACACCCATGCTTTGCTTTTTATATGGATTCTAGGTGTTTAAACTCAGTTCCTCATGCTTGGAAGGCAAATGTTCTCACCCAGTAAACTACTTCCCTAGCTCAGATAAATCTTCTCACTGTCATTATATCTAGCTTACAGTTTTATAAAATCATAATTAGTGGTCATCTAGGGCTCAGAAAACTATTTAACTCAACCATAATGTCAGTACCAACAAGGGGAAATTAACAGGAAGCACTCAGAAGGCAAGATGTGTATCTGGTATCAGAGGAAGATGCTTGCACTCTTTACCACATCATCTCAAATGTATTTCTCAATGTCATAGAAGACATTAGTCTTCCAGACTAATGTGTTTGTATTTGTATATGTATTTGTCCAAATGACTAATTTCATCAAAAATTAACCAACTAAGGTAGAGAAAATTTTATACACATACATGGTTTAAAGAGAGGACCTGTGTGTCGTCCCAACCTGGTATGTAGCCAAGCATGATGTTGCACATTCTGGAGTTGTGTGCATGAACCACCATGCCCAGTTTATTCAGTGGCAGAGATCTAACCAAATCCAGGCAAGCATTTGGTGTTCTGACACCCCATCCCATATGAATATATTTTAGCTTGCTTTCATGTCAGGCTCATTCGCTGTGCCAAGGCACCTGTTACTAGGGAAGGGTTCACCAAATGGAGCTCATGGTAGAGGAGGTGGTGATGGTGGATGATGATGACTCTAAAATCATACCAAATCATAGCTGTTCACAGGCTACTTTTAAGGGCACAATAAAAAGCTGTACTTAAAGTACTTAACATTCTCAGTAATAGCACTTCCCTGGGTATAGTTATTAGGCAGAATAAAAGCTTCCTTGCCCTAAAGATGATCAGATTCTCAACTCTGGAGCCAGCAAGCATGCACAGGAAAAATGAGCTGTATTTTAGATGAGGAATTTATCCCAAGTAGACTATATGTCCACACAATGCATAGGTATGAAAGTTAAAGTTCAGTTAGAACAAGCAACAAATGAAGTAGTTAGAATGATGCCCTTTGATCATGAAGGAGTAGGCAAATAGCTTGGGAGTGGGAGTGACTTACAAAACCAAGAAAAATCAGGGACAGATTGCCATTTAGAGAGTTTATAAGTAATGTACTTTGGGTAACACTGTGAAAATGTAAGGTCATGTATGTATGGCACTAAGTTGTAATAAGAGCAACAAGAAACCTCGCAGTCGGAACCAGAGAGGTAGTGAGCATGGTGGGAAGCCTTGACCAGCTCCATTCCTCTTAGCTTCACCTGCTAAGCTATGCTTCTTGCTTACTTTATCAGTCACTTTAAAGAGGGACATCTGGGAGAATGGCAGACATGTTTTGGTCATTATAAAAGTTTATTTTTCAGATCTCTCTACCTAGGAGAAGAGAGGGAAGATAAAGTCACGAAGCCAACAAATTGAACAAGAAAAAAAAATAACATTAAAAAAAGATAGTATTTTCCTGTAGACATCTGAGTTTCATTCATTCAGTTTACATAAGGCATCAGGGCCCGATCTACACTGCTCAATTAATAAAAAAAGCTTTTGGGAAGATCTGGGACCCAATATGTATAAATCATAAATGAATTTTCTGGTAACTAGCATACAAGCTATAACTTTCTAGCATCTTATTTACCTCTTATTCACTACACCTAAGGAAACCTTATCAGAGCCAGTAACTTTGTTCTTCCCCTCAAGGTGTTCATCCTTTCCTGCCTTAGTGCTTCCTTTGAATACTTTATTTACTTTATTTGGGCCTCCAGTGCATTTTTCTTTTCTACTTTCACTTTAGAAACAGCTATTCATCCCATCTGAAAACACAGCTTTAAGTCATTTAAATATGTGGATGAGTACTGGGGGTGTTGATGCCTGGCCAGTATAAGAAGAACCACCAAATAATCATGAAGAAGTAGGGACTGAAAAGAGGCAGGAATTCAGAAGAATGGGGTGTGGTCCTGGAAGAGGAGGCTGAAGGTAAAGATCTTGTGAGTAAATCAATAACTCAAGATGGGACTGGATATGATAGAAATTAAGAGGTGGAGCTGAACATGGTCAAAATACACTGTGCAAAATTCTCAGAGAAGTAGTGAAAATAAAAGGAGAAGAGGAAGTTACATTAAATGTAAAAGTGTTTATTCTCACATGCTAGATTGAAGGCAGCACTGGTGTTTTCTATAAGTGTAAGCAGATATACACATACAGAAGTGGATACATTCAGGAGCAAGGGCATTGTGATCTGGGCGTGCATTCATTGTGCCCAAGAGCAGGGACCATGGGAACTGCATCCCCAAGGCCAGCATGCACTCCTGGTACATACATGTAGGTCTGCAAATACCAGATAATAGTCCATGGATTTGTAGAGGAATGGCAGAACCCAGTGACAGGCCTAGGAAAGCATGACTCTTAGATGCTTTTCTATGACCTGAAGCAAAGGAATAATTCAGGAAAATATTTTGATTCTTCAAAAGCAAAGATGGAAACCACAATCAGACATTGCTGACCATATATGGTGCAATTTGATTGTGAAAATACTGAAAACTGAATGACTGTATAATTTTGAGTAAAAAAGAGTCAATGAATCTATCTGGTTATTTACTTTTTAAAAAATTTTAAAATTTATTTATTTTTGTATTAATCACAGGTTATGTACTTTGTATCCCAGCTGTAGCCCCCTCCCGCATTCCCTCCCTATCCCTCCCTTCTCTCCCTCATCTCCTCCCTGCCTCTTTCCAAGTCCACTGATAGGGGAGGACCTCCTCCTCTTCCATCTGACCCTAGCTTATTAGGTTTCTTCAGGGCTGGCTGCAATGTCCTCTTCTAGAGTCAGGCAAGGTTGCTCCTCCCTTAGTGGGGGGGAGGGGGAGGGCCAAAGAGCCAGCCATTGAGTTCATGACAGAAATAGTCCCTATTCCCCTTACTAAGGTACCCAGTTGGATACTGAGCTATCATGGGCTATATCCGAGCAGGGGTTCTAGGGCATATCCATACATGGTCCTTGGTTGGAGAAACAGACTCATAAAAGGCCTCTGTGCCCTGATCTATTTGGTCTTTGTAGAGCTCTTGTCCTCTCCAAATCTTAATAACTCCCCCTTCTTTCATATGATTCCCTGCACTCTGCCGAAGATTTGGTTGTGAGTCTTAATATCTGCTTTGATCCACTGCTAGGTAGAGTCTTTCAGAGGCCCTCTGTGGTAGGCTCCTGTCCTGTTGCTTGTTTTCTCCTACCTTCAATGTCCATCCCATTTGTCTATCTAAGTGAGGATTGATCATCTTACGCCGGGTCCTCTTTCTTGTTTATCTTCTTTAGGTGTATGGGTTTCAGTGTTTATCCTATCTTATAGGTCTATGTAAGTGAGTATATACCAGGTGTTTCTTTCTGCTTTTGGGATACCTCACTCAGGATGATCATTTCTAGATCCCACCATTTGTCTGCAAATTTCATGATTTCTTCGTTTTTAATTGTTGAGTAGTATTCCATTGTGTAAAAGAACCATAATTTCTGTATCCATTCCACTACTGAGGGACATCTAGGTTGTTTCCAGGTTCTGGCTTTTATAAATAAAGTTGCTACAAACATGGTTGAGCAAATGTCCTTGTTGTGTACTTGAGCGTCTTTTGGATATATGCCTAAGAGTGGTATAACTGGATCTTGAGGAATCACTATTCCTAATTGTCTAAGAAAGCGCCAAATTGATTTCCAGATGGTTGTACAAGTTTGCGTTCCCACCAGCAATGGAGGAGGGTTCCCCTTTCTTCACAACCTATCCAGCATGTGTTGTCACTTGAGTTTTTGATCTTAGCCATTCTGATGGGTGTAAGATGAAATCTCAGAGTCGTTTTGATTTGCATCTCCCTGATGCCTAAGGATATTGAACATTTCTTTAAGTTTTTTTCTGCCATTCTACAATCCTCTACAAAGAGTTCTCTGTTTAGCTCTGTACCCCATTTTTAATTGGATTACTTGATTTGTTGTTTTTTTTAACTTCTTGAGTTCTTTATATATACTGGATATTATCCCTCTATCAGACGTAGGGTTGGTGAAGATCCTTTCCTAGTCGTAGGCTGTCGTTTTGTTTTGAAATAAACAATATTATTTATATGACCTTAAAACGCATCACTACAAAACAAAATTACACTTGGAGAATGAATTGTGGAGACTCTACCTCATTATCTTATCAAATGAATAGAAATAACATCAGCAGTATTGGGACAAATTAAAACTGTAGGCCACCTATTAAGGGTCCTCATGCTAAATGCACACAACACAAGTACCAAGAGAAAACACCAGACAACTCCAACTGAGAACCTTCTAGAAAAGAACCATCTTGTAATAACTGGATGCATCTGGTTTGTGAAAATCAAGGAATGAGCATGGAATATTCTAATATGAATTATAGATTTCATCCTCCTATTGGAAGGGTATGTGGGGAAATATCAGGACAATGTAAACAGTGTCTTCTGAAGGAACTATTGGTTTCCTGATTTTGAAGACTGCACTACAGCTAAGTGGTGGCGGAGGGGAGCATTCTTATTTGTAGAGAGCACCTACTGAAATGCACAGAACTGAAGAGTCATTATGAGGGTGAGCATCTCACCCTCAAAAGAATCCGGGGAAAACATTCCTTTACTGTACTTGGAATTTTACTGTGCTTGAAGGTTTTTGTTTGTTTGTTTGCTTGTTCAAAAGATGTTTCATGGCCTCTGAATCCTCATGGACATAATTTTCCTACATTAATATTTCACTCTCATTCACTTCTTGCTTGCCTATTTTCTAGAATAATTTTCCATTGCTGTTGGCTGTTGATGAGATACTATGGTGATTTACCTTTGTGTAACATTTCATGTGCCACGGGAATGTAGGACAGAGTAAATTCGTGAAGCATGGATAAGCTTAGCAGTTTACAAAATCGTAGATCATTGAGATAAAACATTTGTCAGTGTCTAACATCTCTCAGACCCACATGACCTGTGTATGGCTTAGTAGAAGTCCTTCCCAGACTCCAAATATGTTTTCCTCCAGGATCTTCATGTGATCAGTGAGGTTACTCTACCCTTTTAATCTAGAGAAAGTGATCAGGCTTCAGGGTACTGTTTCCTCTGAGGCTGCCATTATGCCTTACCCTTGCCTTTACTGCAGTTGCTTGTTGAGCTATCCTGTTCCCTACACTGTCCCTGTCCTGAAAAAACTGTTTCCATAGAATGAGCAGGAGCTCATACTCAATCTAGTGACCACGAGAGATGATAGTGCCTGCCAAACTATAAACGTTTATAGTCCTGGACTAAAAATAAATAAGCAAATAATTTAAGCCCTTAGTGAATTAATGAGTGGATTAGTGGTAAAGAAATGCCACCACATCAGAATAAGGAGATCTTATTATCTTAGGAGAAACCTTTGGTCACAGGAAGAAAATGAATCAGTCATCCCAATTGTGTAGAGCGGTCTGACTCTGTAGTTTTGTGATGGATGATGATTTATAATGTTGCATGGAACTGCACACATTCAAGATTTGAAGATTTTTTGAATACAAATATATGGTGGAAAGTTAATGGTGATAATTACATGAAAGAATGAGACAAGAGACGCTAAAGTTTAAAATGTCTTAAAGGTTGAGAAACTACAACCCAAATCGGATCAATGGGCTTTATCAGCTCATCACTCCTGCCTCCGCCCATTTCTATTTATAGTAGCACTTAACATTCAGTGAGCTTTACAACATTATGAGGCAAAGCACTCAGTGTGTTGGCCTTTTGATAATTTGAGGGCAGAATACCTCACAGTAGATTTATGAATTTTGCTAAGCACAGTAGCTCAAAAGTTGTGAAAGATGTGCAAACTGAAATTATATTTGAAATCATGTACAAAATAATCATAAGAAACACATTCATTGTTTAAGAAAATTTTCTACACCTGTTCCCAGGAAGTGGGTGACAATGGAATACTTTGCGTTCTCACTTAATGATAAAAATTATAATTAATGCTGAAAGAAATAAATAGAGCACAAAAAGACCAGTACTGAAGATCTTACATACTCATATGTAGAACTTGGAAATGTTAAAATCTTATAGAAACAGGGTTAGGAGGCCTGTGGGGAGAGGAAGGTGTGAGTTGTGTGATCTTTGAAAAGTGGAAGTGAAGCAATGAGATGCATATCACACTAATATTTCTAAAGCGAGAGATTTTTGCATTGTCATCACTATAAAAGAGTCCCTTGATGAGATAACAAGTAAGTCAGCTTTCTGGACTCCTCCTATAGTGAGAACATTGGCTTATGCTTTTGTTTTGAGTATATATTTTGCAGACAGTTCTGCTGTTAGATTTGGTGAGCATCTTAAGTTCCTTCTGCAGAGGACTGAATCTTCACTGTTCATCTTCCTCTGGTTCAAACTCTGCAATTCCTGATATCAAACCTTTTCTCCAAGCAAATACACATGAATAAAATTATTTTTGTGCTCTAGGTACAATAGCATTAGCTAACAACATTTGTAGAACTTTTGGCTTTTCCTCAGTTTTGCAGTTTTAACCTTGCTGAGTTTAATCCTACAGGCATAAAGTGTAGATCCTTGGAGTAACTTCTCCACATGACATTAGATGACAGTTAATTTCAAAGGATGCTTGTGAAAATGAGTATCTCTGCTCTCTTCATCTGTATGTCTAATGTAAACCAAGCTGTAGGTGTTCTCAATATTCTTCATTAATGTTGGCATCCAAAAATGATCTGTGCCTGACCTACTGAAGGAAAAACTCTGGAAGCCTGGTAGAGTGCCCCTCAAACCACACAGGGATCATGAAAACAAGTCGAGGCTTTTGCTGTCGTGTATACTTCTCCAGTGAAGCTTTGAAAGATCTTTAACAAAAATTCTCATTTTAATCCCTTCACTGGGTCAAGCAGAGTATGAAGATCATTTTTAAAGACCTGGAGGGGACAGGAGCTCCACAAGGAAATCAACAGAACCAAAAAATCTGGGCACAGGAGTCATTTTGAGAATGATACTCCAACCAAGGACCATGCATGTAGAAAACCTAGAACCCCTGCGCAGATTTAGCCCATGGCAGCTCAGTCTCCAAGTGGGTATCCTAGTTATGGGAACAGGGACTGTCTCTGACATGAACTCAGCGGCTGGCTTACCACTGAGGCGGCTTGGGGAGCCTCCTTACCAGGCCACATAGGAAGAAAACGCAGCCACTCCTGATGAGACCTAATAGGCTAGGGTCATATGGAAGGGCATGAGAGGAGATGAGGGAAGGAGGGTGGAATTGGGAGGGGACAAGAGAGGGGGCTGCAGATGGGATACAAAGTGAACAAACTGTAAGTAATAAAAAAGTAAATTTAGTTAAAAATGATTCTATTTACAGAAAGAGAAATTTTATTTTACAGGAATACTAGTTACATCTGACAAATCTTTCCTCTTTCCAATTCATGCTAGTTACTGTCCTTCCCATGCATGGTATAAATGGGAAAGAGGAAGTATTGTGGGTCTCTTCTCTCCCTCTCCATTCACTTCTCTCTTTGGCAGAGAATGCTCCTGTGCAGTGAAACCTCATAGGGTCCACATGAACCCCAAACGTATGCCAAAGCTAACTGTGATTTACAAACTGCCCTTTAAACACCCCTGGGAGATAGTTCTGAATAAAGAACAGAGCAGTGCACTATGTAAGCTGTCCATTGGTCTGCAGCAATGTACTGGATCATGTGACCATATTTCCCATCAGATGGCCTTGTAATGTCCTGTGTCCACCTTTCTTTCCACCAGAGTAGATGATTAGATTATCCAAACCTAACAGAATTTAGAGGTTTCTTTTTTTTCTGTTTTTCAAGACCAGTATTTTGCTCAAAAAAACCTTCAGGCAATATGCAGCCTTCCCTCAGTATTGGGGTTTGTGCTCATCTGGGTTTCTGTCATCCTGAGCCGGCCAATCTCTCTCCTGGGCTTTGCCAGGCCAGTACTTAGCCTTCTGTAGGCTCTAAAGTGTTTTCCTGTGGCCTCCTTGTCAAAGGAGGATCCAGCCTAGTTCATTCTTATGCCGGAGGATCATGCTACTTCAGCTTACGGTCCTGCTTACTTCTCAGAGTCCCTTTCCCACCTTGTAACTCTATGCCATTCCCATGCGCAGAACTGGCCAAGAGGACTGCTTGACTCCTGTCCAGTTCTCACTGGGAGCCTCCACACGAATGTGACTTTGCTCTTGTTCATTGGTGTGTGCTGTTACCAGTCCCATCACCTGGCACTAAATACATATTAGTTCAACAAATAAATTTGATGCAAAAGAGGGTCCCTGATGTGTGGAACACATCTAATTATGTTGTCTGATAAATTCCCAATTTTAAATAGAGGCCCGAGTGTTTACTTCTGAGGAACGTTCAATCTACTTGCAGAATGGATAAGGAAATGCCCACTTTTCATGTTGGTTTGGGTTAGAAATGCACAATTCATGTTTGACACGAGATAATAAGGATAATGAGTTAATTTGCAAGAGCATATGCATTTCCGTGACATAATATTTTCTTCCTGATACTCCAGAAGGAGCAATGGCGAGAGCTTCACAGTGTATTTGCATTGCATAGCCAAAATAAGAAAGAACGGGTTAATTTGAAAACATTTTGTTCTTGGAAATACAGTGTAGTGTCCTCTCCAGGCAGCAGTGCCGACAAACCGATGTAGGAACGGAGTTGTTTACTTGTATCTGCAGGTGATGTCAATTCGCTTTGTGATTATTATTTTAATGGTTATTTTTCTTTGAAATCTAAAATCATTGTTTCAGAAGTATCAGAAAGTTTCACCTCTTTTGATTTGCTAAGGGAGAACATTAACATTGGCTTAAATTCCTGTTTACACATCCAGTAATACTACCAGTCTCCAAAATGGGAAATACTGCAGAAACTCTGGAATGGATAATCCGCTCTCCTGTACCATCCCACAGAGCTTCAGTTTCCTTGTTTCAGGAAAGGCCCACCTATGTCTGTCAGTATTTACTACATGATTTAGGTAGAGCTTTCTATCAAGATGGTGGGAGCCTCTGGGCTGAGCAAATCAAAACCCAGCAAGACCAAATAAGATGAGTGTCTCTGCTGCTCCATGGTTAGAGGAGAAATTATCACCACTCAGATTCCTCATTGATTTCACTTTTTAAAAGTCTATTGTGACAGATCATGTACGTCTTTCCATATCTGATTTATTTTATTTCCCCCAAGCTCTAGCTCCTCACATTCACTCAGCTCTAATGCAGTCTCCAAGGAAGCAGCTCACTTCAGTGTCTGCTGAGATCATATCAGGCCCTGCAGGACCCCTTTTCAGTGAAGCAGGAGATAAGCACACTTCATTTTCCCTAGCCAGCTGCTGGTAGACGTTAGGAAAGATTCCACCGTGGGACTGAGAGGAAGACTCAGCCTTATCCATACGTTACATACGTATCTTCTTGTGCTACTAAAAATAAGTCAAGCGCTGTTAATCTAGTGACAGTCAATACAAACAAAACTTCAAATTTTTTTGAAGTTTTTAAATTATTTTTAAAAATCGCTATTTATTTTAATTAAAGCAATACTTAATCTCCCCAAAATGAATAAAAGTTCATTTCCTTAGCCATTAAACTTAACTCTAATAGGCTTTTTGTTGGTTGGTTGGTTGCTTGATTTTGGTGTGTGTGTGTGTGTGTGTTAGGGGAACGCTAAATTGTCTAAAGAGAGGCAATTCACATCTTTGGCTCTTCTCTAATGTTGGACACTAAACTGTAGTAGTTATAGTCAGAATACACAGTACATTAGACATTGCTGACACCGTGTGAGGAAACCTCACTAAACTTAGCATGATTAAATTTGAGTACAACTAAAATCAGTATTTCATTTTAAATCAAATAAAAGAAAATCTCTCTGTGATAATAAAGTTTATCTGCATATTGTGCCTACAGAAGTGTTAAACTATATTTTAAAAACTACTAAAACTCACAAACTCATAATATTAATATTTTAATAGGAAAACAGGAAAGGTCAGTATTTTAGATTTGTTACCAGGCAGAGCATGCTTCCTTGCAGATAAGTGTTTGGATTTCTGGGGGTTTGAAAACAATTGAGGAGAGTCAAGGAAATCTGAGCTTTCTTTTTATAGATCTGTACTTTTTTATTTTTTAAAGGGGCCACTGTGGTGGCAAAGGGCCTCGCCGGCTGCTTTATTGTTACACTATGGGTTCTGATACGCGGTGAGAAATACCATTAGTTTTCTATTGTAGTTGTTGTTGCTTTTGATGACGTTTCTAGAGGGGCCATGCCAGGACCATGCTTTGAGTCCTATGAAGGAAGTCCCGAGCTGCCCTGGGACAACCTTGCCAGTGCAGGAATAGTGGCCCTTGATCTTTCTTGTTCTAGCTGCATGGAATTTCGATTCCAGCCTGGGGGTGGGGAGGACTGTCCCATTACATGCTGTTTACGGTTTTGTTGCTTTTGTGGGCTTCTTTTATTAAACCAGACACAAGTTGTAACATGCTATTAATTCAATCACTAATAACGGGCTGGGATCGTGCATCTGTGTCGGCAGGTTGGTGCTGGTGAAGCTGCAGCCACTGCTAGGATATCCTTTTAAATGCTTGCTAAATTGTATTTCTGCGGTGATAGACTGCCAGGTTTAGCCTCTCCCCCATCCCCCACTCCCAACCCCTTCTCTTTCAACCTAAACAACTGCACAGGCATCCCCTATGAGCCATGCAGTTCATGCTTTTCTTCTGTTGCAAGGCTGGCTGACAACCACTAGAGGGGAGGAGACAGCTGGATTTATTGAAGGCTCAAGCAGAGATGGATGGTGCAGAGGGCTTCAGAGAAGGAGGTGCCAAACAATTGAAGTAGATTATAAAGGTTTGCAAAAATAGGGGAAAATGGACTTCTTAAGTATGCAAAAATTTGCCTCAGATAAATGAGAACGGAATGGAAGAGTGTCTGGAATGACGCAGTGCGTTTACCTGTTTATCTGTAGTCCTAAGAATTAGTAAAATCATCCATGAAATCCGAGTTAACCCTTATGAAAACAAATGGCTGTTTCCCTAGGACTATAGCTAATGGTCATGTGCAAGGAAGAACAGCTACTGGGGGAAAACATGAAAGTTGTCTAAGATGTCTGTTCTGGGTAAAGTAAGAATCCCCTGGCATTCAGCTCATTACCTAAAACATGCCAAAACTTAACCCTGTTCACATCTCTTAACCCCTTACATTCTGTGGTCAAGAAAGGAAATAAAGGAAATATCCCAGAAAGTAAAATATTGATACAATAGACTAAGAGGGAAGGGGTGGAAGGAGGGGGGAAGTATTTGGCCTTCCTGGAATCTTGAACTGTAATATCCTGCTACCTGGACTTAAGTAAGAGAAATGCACTCTGGGATGGGGTGGGGACACTATAGCACTACAGAATTACTTCTGATGCCTTTGAATCCAGCTTGACCTCTTTGATCTTCAATTTTTGGAAAACTAAAAGGGGAAATACAGTTGATGTTAGTGTTGTTAAAGTATTGCAGTGTGGAGCTGGGGACTGCTCTGTGTGCTCTCCTGAGCATAATTGCACTGAGATCATCCCGTTTCCATTTTGAAAGCCACTGGCAATTACTGGAATACAATGTATCATGCATTTGCTCACTGGATATAAAACCTATATACTAATTCGCAATAAAATGTAACAGCTGTCAGTGCATTTTCTGCTCTGTTACTTCAATAAATTGGAACTCTGACTAGAAAATGGGAATGTTGCATTTTTACACACTCTGTAATGTGTTTGCTTTTTGCAAATACAATTTATTTTTTTCATGACAAAAATTGTAGTTTGTTATTACTGCTAGTGGATAAATATTCCTATATCAGAATGAATTACATATGGTACCTGTAAAGAACTAGTAATATTTTCTCTTTTTTATGGTAGCCTGTCTTCAGTAAACAAAATACACTTAACCTACTTCTGTTGCACACTGCGTTTTTTTCTCCCATCATGATGTCTGGGAGTAGGAAAAGATGCATGAGCTTCAGGCGCCTGGATTCGTCAGAAACGTTCACTTCCAGACACCATCACATCCTACAGAGCTTATTTTGTTTAAGTTTCAGATGTCTCCCCTCATGCCTTCCCTATGCAGATTTCCTTAGGATGCTGAACCAGAGTCTTTGAGTTTTATTTAAAATAAAAATGCATGCACATTTCTGTAATTTTGTTACTTGAGGTCAGACTTTTCACAGATAATTAGCCTTTTACACACTGTGAAATCAACCTGCATTGGTTATTTGGCTCGACTCTTTGCTTCTGTTCTTTATTTCCCAGAAGGTTAACGCGCTGAAAATCTAGCTTCAAGCTCATAGTACTGTCTCTTTGTGTTGCTAATTATCCTGTTGTATAATTATTAATATCAGGAGCAGGAAGAGGAAACATGCACACCAAATAGTCGTGAATGCTGGTGTTCTGGCAGGAAGCGAGCCCTGCATTAATAAAATGTGCCTGTGCCAATATCACAGGAGATGGGAGCGTTCCTTGTTAAGGACCATTTATTAACTGAGATCATCTTTTAGTTCGCCTTGGGGTAATGACTGATGTCAATGGCAAATTTCACAGTTGTCTAGAGAAATGAATTAAATTTGTAATAAAAAGCCCTTCGGCTTGTTGTACATGTTCATTTATTGGCATAGTTGAACTAAGAGAACTGTAAGGCAACTGAGAACGTCGGCTTAATTTTCCTTACATATAATAGTGACCTTTAGCTTCATATTGAAAAAGTTACCTATTATAGACTGGTAAATTAAATGAGAAGTTCCTTTAATGCAAAATAAACCAGATGGCTAAGCTAAGTTAAATGGCCTTTGAGCTTGTAAGATTCTTGGTAGGAAAATATTCTTTCTTCTTGAATAGGGAGAGGCTTCTGGTTAAGCCTTCATAAAATAACCGACATGACATAAAAGCAAGATGGGATCATTCAGTGTGAGATTGTGAGGTCCTGTTCATGGCTACCACTGTGAATTTGAAGGGGAGGAGGGTCCTTCGTTGGCTGAGTTTTGAAAGTGGTGTTTTAATGCTCTCTTAATTCTAAAAGTACATCACTTTTTATTTAGCTGGCAAAGCATATTGTTGCTGTAATTATTTATATACATTTTCATGTTGTTTTATGCAGTTGAAAAAATGTGAAGGCATATTTTCCTGGAGGGAGAATTGTTATACCACTACCCTCCTTGATTTACTTATTTTTTTCTTTTATTTGTTGTTGTTGTTGTTTATTTAGAAAGTCTAATTCTGGATATACTTTCCCAGGCCAACTTGGACTTGGAGAATGTTAATTACTGAAAACCCAGCTATGACCAAGGATAGCTCTCTTATTTTGTAGGAGAAAATTCCTGAGTATGCAGTCTGCCTGCAGGCTCTGGTATCTATAACATAGGGCAGTTGAAAAAATTTGCCCAATCGAGGCACTGGAGCTGCAATTTATAGTGCGTGAAGATGGAGGGACAGAACTAATATCTATGCAGACTGAATCATTTGCTTGTTTCATGAAGGCTGACTTTTGTCACAAGTTTCAGAAGTTTAAAAAAAGGTCTCCTTGCTTTTATCTTTACACCAAATGAGTACACCATTTCAGGCCTCCAAAAGCTCTGTTGTTGTTTACAGTGCAACATGATGCTCTGTACACAGAAAATATCTGAATTCTGTACCCCATGGCACAGTTAGTCAAACCTTATAAATACAATAATTTTTAAAAAGCATAAATTTCAGTTGCCTTCATTTTTAAGCACTTATAAGAATTCTGGTTAGTTAATTAATAAAAACTTTCTCCCAAATTACTAGGTTTCTTCAAATTATTTTCTCAATTTTGAGTGTATTTCCAATTGATTTTCTTCATGAGTGCTATTTAACCTGAATATCTGTTCTGTGGTTTACCATCCTTTGCATCATACAGAAATGTGGGTTGGGCTGACCTAAAATTGTTTGTCTCATTGGGTTGCTGGGTGTTCTTTCTTTGTGACTCAGGTGGACCTCTGAAATCTGGACATCTTTTTTTTCTCCGTCAGGCGCATGCTCATAGCATTCTAATAAAGCCAGGAATGGAGTTCACAGTCCCCTTTTACCCAGGCTCACCTCGGCCCTTTTCAGTATGTAACCTTATTCTCCGTGGGATTACTGGGATGAAAACCAATTAGGGAGCAGCTCGCAATCTGGATGCATACAGAAGACTGCAGATCGAACACTGCCCGTGCCAGCTCCTCAGAGCGTACAGAATGCCCTGAATGGCATAAATATTAAAGAATTGCCAGGAGATGGACACACAAAAAAATTGAAGAAAGATGCCGAATGCCAAATTAGACCTCATAAAACCTATAACTGAAAGGGTGGACTTCTCCCCGCCCACCCCCAACTCCCTGCCCATTTGTATTCTTTGGGGAGGTATACCACTGGCCTCCTGAAGGGTGTTCTCCCTTGCTAATCCTTCCACAATGGTCCACATGAGTTTCTGAGGGGTCCCTCATGCCCTTCATTCTATGACTGTCAATTTCTGTCTAATAAGCCGGTCTCCCTCCCTGATTTTTCCAGAGGCCCCCATTCTCAAGCTGGGAGGGGACAGCTGCTCAAAGGCCACGACAGCTCTAAGAATTACTGAATGGACAAATCAGCATTGAGCCTCCTCGCTTTTCAGTGTGCTTATTGCAATAAATGTAGTGAAGGGCAAGCAGGCGAGTGAGATTTACAAAGATCCTCCATGCCAGAGTTTCAGAAAGAAGTTTGGCTACCTTAGAGTCCCGGACAAACTTGGACAGAGTGACTGGAGAATGTTGTAATTATTTGTCAGGGTAGGACTGGGTAGTCTGAAGGCTTTGCCCCCCATAGTTAGAAAGAACAAGCGGGAGGGTGTCTCACTGCTCTCCACCTCCCTCTCCAGAGTTCTTTTAATGTGTCTCTTTCTTTCCCTTCCTCTCTCCCTCTGTTCTTCTCTTTCTATGTTACTCTCCTTCCCTCATCCTTCCTTCTCTTAATCCCTCAATTATGGAGAAGTTTTTGCTAGTTGGCAAGATCAAAATGTAAAATGTTAAGGTCAGTCCAATACTATGGGATTGCATATTCAAATCTTCTAAAAATAAATACTTTTAATTTATCCTCCCTTGAATCTGCCCCCAATAATTTCACCTATTCTTTCTTCTTATGCTTTGTCTGAGGAAAGGGGTCTTCCTTGCCTATGACAGGTCCCAAGTGTTCCAAGCACACCATGTCCCTACTGAAATGGGATCACAGCCGATGATCTAAGGAGCTACAGAGTAGAATGAGGTTTTGTATAACCAAGCTGAATTGTTCACCCAGCTCTTTCCAGGGGGCTTCGTGAGAAGGGCAGAGACTGACCATGTGGGGAGCAGAAAGTAGCGAGCTCTGGTAGTTGAGTGAAGTAGTCTTCTATAGCCTTTCCCCTTGATTTCTCTCCATCTCAGCATCCATATCAACCTCAGCATTTCACCTCCATGCTTCACAAGGGTCAAAATGGTGCTTCTGACACTTGGAACTTAGTATACTCAAATCTTACACTTTGGAGGACAGAGGTGTTGGCATTGCCCTAGATCTCATGCATGCTACTGCTGAGCAACCCATCTTGCGCAATCACAATTTCCCCTTGTACTGTAGTAATAAAATGAGGCACAACTTGCTTTGTAGAATTGGGTGATGCTAACCAAAAACTAAACCATTTTTCTTTACATAATTTCCCATTTCAGGAGGGTGAAACTCTATGACAAATGGAAGCTTAAAAGGCAACTCTAAATACATAAACACAAAATACACAGCTCTTCCCTCTTCTCCACCCTCCTCTGTTGTCCTCAGCCCCTGTTCTTCACAATCATCCCCTCATGGCCCTGTGCTCTATAACCAGACTGCAGGGACCATATGCTAAGTCTGTGTGCCCCTGGGCTATTCATTAAAGATATAGTGTTTATTTTATTTTTTAAGTAGGAATAAAATAATTTCTAATATTTTTAAGACTTAAAGACCCATGGGCCAAACAAAAAACATATACCAGCTTATATATCAGCTTTGTTGCTTGTTTCATACTAATCTTATTTAAGACTTTGAAGTAAGTCAGAAGCAGTGAAAGAATGCAGTCAGAATAATAGTTCTGCATATGACGAGAGAAAAACAGCTCATTTCCTTTACTTAAATGTGTAGCACTTTCTATTAGACCTCCTTTGCAAAATATAATGGTAACTATGGAAGTCATCAATATCTTTCCTGAGGTATAGGTGGGACCACAAATATACCTTGTGACGTTGAACAGTTTGAATATGCAGCATTAAATGGAAAGATAATGTTATACAGAGACAAATTATCATAAGAAATATGTAAGTTCTACAGGAAACATCAAAACCACTGCCAGGATTTCACAATGATTTGAAAGTGGGTATCAGTGCTGCGCTTTCTCCTGTAGAAAACTGGACTTAACCCTTTCACTGTTTCCAAATTCATTCACATTAAGCCTCTACACACACAGGACAATAGCGGATTACCTTAAAGTGAGCAGTGCACTGTAGATTTTGAATAACAAATACAGAAACAGAGAAAACAAAATTGTAAAGGCAATGACTCATGGTAAGGGCTCACCAATGCCAGAGGTTGTAACCATAGTGCTGAAGTAAAACAAAGATAAAATGCAAGTGTCAGGGAAACTCAGAGACAAGGTGAATTCCTGTGTTCACTGTCATATTTTAATTAACATACAGCGAAAAGATTATTGAATTTGCTACTAACAGAATCATTAATTCCTATGCCATGGGATTATGGACAAAGAATACATATCAATTCATAAATTAAGAATTTAAATGTTAGTGGGCATTTAATGGTTCTGCTGTGTAGATGCATAAAATACAAGTCGTATGCATTCAAAATGCCCTGCATTTAGCCATTAAAATGATGCGATTACATAATATTTTACAGTAAGGATAATTTTTACAAAATATTTAATTCCAAATATTTGGTTCAAAAGGCATATATGGTGTGGTTTAAGAGAAAAAGTGCATGCAAACACATGCACATACACAGGCGTACACATGCACAGGGACAGAAAGGAATCCATTGTAAGCCTGGAGAGGAAGAAGACATTGCCTCTGGGGTTCCAATGGTTTCTGTTTATTTTTGACTTCTCTGGAGGTTTGTTAACTTTTGTCAGTTGTCTGGAGAGGACAGGTTCCATATTCAAGAGGAGTGGTTTTGTGGCTGTTTGGACGAAAGCACTGTATGGCAAGGGATAAACCTGGGAAGGCGCCCCTGTTCTTCTGGAACACCATGCTCGGGTCTGTTTTGGCAGAGCCTCTGCTCTTCTGAGACGCTGTGTTTGGGTCTATTTTGGCAGAGCCTCCTACCTCTCCTAGGAAAGCTTTTACTCGTCCCTTCCACTGTAGATATTTCTGGTGATTTCACATGCTTTGTACATTGTTTACCTGTGACTTCCTTGGAATCACTGTTCTCTCCACTCCACTAATCCAGACTGTAGCTCAGCCAATTCCCTTTATAAGCTGTCCTTTCAATTTCCCATTGGTTTACCTCCTTGAATGTAATCTGTTTCCTTCACTGGGTTAAAGATTGTCTTGGGTTATAGTGCCTACAACTATGCTCTGATGACTCCACACAGACCGGAAATGCCTTTGAAAACAGCTATTGAAAAACAACTGTGCAGCTCGCTCAGACTCCTTGTCATCACAGCAGGCACAACCCATGTGCCCATTCTGCATCTGCAGAGTCAAGCACATATACACAGCCATATCCCCAAACTTGTCTACACCACATGTTCACAGAAATTTTTTTGTCTTTTTCTCTTGAATCATCTAGATTAACATCGTATTTTTTTTCTACAGCTTGTATGTTGTTTATATTGCAAGCAACACAGAGATTGTTTAATATATACGGGACATGTATGGGCTTTATGCAATATTAAACTGCTTTATGCAAGGGACTAGAGCATAGGTGTTAGTATAGATAGGTTCTCTTAGAACTGGTCTCAGCAGGTACCACGGGACGACCATGTTGCCTTGGGAACTGGAACAATCCTTAGGCTGTGCAAATGCTATAAAATGAGGTAATATTCATAGTGCGCAGACAATGCTGCTGTTTTTAAACTTTCCATATTTCAGTCTTACATTGTATAGAAATAATGTTTACTGTAGAGAAAAACAGAATGTCTACAGCAGTTACAAGTAGGTAATTTAAAAACTGACCATCCCCCCATTTTTTTTTTTTTAGGAATGATTAAAGTCACCTGGAGAATGGTGGCCTTGCAAGGCGTCATTTGGCCTTAGTCACACAAACCCCATTCATGTCTACAGTGACTGAGGTCAGCACCACTTTCAGTGACCGCCCTTGGAAAAACTGTTCAATACACAGGGAGATTGTGGGTCACAGTCACACTCCATCCTGGTCGGCCTGGGTAGTTAACTGTCTGTTGCACAGTCATGCAGCGCATCATGCAATGGAATCGTACAGGTTGTCATGTTTTGCTTGTTTGCATGAATTTTCATCCAAATTTTTTCTATGGCTTACAGTCTCATTAATTTCAATAAGGAATAGAAGTATTCTATTGTATGTATGTAACACAATTTCTTTATTCTTTTATGAAAAAAAGTCCTGGGGTGAATATGAATGAAACTACTATAAAACCCATGTGTAGGCTTTCCGTGGACATGTTTATAAATTCTCTGGGTAAATAACCAGGAGCTCAGTTGCTGATCCTCTAGAAAAACTGTTTAGGTTTGTTAGGAGTTTGCTAAAGTAAGTTCTAAAGTGTCTTTTGAACTGGCCACAGCCTCTCTGCTACTTAGGAGTCTTGGTTAAAGGCCAGGGGTATTAATAAAGTGCTGTTTCATTATGATTCCCTATGAAAATGACTATGTGTATACCCTTATGAATATTCTCTATTATATAACATTAATATATTATATAATATTCACTATATTTGCTATATATATCAGTGAGGTGTCTGTTCTGAGTTTTGCATTTTTTTAAATGTGGGGTATTTTGAGTTTCAAGATTCTTTTATATTAGAAACATAATTTACCAGGTTTTTAAGAACAATATGGTCACTGAGATAGTTTTCTGACCCTTAGTGTCTGTCATTGAAGATGGGGTATTAATTTTAATGATTCAATCTCTCTTGTGGTTCAGGCTTTTTTGAGATCTACTCAAGGCCTCACAGATTTTTCTCCTTTTTCTGTCTCATGGAAATTTTATGATTTTATGTTTTATGTGGTAGGAAGAAAACTATACACAAACTCTACCCTTCATAAAAAAATCTGTCCCTTTTTTAAATCTATTAATGTCCAATGGATTTCAAATTTGTTAAACACAAAACTGGTTTCATCCTTGTAAGGTATCAAAGTTTAAAGATTTATTTATTATCTTATATGTATGAGTGTTTTCCCTCCATGTGTATCTTTGTATCATGTGATGGCTGGTGCCCAGGAAAGCCAGAAGAAGAATTGGAACCGCTGAAATTGGTTTTACAAGTAGTTATGAGGGACCATGGGTGCTGGGAGTCAACAAGTGCTCTTCACTCTCACATTATCTTTCTAGACCTTCACTTTTATTTTTAAACCTCGTCTTGGAGATTTTCCATGGAGATAGCTAAAGCACTTATAAGTAAGCACAATTCTATTTACTTATTCTACTCTATATTTTTTCTTTTACTGTCTTAGTAAATTAGCTAAAAGTTTGAGTAACTGTTGAATAACAGCAATGGTATCACTGACTTCCCTCTGATCTTCAGCACACCATTCCCCATATGTTACTATTAATTTTGAAGCTCCCTGTGTTATTCAGGTAGATGTTCTTTACTAAGCTGAAGACAGTGTTAGTATTCATTGTTACCTGGGTTTCTTCATCAAGGGGAATGATTTTTTTCAAACACTTTTTCCTTTAGTTACTGTGCTTTAAGGATTAGTTTCATTTTTAATTCAAAACTCACAAACTAGAAAGACTTCTCAGATGGCAAGGGTTCTTCTCTTCATTGCAGCTAATTCTAGAAATTATCAGCCATTTAAAGATCTCCGTCAATGATTAGCTCTTTTTTCTTACAAGCCATTTTGTGGGAAGTTTTTAGTCTCCTTATCCACAAAGCAGCTTAATTCATATGATTGTGGGAAGAAAGAAGAGTGTAGTGGATGTGAAGTCTTAACAAGGACGTTTCTGCTACAGGACTTGATCAGTCTGTCACTGAGACTGTTATGACTCAAAGCATTTCAATTGGTGTTAGATATTTCAGGGTGTGCTGCATTTTGGTAATTAGTTAACTTTCATATAGTATTGCACAGCAGAGCTGGAGGAAACAGAAAGACGGTTATGTTTAAACACAAAGACAGTCCCCCACCCCACAAGCACAGAATAAGAGATAAGAAAGTGCCTGAGACAAATATAAAGTTTACTATTTGTCCAGATCTCTCTCTTGGTTCCTGTCTATCCTTGTTGCCACATTCTGGACACACCTGAAGGCATTTCCTGTGATCTCCAATCACAAGAAACATGAACGTTTCATCCTAGATCCCTGTCACTCTTCACCACTGGGAAATGGGAACTATGTCTAGGTGCTAAGCTAACAGAAAGGACAGGATGTTCTTGCTCCAAGATAAGCCAAGGACAAAAAAGGAAACCTTCACCAATAAAGCCTGACTCAATGTATATTAAACAAACAGAAATCACACTTGTGTGACAAACATTTAATTCATATAATTTATTTCCACATTTTGGTGTGTCTTGTATCTGGTCATATGCACTTGTATTTATTTGTTCATTTTGTGGGTTTGAATGTACTCTTGAATGTGATGCACTCAGGAATAGTCTCTAAGACGTAAAATATAGCAAGGCAAACAAGAATCTAGGGAGTCTCTGGATGATGTTAAATGGTAAATGTGGATGAAGCTTTTTTTAAATTTTCAAAAGCAAGTCACAGTTTGGCAGAGTTCATTATTTTTTATAACTATACTAAGTTGTATTTTAGCTTGCTTTTCCTTATGGTGGGAGAGGAAGAATGAATTTCTGAAGAAAAACTGCCATCTGGGCCTCAGATATGACCCAGTCAGGGTGTTGCCACCGAGTGTTAGATTCATAAACTCTTCTAATTGCAGTTAGTGTTGTCATGGAACAAAGCCTTGAAGAATGCTATCCATGGACTCCAAATGATGGCAACAAACACAACACAGAGTGCTCACCAGTGGCAAAGGCTGAAACAAAATCGCACATGTCCATCTTATATCAGTCCATAATTATCTATAGTGATGAAAAGTAGGCTCCATGATCAACTGTTCTTCCTACCATTTCATTTAGTCAAAACATTTCAAAATATGCTACCTAATCTGTAGCTAGTGTTTGCTACTTTGTGGGTTCATTTGTCTTTCTTCAACCTTCCCCACCCTTATTAGCCACCATGCCCTGGATAAGAGAGAAAATAGGACAGAATGGAAAGGGAGCAAAGTTATTGTTAGACTACTTCATGCTGATTAGGAGGACATCTAGGTCTTTGGGGTGAACTTGATCTTCACTGTCAGTATATCGAATTTCTTCTCCTCATTTCTTTGTGCATGACTACTTGACAAACAGCAAACAACAGCATCCAACCACCATCCACAGCAACCTTACCTCTCAGGGTCATAGCATTTTTATCTTTCGCAAAGTTCCCAGAATTCCAAACCCCTCATGCTCACAGAAACTACCTGGCAAAACTACACTCCTGACAGAGCATGAGGCAAAGCAAAATCACCTGTTGTGAAGCAGCCTCATACCGGAATTCCAAACCCCTCATGCTCACAGAAACTACCTGGCAAAACTACACTCCTGACAGAGCATGAGGCAAAGCATAATCACGTGTTGTGAAGGAGCCTCATATCCAAAAACCAGGGATTAAAACAAAACATATTCTTATAGCATTTCTGTGTTTTTTAAAGAAACCCTAATCTGATAAAATTAAGAGAGGAAAGAAAATGATATTTTTTACCCCATTCTAAGCTAGATTTGGTAATTTAATTGGAAAAAAAAAAAGGTCATTTGTTTGGCATGTGAAGTCCTTGCATTCACTTGGAACAATGAAAGATTAATTTTCCCACAGTGTTCATAAGTGAACAATTGTCAGTTAATTTACAGTTAAATATTGGCCAGCAGGGATGGATAAGTGTGGATAAAGCCTCTTGCCTGTGTTTGAGAGTGTATTCCACGACTTAGTGATGAGTTGGGAAAAGTAGACCACCTCTCTGGGGTTTAACCTGAGCCTTTACTCCACCTATATTGTAAGGTCATTGAGATTTTTAAAGAAAGAGTCATGAGGATGCTCCAACCATCTTCTACAGAGTAACGTATTATTACACATTTAAAATGTGGAACTGAAGTTTTGATCTCATGCTTTTCTTCATGTCCCACATTCTTTCCCTTGGGAACTAAATAAATTGCACCCCATCCTTTATACTCTTCCTGAATTCTTGCCTGGAATTAATTTTCATTTTCAGGATGACTTGGGGCTGGTTACTCTGAAACCACACTGATTCAGATGGATTTTCTTGAAGAAAATTGAAATTTTGTTTTGCAGCAGCTTTTCTTCCACACTTGAAGACTCATGCCCAGGTAGAAACAGGGCAGCCACCTTCTGGGCACAAAAAATGAAATAACAAAAATGCTCTGTTTATTCTCAATTTTGATGGAGAAAAAAAGGAACCTTAAAATTGTCATTCTTATGAAATTTATAAAGCTTACACTCGAGGGCATGGTGGATTATAATCCCAACACAACAGGCTGAGGCCAGAAGGCTGCCATGAGCTTCAGACCAGCCTGGAGTAGACACAGAGTGCCAGGTAGGGCAGCATAAACATATGACACAGTTTTCCTCCAACATGACCTAAGGCTTAATCAATGCATCCTAAGCATGATAAGCTGACTTTATTTCATTCCTTCATATCTAATAGTATCACAGGATTAAATGGCAGTAACTTTATCTTCATCTGCAAGACACTTTTAAGGAGCCATGTCAAGATGTGTTTGCTCTCATACGATGCATGTTAGCATGAAAACTGTAAATTAAATGCTAGGAAGCAGCTCCCAATTGTTCACCAATTAGTTAATGATTTCTATAAGAACATCTTATTTTTTTCTTCTATGAAATTCAGATAAGTTAAAACAATGATAGTCAAATCATTTACACAAATATTGATGAAGCTAATTCTGTTTAGCTGACACCCTTCCCAACATTTACACATAATGTCTAGTCAAAGCTCTAGCATTCTCCAAAATGCAGCGTTCTGAGTGCTGTGTGAAACTGGGTTAGAGCAGTGTTCAGCATGGCAGTTAAAAACCATATGGAAACAAAGCAGAGATTTGCATTAACACTAGATGAGTGTGCACCGGTGGATGTATTTGGCTATTTGGACACAGCTCAGCACATGCTCACATCTGCATACCTGTACCCCCCTCCCAGCCCCCGAGCCTTCTAGTATACAACTCTTACTTAATGAATATTTTCTGAATACTCTGCATGCAATTATTATTGGTACTGTGTTTCCCATTTATACAAACACCAACAGCGTGCTCTGAGCCCCAAAGAATGATCTAACCGTACAAATAAGCACACAATCTCCAGTCAATGGGGCTGACAAATATGCCAAGCCTAGAGCAATAGGACAAAGAAGGGACTGACACAGGGCAGAAATTAGGACTACAGGATGTCATGAATCTTCTTCAACTATTCTTCAGCCCTTTATTGTGATTCAGCATTAGTTGTAGACAAAAGAAATACATCTTTGGTGGAAATTTGGGACAATGCAGAAATATGAAACAGGGAAAAGGGGAAATGCCTTATGGTAGGATCTGTGGAAAAATCTGTCTTGCAGAAAGACACATGAGGACAAGTGGAGAACTCTACGGGAGAGGCCAGCAAAGGAGAAGTACCCAAGATACTGCAGATGAGTCTGCATTAGCTTAGAATAGGATGGGCATAAGTTAAACCAGACAGGGGCCAGCAGCGGGGGGCATTCATGTGACCTATGTCCCATGGAGTCAGAGAATGAGACACCCACCTACATTCTTGTGCATCTAAAGATTATTTAAAATGTCCTTAAAATCCTATGACCTTCCTGAGGAACCACTTCAGTTTACCCTGGAGAGGTGTTCCTCCTAGCTCAAACTGTTTAGTGAATACACCCCAGACATCCAGAACCTGCTTGCCCCAATGCCCACACCTTCTTATTCATCACCATCACAGAATGTCACGAGCCACTGCGCGTGGTGATTTCTTCCTCTGTTTTTGATGTTTTATTGCTATGACCACCCTGCTGCAACAATTTTTTTAAAATAGCAAAAATAAAAACTAGTAAAAGAAACAGGAAGATACAAGGCAGCTCGTGAAAAACAGTGTTTACCTGAGTGGCAGCCTGCTCTTTGTGAAGAAGTTCCACACTTCCAGGCCAGGCTTCAACAGATTCCCATTCAAATGCATATTATACTGCTTTGTCTGATTCCGATTCCCCCCTCCCCCACACACACTGCTGGGTGCCATGCAGGAACCCAGAGCACCAGCCCAAACCAAAACCTCACAGGCTAAGTCAACTGCATCCAGGCCACTCCATCAAAGATCCACTGCTAATCCACTGAGCTTAGTCTCTGCCTCAGGAGGGTGGCATGACTGTGTACAGCTGTGAGCTTAAGGGAGGACAGCAAGGGCTGAGGAAGACGGAGTAGCTGAGCAAGCACACACGGTGGCTCTGGGCTCAGCTCTCCTGCGAGGTACAGGACCCTGGGATTTGGATCATGGCAGAGTTGCAGCAGTGAAATTGGGTTTGGCAGGGCTAGCTACGTTTTTGAGGCTGAGTAATATCCCACCAAGTACCTGCAGCACCTATTTTATTCACCCATCTGATCAGCAGTACTTACCTTGATTCCTTATTTCAACTACTTTGAAGAATGCTAAAGGAACATGCTGAAGCCCTGGACTAGCTGGTAACATCATTCTCTGTGTATATGCTCAGCATTACAACCTTAACACTGTAAATCTAGCTCATGGTCCTTTCAGGAACTTTGCTATGACCTTCCATAATTGCTGCGTTTTACATCTCCATGCCTTCTAAAATTCTTTCTGGAAGAAAGGAAAGCTGTAGAGAAATAGAAGTCACAGCTGTCCTTGGGTCATCCCTAGCATGAAGCGCCCTGCACAGAATAGGCACTTCCTGTAAGCTCAGTAGAGGCTGAGGAATGACAAGCACGGGGCGTGGCTTGCTGCTCTCCAGATGCCTCCCTGAAGTGACTGTGATTGACAGCTGTTTCCAGAAATCATGCTGCTTTCTCCAAAGGCAAACTTTAACTCATTTCTTCCTTCAAAATCTCTGACAGTCCAAAAGTGATCAACAACAATGGCTCCATTCATTACTGCTGATCAAATGACACCTCTGTAAGAGCAAATGGTAAAGGGAGCCCCCCATCTTACCTTAACATAATATGTGAGGCTTTCTGTAGCAATAAAAAAAGAATACTAATTTCCTGCCTAAAATTTAAATCAAATATAATTAATATATGTGATTATTGATTTTATAAAGCTTATTTTGGGTAGTCTTTCATAATGAATGGCTTATATAAAATTTTCAGGTATTTTAAAAAATTGAAGGAAGCCTTTCTTTAAGGGCCCCCATTTTTTTCTCTTGACATACCCTTGACTTTACATTCTTGCTTTTTTTCTTTAACTTAAATAAAGATAGATTTAAATTATTTGTCTTTGAGACCCTCAACAGACTCAATGTCTTTCCCCTCTTTTTCATTTTGTTTGCTAAGTTTGTTGCTTGCACTGTTTAGTCTCACTAGATGTTTATCCAATTTTAGGAAAATTAATTTAGGAGTTCACATGTAAAGTCCCATTAATCCAGCCCATCTCAGGGAGATGGAAATTCTACCAGTGTCTTACTTAGGGTTTATTTTTCAAAGTAAGTAGAATTCACGGGTAATCTTCAGAGTGTTTCTCTATACTGTTAATCAGCTAAACATAACCATCAATTATAAATGCAAATTTTCAGGGTTAAATTGAGTGTTCAGAGGCTTCAAAGTAGCTGTTATTGGCTGTACATTGCCAAGTCAACACAACGCAAAATAAAGTGTTGGGTCAATATTTATTTTTGAATTGGTGCTCTAGAGAGAGCTAATATGGGGGGTAATTTGGGTCAATAAAAAAAGAAATAAGGGTCTCCCAAAGGCAATAAAAACAGATTTGTTCTAAATTGTGTATTTTTACATGAATTATCTGGATTATATCAACTGTTTAGAAGTCTGTGAAGATGCAGGGCTGTAAGTTTATTCAAATGCTGACATTTGCAGAGAAGACTCACATGAGGAGGGTCCAGAAATCAGGAAAACAATTTTTCATATGTGACAAAAAGGAAAAAAAATCAGGGAAAATTTAGATGTTTATATCTATTCATTGGTCCTGATTTCCTATTTGGAACCTAATTAATTATCCATTTATTATTGAAGTTTATATGGAAACACTGGCAGGCTTAATCAAGCCCATTTGTGTGTGTGTGTGTGTGTGTGTTTAAATCAACATTTCCAGAATAAAAGTCATTTGTGAGCTTTACTAGTGGTTCACCACAGTGACAGGCCTCCAAACAAGGAGAAATAATTTATTAGCTCACAGTGTTTTTCTAGCCCCCCCCTCCACCCACCCTGAGGTGGTGCATAGGTTGTGCAATGAATAAATTAAGTATATTTTCTGCCTTGTGCTTGGAATAAATCATTACCTTTTCCAGACCAAAGGTGGGTGGGTATTTGTGAGACTGTTCTGAGTTAAACAGACTCTGTGATCAGACAGAGTAGGGAATTCATTTTATTTGCTGGTTTTTGCAAAATAATCATTTGCAACATATTTCTCATTGTGAAAAGAAAAACCCCTTTACTACAAAAAAGCAAGAGATTCAAAACATGGGAAATCAAGTTAGTTTACCAAATTTTACCTTGATGTAAATTTTTTTCACTTTGACACATAAAATGTGTTATAATTACTACAGTTACTGAAAATCATTAGTTAAAAAGAGAATTACCTTCACAAAGATGGCTATGCAAGTATCAGACTTACCTCTGAGAAACAAAATACTGGTTTTTGTTTTCCCCCGGAGACCAGCTTCTACTGAAGAACACATTTTAATGTGGAACCACTGAGGAGTTGTCTTAGCCTGAGTAATGGAAACAGTGGTGTGTATTTACACATTTATTTTTATAGTTACTTATGTTTCAATAAACATGAAGAAATGATATTGATCTTCTTAACAGAGAACTTAGGATGTGTGAGGATCAGAGCCTTCTGTCCTGGCCAAATTCATGTGATTTTCAAGTCACAGTGAACAGTGAGAGCATTCTTAGCCTTCCCAAGCAGGAATGATGCAAAACTCAGAAACGTCCTTTCATCAACTCAGAAACAAGTAGAATGTTTCTTCCCACAATCAACCAAGAATAACTACCATCTCAATAAAACTTTTCTCAATTTTCACAGTCACAGAAGTAAATTAATAGAAAATTTCAATAGTGTATCTTAGACTCGAGTGACCACTGCTGCTTGCATGATAGATTTTCTAGAAAGTTACAAGTCTGAAGTAGATTCTGTGGCAAAAGATGACCATATCTTTGAAACACTAGGCATGTGCTAATTTAAGGCATTTAATACTAAGTCATAGTATTAAAAACGCTTATTTGGATACTGAGCTTCCATGGGCTACATCTGAGCAGAGGTTCTAGGTTATATCCATACATGGTCCTTGGTTGGAGAGACAGTCTCATAAAAGACCCCTGTGCTATGATATATTTGGTCCTTGCAGAACTCCTGTCCTCTCTAGGTCATACTAACTCTCCCTTCTTTCATATGGTTCCCTGCACTCTGCCAAAGGTTTGTTTATGAGTCTCAGCATCAGCTTTGATACACTGCTAGGTAGAGTCTTCCCAAGGCCCTCTGTGGTAAGCTCCTGTCCTGTTACTTGTTTTCTCCTACTTCCAGTGTCCATCCCATTTGTCTTTCTAAGTGAGGATTGATCTTCTTACCTCAGGTCCTCTTTTTTGTTTATCTTCTTTAGGTATACAGATCAGTGGCTGGCTCTTTGAACTCTTTCTCCTCCCTCTCTGAGGGAGGAGCAGCCTTGCTAGGCCACAGAGGAGGACATTGCAGCCAGTCCTGAAGATACCTGAAAAACCAGGGTCAGCAAGACCTCCCCTATCAGTGGACTTGGATAAGGGCAGGGAGGAGATGAGGGACGGAGGGTGGGATTGGAAGGGAATGAGGGAGGGGCTACAGCTGGGATACAAAGTAAATAACCTGTGATTAATATAAAAAATAAAAATTACAAAAAATAAATAAATAAAACACTATATAATCAATAACTCTACATTAATGAATTTACTTGCTTGGTCATCTCTACAAGTTCTTATATATATAAGCAGCCCATGCCAGGTATTTCATTACAGTTATATATCTATCTCTCTCTATATATAGTTATAGTTCTAGTTATACATACATATAGTTATATATATATATAGTTATATATATAGTTATATATATAGCTATATATATACAATTATATATAACTGTAATGAAATACCTGGCATGGGCTGCTTATAAAGACAGAAGGGTTTTTTTTTTTTTCCGCTCATGGCTTTGGAGGCTCAGCAGTTAGTCTGACAGGATATTGATTTGTCTTCTGTAAAGTCAGTGGATGGCAGCATAACACAAGGAGACATCATGTTTGCGGAAATTCATATCTCAACCCAAAAGAAATCTGAGAGATCCTGGGGTCTCCTATTTCCTCAGTGACAGTCCTGAAGCGCTAGTGCCTTCTCTTAGGCCCACCTCCCAACTGAAGCGAGAATCAAGCCTGAATCACAACGGGAAACAGAGGGACAGAAATGAATGTCAAACGATAGCATTGCTCACACACTTATTCTATGGATAATTACCTGCTCACATGCTGATTGCTGGCCAGGCAGAATAGGCAGAGTCCTGCATCAATGCTCAGTGCTATGTCCTTGGGGAAATTCAGGCCAGTGTTGGTTACAATGATTTTCTCCATAGGAAGCAGTGCGCACCCTTCAACCCTGGAACTCCGGAGACAAAGACAGGAAGCTCATGAGATGGAGCTAGACTGGGCAACATAGGAGACATTGTCTTGGAAAGAAATGATTTATAGAAGCTGGGGATGGTGGGAGGTGAGAGTAGCCAGTGTGCTATGTGCTCTCAGATAAAATTACAAAAATAAATAAAGATAAAAATGTAAATGAAGAGACAAACAAAATCCAGTGACTGTTGTCGGCCTGAAGCCCGTTGAGATCAGTAGGCTGCATCGCATTTAGGTTGTCTTTAGATATTTTCTAATATGTGAGAACCAGTGTTGTCTTGGAAAAAGCAGTGTGCAGTGTTGCTGCAATCTAGGATGAAGACAACTTACCCACATGGATAATCTTTTTTGATGTGTTTCATCATCAAAGAAAGAGTTGGTGTGGTCTGTAGGTCTTTTTCATAACGGATTCTTCTTCTCCTTTATTTTATATTTTCCCTCCCCTTTCACCAGCACATGTTAGCGTATTACTGGCATAATGAGTTTCATTGTGACATCACCATGCATCCATATAAGAGAAAACATGCAGTTAATAATCATCTATGGAAGCAACAGGATAGAAAAAATGACTTCAATACTAAAAACATTAGTATTTTATTGTCAACAAAATGGTATTTAGACTATTTCACATAGATTTTATAGAAAATCATAATGTTTCTTCAAAAGCATTTTTAAATAACTAATAAAGTTGCAACACAAATACATAGTGACAGAAATGCTTAATGAATAGGGAAGATTTTTAAGCATATGTTTTCCCTCTTAAGATTTCATTGTAATTATCCACATTTTTGTTGTTACTGTAATAGGTGTAAAGAGCAGATTTACTGCTGAGATTGTGATTTATGAGCTCTGATTTGACCATCTACCTATTCTGAGTTTTCTGAAAATGTTCCTGGCTCTGGTAGTCATGGGTGCCTGGAAAGCACAGAGATTGGAAGCAGAAAGGAGGCTGGTGGGTAGGAAAGAGCCTATATGAGGTCTAACTCATCCACATCACTGCCTGCCTACCATGGAGATCTAAAGAGAAGTTTCCATCTGGCAGTTTAAAAAGAGAATTTATAGTTTTGTACATTCAATTTTGGTATTTTTCTTTGTTTCCTTTTTTGTCCTCTTTGGTATAAAAGATATGCTGTGCAGTTAAATATTTATGCTTGACTATCAATAATGCAACACATCTTAGACGAAAACAGACCCACTAGAAGGTACCCATAATTCACCAGACCGCATCTCCTTTTTCCTCATGTTTTTTTTCCTGGCGACATTATCAGATCTGTTGAGTTGGAATGTATAAGAACCACAGTCGATACTAGTGGCCAGAGACTAGGTAAAAACAGTCTGGTAGCCTGGCATATGTCCACCACACTAGTCCTCTCCGTGACCGGTACTGGGCCTCCCATCAACAACTCACATTTCCTGATTTTCTGATTGACACATTACAGTGGTTTGAAATAAAAATGTCCTCAAGCTCATGTGTGTGGAAGCTTGGTCCCCAGTTGATGGTGCTGGTAGGGGACACAGTGCCTTCCACCACAGGGCCCTCCTGTGGAACTCTTAGTCTTAAATAAGCCCTCATTTCCTGGTCTTCATACATTGCATTTGGCTGAGTTTGATCACAGCAGCTGAAATGTAACTAACAGGTACAGTGTACCAAAGGAATGTATTTGGCCCTCATGCATCTGGCATCAGGACACTTCCTGGCTAACATCCCAGAAGTGCTAATGTGACACATTGTATTCAGACATTGATGAGAGTGGTTTCCACACAGGGTCAGTGAAATTTATGAGGTAGACACATATTGAGTTAAAAACATTGCTTTTTCAGGGACGCTCTTGACTTTGGTAGTATATACTTCAAAACTTCACATCTGTCCTACTTTTATTTCTGTTACTATGATAAAATATCCTGACAAAAGCAATGTACAAGAGACAGGGTTTGTTCTAGCTTATAGTTCCGGGATCCAGTTTGTCATCTCCAAGAAGCCAAGCCAACAACATGAGACATCTAGTCACATCCATAGTCAAGCAGAAACAGGTAAACAGAGAGAGGGGGGAGGGGAGAGGGGAGATATAAACATCATGCTTGTAGTTCATCTCACTTTCTTATACCTTATAACATCCAGGACTCAAATTTCGGAAATGGTACATCCTACAGTGGGTGGTACTTCCCACTTCAATTAACATAATCAAGACAACTGTTTTAAGACAGGCCCACAGGCCAACCAGATCTATACATCTCCTCTTGGCAACTTTCTCCCCAGATGATTCTAGATGGTGTCAGACTGACAACTAAGTTAACTATCACTGCATTCAATTGGCAATAGCTATCCCTTGTACCACTTCCACACTGGAATATACCTCATCCACCATAAAGAGGGGGGCTTTCTTTATATGGTATTTTTTTTATTATAGGAGAGGAGAGAAGGACGGAAGGGAGGAGCACTCTGATGGAGAGAGAGAGGGAGAGAGAGAGACAGAGACAGACAGAGAGAGAGAGAGAGAGAGAGAGAGAGAGAGAGAGAAAAGCCCCGGAAGTGACAGGAGAGCCAGGAGAGCTTTCTTGACATCTATCACTGTCAGAAGAATTTCTATTCAGTTCTATATTCTGTATGTTGATGGTTAGAACACTATAAAAAGTAATATGATCTGCATGAAAATGTAGAAAAAAAAGAAGAAATTATGAGCAGTAGGATGGCTCGTGGGTCAGGACACTTTCACCGAGCCTGATGACTCAGGTTTCATTTCTAGAACTCATAAAGGATAAAAGAAGAGAACTGAGCCCCCCAAGTAGTCCTTTGACTTTCGCACACATGTAATGTACAAATGCGGTAGGTATGCAAACCTATGCACATGTGTGCACACACACACTCAAAAAATAAATAAATGGATATGTAGGTAGATGACAGATAAATAAATGTAATTTAAAAATTTTTAGAAATTCATATAACAGGACAGTTTTGAAAAAAAATGAAAGAAATTAAAAATAAAAGAAACACTGTCTAGACTGTCCTTCCATTGATTTTTATTAGTGTGAAGACTTGCAGCCCGCCTGCCTGCTGAAGGTCACAGTCCTCCTGACATTGACATCTACCTACAGAGAAGTGAGGTGAAACGTCTTGAAGAAAGAAATCCTGATGTGAAAAGAATACAGCCAATTTCCTCCTCAGCATCAGAGGGGAAACAGAGAAACCTGCCGCTTCCGGATCTCTCCCAGGCTCTTCAGGACCAGGAAGGAAAGGCCGCAAGTCTCTTCTGAGATGCCTGTACCTCACCCTTCATATGGGAGCCTTTAAATCATTGAAAATAATAGGTTTCCGCTTGATTATATGTAATTTAAATATCTCATTAAACAGTGGAATTCAATATTATGACTGCTTTCCTTCTGCATAAAGGACAGTTTTTTTTTTTTTAAATTCCCCAGTTGCTAGCCTATATGTTATTTTCAGTGATTCTCTTGGTTTCAAGGAAAAGTTGTGAAGTCTTACTACCAGGGGGAAAAATGATACAAAGAAAGAAACAGGAACACTACAAAGCATTCAACCAGGACACATTGACAAACTCGGAGGAGTCACCAACCCTTAAAGCTGAATAAAAGATCAGAGCCCTGTGAGACTCTGCGGAGTGTTAGAGACAGGTGGCGTCTGTCTGCACAGGTCTCACTCCACTCGTGGCTGTAGGGATCTGCGCCAGTGAATGAACCCAAGGAATCAAGACTGCCTGACCCCAGCCGGGGTCTTAGTCCCAGTAGACTCTGGTTAGTCCTTTGTTCCTGGCAAGGAGGATCCCTGGAGAAGCTGGACAAAATCCCAGCTTCAGGGAAGAAGATATTCTGACAAGTATAAATAACCAGATTCTTACGAAGAATGAAAGTACATACTAAAATACTTTGAAACGTGATTTAGCGGGCAGGTGCAGTTAAGGTTTCATTCCTTAACTCCTAGGATCACAGCAGCAAAAGGAACAGGCCTCTCTGGGGTAAAGGACAATTTCCTATTCACACAAAGAGCACTGAATTTGCGGTGAAGAATTTTAGTTCTACCCTGCACATAAGTTTATTTTCGATTCTAATTTCATGTAGATGGTGTTTTGTCTGCATGTATGTGTGTGTGCATCATGGGGCAACACAGGCTGGAGGAGGACATCAGATCTCTGCAACTAGCGTTGCAAACGTTTATTTGCTACCTTGTGAGTGTTGGCAAGCAACCTAGATCCTCTGAAAGAATAGCCAGCACTCTTAACTGCAGAGCTATCCTGACATCTCCTCATTTTTAACTGTATTTTTATGTTACCCATAATATTGTCTCTTAAAAAGTAGTTTTAAATTAACCTGGAATATAGTGTAAACTCTTTGAGGTATGCATACCTAATGAGTAGTTGAGTGATGCTAACAAAGAGATTCATTGCCTTGCATGGGTACCATTCTCCTGATAAGAAATATAAACTCTTATTTTTCAAGACATAGTATGTCATCGTGGATGATGTCATCACCCTGAACAACAGCTCCTCTGAACACATTCTTCTAAAGCTAAATATTGCATCCTGTGAACAATAGCACACATCTCCTAGACGCCGATCACCCTCTTAGCCACTCCAGGCTCCACTAACCATCACTACAGTTAGGGTAACTGCAGGCAGGTGAAATCTGCTACATGCAAATACGATCACATGATGCTTATCTTTCTGCATCTGGTTAGTCTTATGAAAAGCAGAATTCTCTATTGTCATGAACACTGCCACAAATGATAGGATTCCTTATTTCTAGATGGATAGTCCATTGTAACCTATATTACTCTTTTCTCTGTCCTGTCAGTATGTTATTAGACTTAGGTTGAATTTATGTAGAGCCTGATAATTGTGAATACTTTTTTCATGAACATGTACTATCCTTTCAACATGCTGTTCAATCTGAGGTGTGTTAAACCCAGTAAAGAGAATTACGCGTTATAGGGCAATTTTATTTAAAAAGTTCTAAGGAGGCTGTATGAGACTTTCCACAGTGGGTATGCTAACTTCCCACCCAGCAGTGAAGCGTCCTTTTCTACATTCTCACAAAGACTTATTATTCATCATTATTATAACAGCCATTTGATCATAAATGAACACATATCTCACTGGGCAGGTAACACTGCTTATTGCTATTTATATTTTTTAAAGTTAAAATGAAACAGAAAAGAAACTTAATTCTATCAGTCAGAAATGACCTTTGATCTGATAGTCTATTTGTTCTCATCCACTCCTCTTTACTCTGGACCACAGAGAAAGAGAGAAGGAGAGAGAAAAAAATGAAGAAGAGGAGAGAGGTCAGCTACTTTGTATCCATCATCAAAAGTATGCTGTAGGGACAGCATACTTTGTTCAAATTGAATCATAATGTATATAAGCCATTGCTTATTTATAATCACTGTACATATTACCAGGTATATCTACTGTTTCAAAAAGTATCTTTTGTCGTATTTTAGCTCATTTTCCCAGGATCTTCCTTCATCTCAAATTTAAACTGGTACAAATACATAAATGCAAACTGTACCATGCTGTTCATGACACCATGGATAAGGAGTCAAAAGAGAAATATTGAAGAAAACAAATAGAAATAGAGTTCTGCTTCCTGGTTCTTACAAGCAGATATGCAAGTACTGACCTTTTTTATTTTGTTACCTTTCTACCCTGCAGTGGATACTTACCTGTCATGTCCAAAAGAAAAGTTGGAGTCATTGTTTTCCCTAAATGCCTGACTAAAATTAAGTTATACTGCATCAATAGCATGCTCCTCATCTACCACCCGTTAAACATATCAAAAATGGAAATGAGTTGAGTTTGGCATAACTCATAATGTCATTTGGGAAGAAGACAGAGGAGCCGCGCCAACATTAATGTGCACTGTGTGAATAATTTACTTTAATTTCAATTACAGCACCGGGATGAGATGTAGGAAGCCTTCCCTGCAGCAGCTCTGAGCTCTGGGATTTAACTCGGTTAGCAGAACAATTTCGATGGCTCAGGGACCTAAATTTGAAGCCAAGATGCTATGGGTAAGGATGCTAAATAAATAGTGGTCTGTGGTGTCTGTAGTTTGCACAATAGGAGAATAGGAGAATTAAAAGTGAATGGGCAAGAAACAGGGCAATTTCTAGGGTAGAAGGCTGAAAATTAGCAATGTTAATAAAGTGCATAGAGAGAGTGAAAACACACTCCCTACATGTATCCAGACAACTCCACAGGTCAGGACTACAACTGAAGGCTAAATGAAGATGAGCCCCTATGTAAAGACATATTCATGAGGTTGAGGTGAGTAGGGAAATCCACATCACACATATTTTATCAAAGTATTTATTATTAGTGTATATTAATTGCACAAAGTAAGTTTTATTTTGTCCTTTTATTTTTTAATATAATTTTTATTTTTTATTAATCACAGGTTATTTACTTTGTATCCCAGCCTTAACCCCTTCCTTCTTTCCCTCCCAAGCTCACCCTCCCCCTCCCATCTCCTACCTGCCCCTTTCCAAGTCCACTGATAGGAGGTCTGACATGTATGCTGTTCACATTCCCTTCCCCTTTCATCGTCCACTCATCCTGATGTTCCTTTCCTCTTCCTGTAAATTCTCCTTTTTATTTTTATTAATTAAAAATATATAGTTAAATATAACTTCCAAACTCATAACTACTTGTCTTTCTGAATCTGGCTTATTTGACTTAACATGATGATCTTCAGCACCATCAATTTTCTCATAAATGACATAATTATACTCTATATGGCTGAGTAAATTCCATTGTGTATTATGCACTTCATTCATTAGTAGATGGTCATCCACTCTGATTTAATAGCTCAGTTGTTGCGAATTTTCTTCTCTGTTTTAGTGTTTAGCTGCTTATCTAGTTTCTGAAATTGCTACTTTTAAAGTGTCTTTTAGAAATACTTGCTATATTCCGAGATAAAAAAGCTGACTATGTTCTCTAATTCACAAAATGCACCTATTCTTTCATGAGTGTTCTACAGTAGGCTTTGTCTCTCTATTCAGAAGTCAGAGGATGGTAGGATTTGTGTTTTAGTAATACACTTTATTAATAAAGACTCATTCAACTTGGTACTATGAGCCTCTGCAATCTTATCCCACACAATCTCCTTCACCCACAGAGAGACTGAGCTGCCTATAGGTTATTTCTGAGCAGGGGGTCTAGGTCCTCTCCATGCATGGTCCTTGGTTGGAACTTTGGTCTCTGCTGGACCCCCTGGGCCCATATTTTTCTTTTTTTACTCTATTGGTATCCTTGTAGAGTTCCTGTCCCCTCCAGGTCTTTCTGTCCCTCCCTTCTTCCATAGGACTCCTTGCACTCTGCCCAAAGTTTGGCTGTGAGTCTCAGCATCTACTTCCTTACTCTGAGGGGTAGATTCTTTCAGAGGCCTTCTTTGGTGAGATCCTGCTCTATGCCTTGTCTTTTCCTGCTTCAGAAATCTGTCCTGTTTGCCCTTCTGAATGATTAAGCATCTTCCCTGGGGTCCTCCTTGTTGTTTAGCTTCTTTAGGACTATAGATTTTAGTATGTTTATCCTCTATTATGTGGCTAATATCCACTTATAAGTGAGTATACACTATGTGTGTCTTTAAGCTTCTGAGTTACCTCTTTTAGGATGATCTTTTCAGCTGGTGGGAATGCAAACTTGTATAATCACCTTGGAAATATATCTGGAGCTTTCTCAGAAAATTAACAATAGTACTACCTCAAGACCCAGATATACCACTCCTGGGTATATATCCAAAATATGCTCAACCATACAACAAGGACATTTGCTCTGCTATGTTCATAGCAGCTTTATTCATAATAGCCAAAATTTGGAAACAATCTAGATGTCCCTCAACCAAGGAATGGATACAGAAATTGTTGTACATTTACACAATGAAATACTACTCAGCAATTAAAAACAAGGAAATCATGAAATTTGCAGGCAAATGGATGGAACTAGAAAAGATCATCCTGGATGAGATAATATTTCTAACTGTGCCCTTTAGAGAATTACCAGAAGATAGCCAAATCATTAAAGAAGGAAGACCTTGCTCACATGGGTATATCATGATGTCCAGTAAGACCGAAATGTAACAAAGGGAAAGAGAATGGCTGGACTCTCTCCTTTTGTGGATATGAAATCTCCATCTTCTCCCTGTGGATGCTTGTTTCCCAGGCCTTAAACTCCAGTATGTACGGAAGTACCTGTGTTCTCTGTCCTTTGACTTCAGTTGGAATTTACAATATCAGCTTCTCTGATTCTCAGGACTTCAGATTTAGAGGAAATTACATCATAGCTTGCTGGTGGAAGACTGCTGTACTTGCCCTCCATAGTTACATAACCCAATTCCCATAAAAATTCCCTCATAAAATATCTATCCATATGCCATTCTGTAGTTCCTTGAAGAACCCTGAGTAAAACAGTATCTTTAAATTTATAGTGTTATATTAGTGTTCTCCTTACTGCTTGGACAGAATGTTTTGCTGATACAGTGACACCATACATATGAACATGTGGCCAGGTGTCTTGTCATAGAACTAACATCCGTTTGAAAAGATTGCAGAAAGTTGATATTGCTTCATTTACTGAATTTAAAAAAGCAATTAGGTAATTACTTACAAGTCTTTTTACTGGGAAAGACTGATTCTACCTCTCTCAATAGTCATAAGTTGTCTTTGGCTCTTTTCCTAGATACTTAGTAGAGCCAATAAGGTGAGATTTTCCTGTTCCTCATTGGCATGAAGCTGGGATCTTCACTGTGCAGGTCTGTTTAGACAACTATAATGTTGCTGTTTCATAGATGTGGCTTACCTTCATCTTTAGGAATGATGTTCCCTGAGCCTCAGGTACAGAGATTTCGTTGTAGATATAGCAAGTGTAGTCAGGCATCACATGTTTAGTTCTTGTCTACATTTGGTCAGCTGCGTGTCTACAATAGTCTCAGAATGTTGCAGAAAGGAGCTGCTTTGATAAGGGGTGAAAGCTATACTTCTCTGTGGTTATACAGTTATGAGTTTAGGGTGCACTTAGGATCACATCGGTTTAGGAGATTAGCATAAGTATGCTCTCATTTAATATCATTGACCTTAGCATCCATTAAATGACTACATTATACCAAGTGGTTAGCCCTGAAAAATACACAACACATACAAGCAACACTAAATAGACTCAGAACTTGTGTGTGTGTGTACATACATACACAAAGACATATGTATACACTTATGAATATAATATATACGCATATACATATGTATATAAGTACATGTGTGTATAATGTACATATATATATATATATATATATATATAAATGTTAGAGTAAATTATGTCACTGCTGATGGAACCCAAAAGTTCTTCTTGTGCTCTATAGTTACATAATCCAATTACCCCCAAAATACTCTCATAAAATATCTATTAATATGTGCATATAGTTGTAATTTTAAAATGAGACCATGGAAGTTAGAGGGAGTAGGTTGAGAACATGGGATTGGTCTGGGGAAAAGAAATTATTTAACTATATTTTTAATTGAATAAAATACATAAATCAAGTAGAGTATGAACTAGCAATGAAAACCTCAAGCCCCAGGTTTACCCACTATTGTTGACCTCTTCAATCATCCTTCCCAGTTTGATGAGTGAAATAATATGAAAATGGGGGCAGGAAAAATGACTCTGCGAATATAATGATTACCAAAAAAAAGCCAGACATCACCATATGAGCTCTAGCCTTATGATGATACCTGGCTGGTTATGGGGACCAGAGGAACACCCTCAGTGTAAACCTCTGATGACACAGAAATGCAGGGACAAATAAGCTCTTCCCACCATCTACTTAAACACATACACAAATAAAAAGAGTGTGGAAGTGTGGAGTCTTTGTAGGTATGCTTGGGTTAACATGGGTTACAGTCCATGCTTAGCTAATGCCCCTATTTAATCATGAAAGAAATTAAATTGTTGAATATACTTTCAGAATTTATAAAGAAGTGGATAATTTCAGTGTACAGATTAAATGAAGTAGCCATCACACATGCACAGTCACAGAAGTGCCTAACTACTGAAAACTAACTAAATCAAGGCCACTGTTGGTTCTTACAATAAAGACAGCAAGATTCATTTGTTTGCCTACTTTTTTTGACTGTTTCTGTACTGAGACAATGAGCTTGAGTAACTGTATAGTTTACAAGACAAGAAAAATGTATAATGTGTTCTTTTCCAGAAATAGTTCACCATGGCCTGCTTCACATATTTGTCTTCAACAAGGTACCTTCATCAGGATCTCTATTGCTATGAAAAGACCTATAACCAAAGCAACTTGGGTAGGAAAGGTTATATTTCGCCTTATAGTTTTAAGCAGCAGTCCATACAGAAGGAAGCAGGGACAGAAACCAAAGCAGAAGCCAGTAAGAAGTGCTGTTTCCTGGGATGCTCAGCCTGCTTTCTTCTTCACTGTAAGATCATCAGCCCTTGGGTTGTACCATACTCTCCCTACAGCCATGGGCTAGAGTTTGCCCAGATGAGTCATAAATCAAGAAAAAGCTCTATAGACTAGCTTACAGGTAAGCAGAACAGAGAATTTTTTTAAAGTTGAGGTTCCTTTTCCCAGATAAGTCAAGTGCACACAGAAATCTAAGTGCAGTCATAGGGAGCAGCTGAGATTTTCCTACTGGGATAGCTACATGTGGAGAGTACTCCTTTAGAACAGGTATTATTCTGAACAAGGGAGTCAAGTCAGATGATAAGAGTACTGATGTCAGAAGACCTCAGCTCAAACCCTCAGCACTGACACATGATGTGAGAAGTGGCTGTTACTGCCTGGAGGCTCAGATTGGCAGGGGGAGACAAGAAGATTCATGGGAAGTCACTAGCCCAAAAGTTGGAATATGCCAGTTCTGTGAGAAACCTGGCCTTAAGGGATTAAGGTTGAATGATAGAGGATGACACACAATGTCTTTCTTTGGCCTCTGTATATACTCACTAAAACCAAAAATCAAATTAATTAAATGAATTGATTAAATAAAAACGGGAAAATCTGTTTAAGAACAGAGCTCCACAACGTTCACTTCCATCTTGATTTCACATTCCAGAGAAAACCAGCAGCCTCACACCGTGCTGCTCTCTACAAATGTTAATCACCAGCACACCGAAGTTTTCTGTAAGACCTTTCAAACTTCTCACTTTTACATATATATACATATATATACTTTTAAGTAATGTATGTATTTTTGATGCTTTCTTATTAGGGAGTGAACTTATAAAATACATGTGCTTCTTGTTGCTATTTTTTTCTTCAACATTCTTCACTATGTATGTCTCTGGGTATTATTGAATTAATACTGCAATAGGATAATTAAGTTATTATTCCAATATTATCCAATTTAATTGATTTCTGCCTAGGTCTTGAGGGAAGTTTCAAGGACTCTTAGGATTTTTTTCAGAACAAGATATGCTCAGAAAAAAAAGGAACTTGAAAAATTACCAGAGCATTTTCCAATTTTCAGGTAACTAATGCTTAAATAGTTTCTATTCACAACAGTAGAGATACAATGGACCATGAACATCATCATCATCTTCATTATCATTATCATCATCATCTCTTAGGATGAGTTTAACAAAGCAGGCAATTATCAAGAAGAGGTTTGATGAGAGTAAGTGGAAGAAGTTACATTATGTTGTGTTGCAAGGTGTGAAGATGGATACTATGTTGTGTTGCAAGGTGTGAAGATGGATACTGAAACACTAATGAGTCAAGAAGACCTTTACCAGCGGACAGAAGCTTCTGTCCAAGTAATGTTAGGACTATTTCATTTGGGGCTCAGTTAGGCAAGGAGCCACCTTTCTAAGAGGGACTCCAGTTGACTAGATCAAGTACTCTATTTTAAAAAATCATACTGTTTGAGCTGCCATGAGAGCACAAAGAATTGAACTTGGATCCTCTGGAAGACAAGCCATTCTTCACCTTAAAAGATAACTCCTAACCACTCAGTCATCTCTCCAACTTCTGCCTTAACTTTTTCAGCCTTATCCACACTTCCTGATGGGACACATGCCTGCCCTTCCTACAATTTTT
>CM053756.1:1841298-1861164 GCA_028658305.1 Pachyuromys duprasi | reverse complement strand
CTCTATTTTAAAAAATCATACTGTTTGAGCTGCCATGAGAGCACAAAGAATTGAACTTGGATCCTCTGGAAGACAAGCCATTCTTCACCTTAAAAGATAACTCCTAACCACTCAGTCATCTCTCCAACTTCTGCCTTAACTTTTTCAGCCTTATCCACACTTCCTGATGGGACACATGCCTGCCCTTCCTACAATTTTTTCTAACTTTCTTAAATGCTTATCAGCTCTAAGACACATAGATACTTTATCAGAACAGTAAAAGATATGATATCCACTGAAAAGAACATGAGATATTTGTACAGGAGTCCCAAATAAATACATTTTAAAAGAGGATAAAGTGAATCAGACATTGATGCTTCCATAGACTCACTGAAAACTGTAAGAGCAGATTTGGAGATGTCTAAGAATATATTTACTAAGTATAAGAACAAATGAAATCATACCACGACTATAGAATGCACTATAGTTCCTCTCTATACTCTTATTTTTTCATAGGACAGACTCTAAAAATAGGCCCATTCAAAGCATGAGTAAGAGTGAAGTTTGTGCTTTCAAGATTTTTCTCTTGAGTCCTCCTCTATTTTAGAACATGGACATATGTGATTAAAAACACATGCATTTACTATTTGAAGACAACTATATGAATTATACTCATTGTTTTCCAAAATAATCAATGGAAATGAGACACAAATGTGAATCAATGTCAAGGCCAAGGAACAAGCCACCCTTACAGAATAAATTGCTTTTTCTCTCTCCTATTCCTCCCTCTATCTGACATGATCTTAACACCCACCAGCCTAGTTTCAAACCCATGGCCTTTGAACCTGGTTTGGTCACTAGCCATCCTTGCTGACCTCCTTCCTTCTAGGGCCACTAGCCACCCTTCCTTCTTCCTGATGTCATCTTTGCACACACAGGGATAGCTCCAGATGCAGCTTCAGAAACCATCTCTGCCTTGTCTAATTAAACAGTTCAGGCACCAGCTTTACCTTACTGACCTACCCCTAATCACACAATTCCTGGGCACTGAGCAAATCTAAAATAGGCCAGAATTTGATGTCAGAAACATGGCCAAAGAAAGAGGTCCTTCTGCCCAGCCTACATAACAAAATTAAACACAACATGAATGGCCGGGACAGCGCAACCCATCTCCCATCAGACCCACCACTTCCATAGAATTTATCTCTAATGAGAATTACCTAAGTTAACCCCATGACACAAAATTTAAAAGACCAATAAGAAACCTTATCAAAGAATTCAAGGTGTTTAAAGAAGATCCAAATTCTTTGTTGAAGTACAAGAGATGAATAAACACTGGAATAATTGTCAAATTAATACAAATATAAGGCTGAATGAAGTGATAAATTTAGGACTTGAAATCAGAATTCAGTAAAGAGAAAGAAATATTACAGAATTCAAGCAGAAATAAAGACGAAATTGAAAAACTCAATAAGCCAGCTAGAAAACTCATAGTACGCCTTATAAGGAGAGTGTATCAAGTAGAAGGGAGAATTATAGGCCTTGAAGTCAAAATTCAAAATTACTCACCAGTATATGGCATGCTGGTCATGGCAGTCTTTGGAAGGGCTTAGATTTCACAGAATGCTTAAAGACTTCTAATTGTGTTCCATGACATTTTTATTTCTACCACTCTAGTTTAAGTAACTCTGAATCTATCAAAAGGTATCTGGATCATTCCCAGTTTAGGGCCATAATAAATAAGACAGTTATGAAGAGTTTTGGGCAAGTATTCTTGTAAGCTTCTCTTCAGATTCTGGGACCAATCAATTACCCCCAGTCCCAATGCCGGAATGCATCTTAAGATTTACAAGAAAGTTACACCTTATATTTCAGAGTGAGTCTACCATTTACTCTCCCGCTATGGACTTGGAGACAACCAGTTTCTGGCCGTCCTCACCAACATTTGGAATTTTAAGTGTGTTTGTTTGATCATTTCAAACACTATGTTAGATGGCGATAGCCTATTGTAAGTTTTCATTTTCCTTTGCTGATGGCTATTCAGTACTTCATTACTGTTGTTTTAACAGACAGAGGCTCAGTAGGAGCCCAAGCTAGCTAACAATCTCCTTGTCTCAGCTTCTCTTATCCTGTGACAGCAGAAATACACCATCATGCCTGGCTTAGTTTTCTGTCTTGTTTATTTATTCTATAATCCTGGTAACTTTTCCCAGATCCGAATAATATTCTATATGTGTAACACTCTTGGTTCTACAGAGTGTTCTGATTTCTTAAATGACCTGTAATACCTCTACCTGCTGCTTGCACATCCTTATTCTTACCTAATTGCCTCATCAGGGTCTTTGCCAACTCCACACTGTAGTATTTGGTTCTTCACTGTTAAGTTTAATGCTAATGTTTTCTAGATACAAACTCATATCAGAGATGGGCAAGCAAGTTCTTTCTTCTAGTTTGTAGCTTGCCTTTTCCTTTTCTTCAGAGAGACTTTGAGATGGTTGGTTATGTTTTGGATCCTGACTGTCCTCCAAAGAAGCCATGTGAATGTTTAAAGCCTGGTCATCAACTGATAGTGCTATTAGGAGGTGAACCTTTAGGATGTGGGGCCCACTGAAAGTAAAGTTTGTCATTGAGAGTTTGTACCTGAAGAAGACATTAGGACCTCCATATGATTCTCTTTCTCTTTATGTTAGCCTTTTCCCACTCATTAGTAAGTGAGTAGTGTCTTTTGTTACAGGATCCTACTGGAATCTACTTCCTCAACATAGGTTTTAACCAGTGGTCAGGATATTATGCAACCTCTGACAGTCTGAGCCCCCAAAATATTTCATTTCTTTTACTGACTCTCAGGCATTTTATTACAGAACAATATCTGGTTAACATTTTGCAGAAGTTTTAAATTTTGAGGTTTAATTTATCAGTGAGTAATTTTGTGGGTTATGTTATTGATATGAATTTTAAGATTTTTATCAGTATTAAGTCTGAAAATATTTATTTATTTAATTTCTTAAATTTTTATAGTTTTGTATCTACATTAAAGTTCTATTTTCACAGAAGATGGGAGACTTATCTCACACTTTATTTTTCACATTACCAGAGCATCGGTCCCCGCACAGTGGAGGTTCACTGTGTGCTCCTTTGACAGTGGAGTATCGTTGATTCAGTCAAATTAGCATGACTGCATCATATTTCTTTTGTTGTTTTCTTTTAATGCTATATCTTTTGAAGATGGTGAATGGAAAGGCGGAGTAGAAATAGGAATATGAGGAAGGATAAAGTAGTACTAAAGATGGAATACAGTAGAAACTTGATAAACTATACACACATACATATATAAAAATCATTCAAATAGGGACATCTTCAACTAGACACTGTATGTTTTCAAATAAAAATCCTATGTGAGGAATAGGCTACATCTTTTTGAGTTGTTGGCCAATAGAGTCACCTAGACCTCTGTACAATTAATTGCCAGTGCTGTTGGCTACCCTGTAGAAGTTGACGGAAAGAACTTATTGCTGCAGACTCTACATGCTTGTGCTAGTCAGCTAGCCTTCAGAAGGCTGGAGGGTGCTATACACGCTACAGGAGGTTTTTGTTATAGGAGTAGCAAACTAATTTAATGGATTTAAGGTTCACTCAATATGATACCATGTCATCCTGTATTAGTCAATGGATAACACGAATAAACATTTCAGTAAGACCCATTTTAAGTTACAATTCTGATCTTTATTTGAATATGTAGAAACATAGGTACAGGATTTACAACATTGCAGTTTGAGAAATTCCTTTTGACTCTCTGTCTCTTTTAATGTCTCTTTTATTCCTAAAATTTCCTTCTTTAAAAAATCAATTTGTTTCAAGAGACTTTTTAAATAGTCAGTTCAGGCACTTTCATGATGGTGGAAGACACTTTTCTGATATTCTGAACCTTGCCTCACCTCACAGTTGCCATCACGACCTTTTCTAATGCAAGTTGTGATTTCTTGTTTCTAGGGATGACAAGCAATTGTCAATCGTATCTCGTACATTTTGCCTATTAAACTTCCTTCAGTCCTATTTAATTCTTTTATTTCAGCAGAAAATTATCCTGTTGTGTCTCAAACACTTTGGGGGTAACTTAATTTCTGGCATCCAGATGGTGTTACTTTTATCTACTGTTTCCTGATGGTGCATCTAGTTATGGGTCAGTGAAAGACTTTCCATTCTCGGTTGTTGGGCATCTCTCTGATAGGGGACAGAACAGCCTGGACAAAGGCATCTGTCAAGCCAAGAAATATAGATTGTATCTTCCAATGTAGCTGATTACTGGCTGCTGAGTCTCGGATGGGACAAAGGGAACCATAAGCAAATTGTGTGGGAGCAGTACACTGCCCAACACAGACTTGTATGTGCCTACACAAGGGATGAGTCTCGGCCTGTGAACACAGATGCCTTAGCTTGTCTATTCACTCTGCATGGCTCATTCTCTTGATGTCCATGTATTTAGCAAGTATAACACTAAAAGGGTAAATATTTGGATATTTAGGCGAGTGTAGTAGCACAAAACCATGTTATCTGTTCTTGATAACAAGGTTTAGAAGCTGCTCATTTGCTACTGTTTCTCAAGTGTCTGCAAACTTTATGAGAACAGAGCTGATTATATCCAATTTTGGAAACTTGATATAACTGTGTCACTAGCAATTTTATGTGATCCATAAACTTGTTGATAGTTTGTCACTACAGAATACAACACCTGTCCTTAGTCAAAATGTTAATGTTTGTTCAAAATTATGAGAATAATAAGTGGGAAATCAGGAAGAGACTTGCAGGATCATCACTTTGTTGTAGGAGACAAGGAATGCAGGCAATCCCTTCTGAAAACACAGCGATGATAGTAACCATCGCTGGTCCATGAGAAGGAGAAGGTGGGCTGGATCTTCCACAGAGGGAAGAGTGCCAAGAGGACCCAGAATATGCAGTAGACAACAGGACCTAAGACTTCTGGGACACTTTCCTTATCATTATATCCTATCTGCTTTAAGAACCAACAGACTGCCATTAAGGACTTGTTTACTTATTCAAGCGGAGGTCTTGTAAATCTCAGATTGTCTTGGTTTAGATTAGCATGGCTAAAATTTTCGATGACAGACTTTGTATAACAGGGCAGTCAGAGTGATTTGAGATTGCTAACAAGGGAAGTTAGTTATTGAGAAATCATTATAAAAAGAATTTAACAAAACACTGGTTTTGTTCCTAAAGAATTTAGAGACCCATGTTAAAGATTCTCATGAGCAGTGCAAAATGGTTTAGAGAAGCAGCCATATCTCTATTTTCACTTGAGGCTCAGCCTTTAAACTCTCTCTCTCTCTCTAAAGCCTTGAAGGAAGCCGCTGCCCCTTATTTATACAACACATCCTTAGCTTTATTATTTGCTCAGGCTAGCGCTTTGTAAATACAAAGTGTCCCCCTTTCCTAGCTAACTCTAGGATCTATTTGTTCTATCAGTGAGCTGCTGGGTGAATCTTCTTCAAGCTCTGGCTTTTCCTCATCTCACCCTCACTTCCCCTTTACTCTTCAGCAACTGCCTTGCCAGTGCTGACCGCCTTGGAGTCCATTCCCACTGTGTGTCATGTTAATAGTATTTCCTTTCTAAGCTGTGCTTGCTGTATCATGATAGGAAAACAAAGCACAGCACTCTAGCTATGGGTGAACACGCCCACATCATTGTGGTCACAGAACATGGTAAACATTTGTGAGGCAAAGTTTACAACAGAGTCTGTCTTGATTTGATCACATTTTGAGGCTGATGATTTTCACTTACTATAAAATTTTAATGTCCTTCAGAGAAATCCTGTGCCTGTTGTTGTCCACAGCAGCCTTTGCCTTGATTGCTGAGGCATTTTATTCCCTTAAATGTGCTGTACCAGACTGCTACTTTTTTTTTCCTCATTTTTCTCCTGGAGACTAGTCAGCAGGGCTGGTGTTCAAAGGTGCCCCAAGAACAAGGCCGCTGATCTCCACCTGGAGTCTGCAGCCACCCTCTTCTTGTCACCCTCAGCTGTAATTTAAGATATCAGCTTTAAATTATTTAGTGGTTTATAAGTATAAATAATTCACCAGTCAACAACTGAAGTGACAGCTCATTAATCACCCTGTGAACATGGACACAGGTGTCAGGCAGTGGGCTGAGTCCTGATGAGGTCAACATGCTCAGAGCCTTCTCCTCTTTTCCTCTTCCTGCAACGTGACCCATCTTGCAAGTGGACTGAATTAATTGGAACTCATATTGAGAGCTTCACTCAGGAGTGCTAACCTCTAGAGACAGAACCAAACTGTTACAAATGTAGATGTGATGTAAGTTTTCTGATGCTGACCGGCTACAACTGTGTATGTCACTAAAGGAAGTGTGTGGAGGAAAGAAATCAAGGGCTAACACACCGTCAGGAAGTTGTGTTTGTTTGTTTGTTTGCTTTTTAAGTGTCATATCTGTTTCCTGGTGTTATATCAATCTAGTTGAGGCTGGGCTCTTTATAAAGAAGAAAGGAGATTTCTTCAACAAACAATTTGGGAGTCAGAAATCCAGAATCAGGCAGACCCCTCACTGGTGGATTGCTGCTAAGTTCCTGGCCATGGGTGATGGTAGTCATTTGGTGGTAAAAGCGTGCGGACAGTCACCTGGCAGTATGAAAACCAGAGAGATAGAAGCCCTGCTGGGCTGCCTAGAGCCAATCGCTTTCGTGGGAACTAAGCAGTATCCCACAGTAACTACAATTGCCCCGCTGGGGGTGGTGGCCTCTGTGGGCTAAGCGCTCTCCTCCAGGCTTCTCTGCCTCTTCAAGGTGTCACTCTCTAATCCTCACATGACCCTCTTGCCTCTCACCAACCATAAGTGAGCATCCTTAGTGAGTACCCAACCCACTGCATAAGCTACACACTGTGATGATGAGTGGTCACTGATTGTTTGATCCTGGCTTCCTCTTTCTTTAGGCATTCCATTTTTATGGGTTATCTGACTGTTTTGGTGCAAATTGAATCACAGTTCCATATGTGAGTTCACGTGCAAGCATGGCAGCCTCTTCTATAATGTGTAAGTGTTTTTGCTCACAATTAGAATCCTTGAGAGGTCTCTGCCAGTAGTGAAGGTTACTTCCTGTTCCAAGTTTCTTAACTCAGAACAGATATGCATCACCTTCTTATAAAAGAATAAGTTACATTAGTCACAAAATGATTTTCTAAACTTAAAAAACAGACTGATATAAATATGTTTTAATAAAATAAAAAACTCAACATAAGGATAATTAGGACACCACTAACTTTCATATTGTCATGTAGATTCTCCTTTTTGATATTAAGAAGAGAGTATCAGGGGTCAGAAACACTTCACATTCTCCTGGTCTGCACGCTCTCCCTCATTAAGACTCTGAAGGATAAAAGTTAGTCAAACTCTGCCTTTCACTTGTTACCCAGTAATGTGAATCATCCCTGGTCAAGCTATGTTCTCTGCATGAGAAGGTTCCCGTTGGGGTGGGCCAAGCCAAGCTAATCCCTGTGGTCCAGGGATTAATAAAGGTGCCCAAAGGAAAGTCATTCTCAGCTCTGAGAAGCATCTTAAAAATCTGGTCCAAAAGTTGAAGTTGAATTCATACACTTTCTATGTAAGCAGAAAATGAGCCTCATTTACTGACATAGCCACAAACATGGATTCCCAGGTATTAGTCCATATGAAAATTTTGTCTGAGCTGCTTTTCGGGCAGTGAAAAAACAATCCCTTTCTCTCCTTGTAATACCTCTTCTCATATTCACATTGAAGTCCTCCCCGCGAATAGGACACCCCATTTAAAAAATAAGCTTCTATGCTAGAGCCATAGACTGAAACTGTGTTCCCCACATCTCTCCTGTAGTTTCATAAACCAGGATCATTGAATCCTCTGCCAATTTCTGGGTCAACAAAACCAGCTGTAAAGGGGCTTAGTTATGTGCCAAGTAATCAGGAAATCATTTTACAGAAATGTTCATCCACAAACATGTTAACAAAATGGTCCTTGAGTAGAGATTTAACCAGTATCAGAGTGAAAAATCTAACTTAAGATCTTCATGATTTCAAAGCCCAGGGATCTAATATCTACTGTCTCCCTAATCAAATACTAGCACTTTACAGACAATGGTTCATGACTTTGTTCTGAAAGTCTCATCCTCTCTCCTTGGCTTCATTCTTGCCGGTCTTCAGTTTGCTTCCTTAATGCAGCTATGTCTTTAAGACAAGGTTGATCTCTCTACCAAACAACATCTGTCTCTGAAGTTGTAGTACTCATGGCATTGAGCAATCTGTACAAGGGAGAAAACAGATGCCATTCTGTACCTTGGTGGTGGTTTATATTAATACAATGTCTTTATTTTGCATCTAATTCTAAGTTGAACCATGCAGCAAATCACTGTTCTGACTGTCTTAACGCCTGTCTCAGTCTTTGCTCCACTTGGTTTTATTTGTCTTGGGAGGACTCTGCCCTCTTAAGATGGCTTCCTCTATGTGTGCCGTTGGAGAGACTACAACACAGCAGCATCATGTGTAAATCACACCAAGCAGCCCCTGGTTTCTTCAGCACAGAGACTTAGCTTGACATATTATCTTCAGGTGATGATAATATTATCTTTCTGCTGATGATCCACACTATTTTACTCTCCCTGAGTTTCTGCTGCTTTGTTCTCATTTTATCTCTATCCTCAGATGCATGAAGAAAACTCAGTTTTTTTTTTTTTTACTAAGCATTGAACCATTGAACTCACTATGACATAATAATAAGTTTGATCATAACCACATTGAACCATAGATTTGCAACCAGGGGGGACTATATATATATATATATATATATATATATATATATATATATATATATATATGCCATTTGCCAATGTCACAGGAGATGAACAAAGTTATGCTTCTAAAAGGCCATTTTTATAATCATTTAGTTACCTACTAACTATATGTATATACTCTTTAAATTCTTGTCATTGATTTTGTGTGTGATTAAGATGGCTTGACAGACTGGAAGCGGTGGCACACATTTTTGATCCCAGCACTCAGGAGGCAGAAGCAGATGGATCTCTGTGAGTTTGAGGTCAGCCTAGTATACATAGGAAATTCCAGCCCATATAGTGCCATGTAGGGAAAACTTTTAAAAACAAAAATGATTGACATGTAAGACTATAAAAACTTTCCAACCAGCCTGTACCTTTACCTTAATCAATTTAGAGTCATTTGAAACCTTCATGACTACTCAGTGAAATGTCATTTCCAAAGCAAAGCAATAGCAGATTGTACAGATATTACTAAAGCAATTTTATTTACTTAATTAACTTCACCACCTATTATTCTAAAACCATCATTGGGGTGAGCAGAGAATCTTTTTACAGGAATCTTTCTTAACCTGTAAGTTTCTTACCATTATAACTCTAGACATTTGTAGAGAAATTTTAATACAGAACATGGCTGCTCTGGCAAGAGATCACAAACAAAGATCTGGGTCTGTGTGGTCAGCTGGAATACAACCACACCTTTAATTCAGGAGACAGAGGCAAACAGATCTGAGTTCAAGGACAGCCTGGTATGGAGCAAGCATCAGGTAAAGAAAAGCTTAGGCCCATGGGTAGAGGTACATGCCTTTAATCCCAAATAGTGAAGGTAAAGTTAGTTTGTAGAAGGAAGCACCGATGATTGAAAGTGAGGTCTAATTGAGTGGCAGAAAAAAAATGAATTAGAGAAAAAAATGACAGACTAGAATGTGTATAACTTCATAAGAGCATAGAGAAAAGTTACTTAAGAGAACAACACAGAGAATAAGAAAAGAGTCAGTTTTAACTGACCAGTAATAGAGAGAAGGGCTGCAGAGAGACAGAACTCAGATGAAGACTCAATGAGCAAAGAATGAGACTAGAGCCGATTGCTGGAGTTAGTGTGAGGTCAAGCAGAGCAATTCAGAGACCAAGATAAAAGCCAGACAGAATGAGTCAGCTGGGAGAGGAGTTTGACCCCAAACAGCTGAGTTGAACCCAGCAGTTAAGAGCTTAGAAAGAGCAAGAAAGGGTGAGCATATTCAGCAGCAAGTGTCAGAGGCTGAAAACATTCTAAGCCTAGGTTAGACTATATGGAGGCTAGAAGCTTCCAGGACTAGGCCTAGGTTAGCAGAAGAAGGCAATAATCCTCTGAGACAACAACTGAACCAGGCAAATAAAAGTTCATATTACAGACATTTATTAATATTTTACCTTAGCTTCAGGTCATGGATGATTTTCACTTCAAAGATGGTGCTGCCTTTATTTCACTGGAATGCCATCTGGCACGGAATAGTTAGTCACAATGTACTGTTCAATTAATCAAAATTCTATCTTTAAGGATTTCAGTTCTGTGAGTTTTTAGAACCTAACAGGCTTCTCCCCAGAACATACAATAATGATCAATTATGTAATTTTGGAGAAAATGATAGCTCAATCAATTGTTGCAGTTGGTTAAAGTAGACATTGAATAACTTGGCCATTACAAGATAGTAATAATAGATATTTTTAAATGTTTATGTATTTCACTAGCATAATAAATCTTGATTTTTTTCTCATTTATCATTCACATAGTACTATAAATTTATCAAGGTTGAGATATGCATTCCTGAATTCTGGCAAGAAAATATGGATTATCAGTAAAAATGAATGAGCAATTGTCTAAATAGCATAAGTCTTCACAACAGCATATCTGGAAGTTAAACTGTTGATGTGTCTAGAAAGCTATAAAGAGATTTATAATATAAAGAACATAAAACAGTGAGTCAATTTCTAGGAACTTACAAAGGTTACAGTGCCAAAATCATGGGGACATTCTTTGTAAGGCCCAGTGTAAGAGTGACATTTTTAATTTTTAGATATTGTGTCTTTTTCATCACTAATAATAAAATAAGGAGTAACTTTGAGAATTGCATGTTATATAGAAGCAGTTTTTGTGAGTCGATGCTGAGGCCTAGATATTTACTATTCTAACTGTATAACATTGATGGCTGTAAACAGTTCTCAGGGATCAACCAGATGTCTCAAAGCACCCTTGCCATCATTATATTTTACAGCCTGCATTTGAGATTACTGAGGCTCACATGATGGAACAAATGAATCATCACCTCTAGTTTTCCTCTTACTCTCTGTGGTACATACACATACACATGTTATTCTCTTATTTTTTTTCTCTCTTTCACAAATACACATACACGCAAATGAGATAAAATAAAATATGTATATAGTTTTCAAGAGCTGGGATTCATCAACTTTTTGATGTGGTGCTTGCTCTATATAATATTCAAAGCCCAAGTTACTTTGCAGCTACACACTCTTTGTGACAGTCATTGAAAATAATAATAGCACTCTGGATATGTCAACTTTCAGCATCATGTGCAGTCTCTATAAAAGCCTTCATCCCTTGGTTCAGTGCGTCCTACCTGCAGCCCTACACAGAGACATGTGCCTTTCCTAATTGATTATTATGACTGAAAATAGACTGTTTTATTGGGAAGTTTTCTAGACATTTTCCTCTCCCTTGACTGGGATATGTTCCTGGCAGTGTGGAGTAAGGAATGAAGAAGAGATGGAATCCAACAAGTCAGTTTGGTCAGTATTAGTAGATTTCAACACAACTTCAGACATGTTTAAAATATGGCACTTACCTTCTTCACATGAGCATTTTTTCATCCTTAGATGCAGTGACTAAGAACAAGTGGTGTTATAGGCAGGCAGTACGGTACAGCCTTTTGATGTTGATATTTATGAGATTCAGATAACTCAAGTTTTATGATTTTGGTATAGTGAGATTAAATAATGTGAAGAGAATCCCGAGGACATAAAATCAAGGAATCTGTCCTGGGAGAGCCTAAATTGCCACTTTTTGGTAGGTAGAGAATCTTTGTGTAGGAATATTAAGAACACAATCCATGCTAACCAGGAAACAAGGACACTTACAGATAGATAATCTTACTCTTACCTATAAGCTTATTGTAACTTGAAAGTGCTTTTTCATCATTAATTATCTTAGTATTTGTCTGAAGACACTATGATGGCTAACATCCCAGGGGTAAACAAAATGTTCACAAACACCATGTCACTGACATGAAATCTAGGGAGTTCTGGCATGAGCCTAGAAGACATAGCCTATTACAGGGTTCATTGATCTTACCAAATGTAGAAGCAGGTTTCATTCTGTGGAGAAATGTTAGTATATAATAAGCAAAATCTCAAGGATGTGATTCCTACCATTGCTACATATAATACTGTTCTCACATTTCTTGAGAATGTTTCATAATTTGAACTAATTTTTCATGGTTTTGATGAGCAAGATTGGAAGATACTTTCACAGTGTGTCTCAGTATTTTACTACTACATAGTGAAGGTTGCAGTTCTGGAATATTAGCACATGAGTCTCAGCAAATGTTAATGCAAAAGAACCCTCAGTGCGTGAGGCTAGTTTGGAACAGAAGGATAGGAACTAGGTCTCTGGTGCGACCATAACTTAACTCTTAGAGAACTCATTTGCTTTATAAACCTATAATCACTCCACAACATTTCATAGATTATTTATTATGATGATGATGATGATGATGATGATGATTACACGAAAGTCTGTTTTCTAAATAGCTAAGAGGAATGTAGAAACAAAATGATTTACCTAAGGACATTGAATCCATTTCAAAGAAAAGGCAGAGAAAGAGATAGTGACCCTCCAAGGAATGTGTATCCATTCATATAAAAGAACTGAATGTTTAAAATGTCTAATAATGCAAAGAGCAGCATCAGAAAGCTTAAGAGTATGAAAGATGAGTCAAGGAGCAATTTTGCTAAAAGAAACATGATAAAGAATATATTAAGCATTTAATGGGAGGAAATTAGAAGTCCATTGGATTTGAATTTCTGAGAAAAATATCATTTATGTTTCTTGGAGCATATTAGTGTGTAAATTACATAAGTTGAAAGTGAACACAGCACTCCACATCAGCCAAGAACCCTGGTGGGCTCTGTACCACAGTGCTGAATGGGAATTTTTAAAAGTATATTTTAAAATGTTTATATGACAGGTGAAAATCTATGAAGATATACAGTTAAAGGTAGGAATGTGTAATGGTGTTGTTCTCAGGGAATCTGAGTCATTTTCATTATTAGAATGTTAACATGTGCCTGGTGTGATAGAGCATGCCTATAATCCTACTGCGGGGGAGATGGAAGCAGGAGGCCCAGAAGTTCAAGGTCATCTTCAACTACACAGAAAGTCTAAAGAGAGCTGAGCTATATGGAGTACTATCTAAGTTAACACAACACATAAAGATGGTTAATATGTGTGAAGAGCAAAATCAGCTAAGAGTTTAACCGAAAGGAAATTGATTGTTTGAGAGTTAGCTCAGTTGGTAAAGTACCTGCCATGCAATCTAGAGGATCTGAGTCCAGTCCTCAGAAGCAAATTAAAACAAACAAAGAAACAAAACAAAATGAAACAAACAAACAAACAAACAAAAACTACCTCTGCATTGTGTCCTGTAGAGGAGTGTGAATTCAGAACACAGCTGCTCTGGCAAGAGATCACATCCAAAGACCTTCTAGGTCTGTGTGATCAGTCTGGAACACAAACACACCTTTAATCCAGGAGTCAGAGGTAAGCAGATCTGAGTTCAAGGCCAGCCTGGAATATAGCAAGTTTCAGGTAAAGAAAAACTTAGGTCTAGGCATGACAGTAATCCCAAACAATGAAGGTAAAGTTAGTTTGTAGAAGGACGTACCCATGCTTGAAAGTGATGTCTAGTTGACAGAAAGAGTGACAAGTCAGAGAAAGATTTGACAGAATAGGGTAAAGGGGAAGCTACTTCATGGGCAATGCAGAGAGACAGAATAGGCAGATTTACAGGGAGAGTTATACAGAGAAAAGTAAGACACAGATGAAGAATGAATGAGTCAGAGAATGAGAAGGATCCAGAAGATTAGAAAAGATTGTTGGAGTTAGTTTGAGACCAAGCAGAGCAAGTCCAGGCCAAGAAAGAAGCCAGATTGAGATCAGCTGGGGAGAAGTCTGAGCCAGAAGAGCTGAGCTGAACCAACCAGCCCAGAGCTCAGTAAGAACAAGAAAGGATGAGCTTATTAATCAGTATGTCTCAGAGGATGTAGATATTCTAGGCCTAGGTTAGATTGTATGGAGGCTAGAAGCTTCCAGAACTGGGCCTAGGTTAGCAGAAGTCAGTAAGCCTCTGAGATGACAGTTCCCTCTGGAAAATAAAAGTTTTTCTTTTAACAGTGTGTCATGCCTGTAATCCTATCACTAGGGAAGAGAAGACTAGGCTTCCAGGCTAGCTAGCTCCCATCTCAAAAACCACTGTGGATGACCAGAGGAAAGACACATAAAAGACACACAAAGTTGATCTCTGGCATCAACAGACACGTGCACATAACACACACACACACACACACACACACAGACATGCATGCTTTTTCACATTCACACACATACAAAGAAAATTAAAAGGAAGAGAAAATATTAGAAATGCTATCAACTGCCTTGCCTTTTGCTATGAAGATACCTATTGACAGTGAAGTCAGAACTGATGTGATAATGAAAAGCCTACAAAACATAAGTGTCCCGTATATCGGCCATAAATCATGACATAAAAGCATAAAGGTTATTTCTCTTTCATTTGGGGCTGTATAGATGGTTCAGTTTTAGCAGAGCTTGCTGTTGCTGCAAATCTGAGTTGGTTTCCCATGCCCACACTAGGTGGCTCACAACCACCTACAGCTTCTTCTAGTTCCTCCTCTTCCCTTTCCTCCTCTTCTTTGTCTTCTTCCTCTTCTTTTTCTTCTTCATCTTTGTCTTCGTCTTCTTCTTCCTCTTCTTCTCCTTAGTCTTCTTGTTTGTCGTCTTCTTTTTCTTTTCAGTTTTTGACACAGAGTTTCTCTATGTAGCCTTGCTTGTTCTGAACTCCCTTTGTAGACCAGGCTGGCCTTGAATTTACAGAGATCCACCTGCCTCTGCCTCCCCAAGTACTGGGATTACAGGCGTGCAATACTGCATCCAGCTTGCTTGCAACTTTAGATCCAAGGATTCTGACTTCCTTCTGGCCTTCCAAGGGTGTTTGCTTCCACATATTCCTTTGTGTGTGTGTGTGTGTGTGTATGTGTACATGTGCGTGAATGTGTGTGAAATATATCTAAAATAGTTTAAAAATAGAGACTTGTGTAAAATACATACACACACATACAGAGAGAGAGAGAGACAGAGAAAGACAGAAACAGAGAGACAGAGAGACAAACAACAGAGAAGAAGAAGGGCAGAAACAGAGGGAGACAAGAGAGAAACAGAGAGACAGAGAGACACGCATAAAGAAACAAAGACAGGACCAGTGACAAAGACAGAGGAGTGCAAGTGAGCCCACTTTTAAAATAATTTATTAGAAATCTAGAAAAGCTTTTAATAAATTCTGAAATTCAAGAGACCATCCTTATTTTTAAGACATATTTAGATATAAGAATTTGTGGAAGAATAATTTGATGATTTCCAAATACCTATTGTCTAAGATAGGAGTGAATTCCCTAATATTTAGCTTTGTGTTTAAACTGGACAACCGCCTGATAGATATGAGATGTAGCCCTCATGTTGAACCTAGTTCTTTTTGTCTTGAGGAAGGGCAGCTTCTTTGCCTGGCTTACATTTGTTTATGGCCTTAATTGGCTGTGCTTTTCTTTGCAGCCTACCTTTGTGATGTCTAGGCAATATCAGTGTACCAGGATGCTGCTGCCTCATTCATCAAAGTTTAAAAATAGAGACTTGTGTAAAATCCATTCTATTCTCTGCAGAAAGGAGCAACAGGCAGGTTCACAGTGGGAAATGCTTATAAATAGACACAGTAATTGCTCCTTCACGCAGAATTCATATTTATTTGTAACTACAAAATCTATCAAGCATCTTATGGAAATAATGAGTAGGAACATATTATAATATCAGTAATAAATCTGAAAAAATAAATAATAATAGCTGGTATCAATTCTGCTTCAACAATTTTTGAATGTAAGATTTTTGTCTTAGAAATGTAGTGTGAGTTAAATGCAGTTGAAATCACTCAAGAACATTCAGACACATGGATCTCTGTGCCAGAGTTGAAGGAGTGATTTCATAATGCAGCACATGGCCAACTCTAAGTGTCTAATATGGACCAGATATGCCCAGAATTCAATGGAGGCAGCAGCAGCATGTTTCTACAGGAACAGGCTCCCTATGTGGTCTTCACAGGCAGTGATTCCAAGAAGTAGTGGAGGAGAAGTGGGTCTACTTCTGGCCTTATCTGGCTTGGTCATCAAAGAGACCTGGTCCACATGAAGGCTCCCATCACCGATTAATACTACTAAGCAGAGCTGCCATATGGTGCTCTATAAGTGGCCAGCCAGGTATAACTAGAGACACATACCTGATCAGACAGACTATCAGAAAAAGGACATTGCTTCAGCTATGTGTGGAGGCTGGGAAGTCCTAGAGTAGACTGGATGCTGGTAGCAGAGCAAAGACCAAACTCAAAGGCTTGAAAGATAACTGGGAAGCCAGTATTATAACATATCTGAACTGAAGTCCCCAGACTGTGGAGAAAGTCACGTCATAATATACATGCCTGCATCTGAAGGCTGGAGAAACCAGTCTTGACATCCAAAGGTTTGAAGACCACATTTTCAACTTCCCAAGAGAAATCAATTCACTTTTCTTCTACCTTTTGTTCTATTTGGGCCTTCAGCCACAGTAGATAAAGGCAGGCCTTCATTAACCCACTGACTCAACTTCCAAACATTTATGGAAACACCTTCGCGGACTTAATGAGAAATAACTCTTTGAATGCTGTCTCTTCACAGTGGATCAGATACACCAAACCACTTGCAAGACACAGCAAGCCTGGCATGGCCACACACGGGTAAATGAGCAAGGGAGTTGGCAAATGTCTGGGCAGAGCTGGGAGGACAAGGGGTGGCGTGTACCTCAGAGCCAGCGAGACAGGGGCTATTTGTGCTCAGGTCTGATAAGAATAAACAGCAGCAGAGAAAGCCACACCAGGGAAGAGGGATGGGTGTGCTCAGGTCAGCCGCTGTGACTATTAAGGACAGAGAGCCCGAGGGAAACATGTGAGCTTTTCACCTTCTGCTTTCTTGTACTTTCTGCTGGCCCAAAACAGCTAGAACAGCATCACACTTCAGTGTTTTCCCCTTTCCTTTTTTCTTTTCTTTTCTTCTTTTCTTTTCTTTCCTTCCTTCTTTCTTTCTTTCTAAAAAATAAAAAAGGAAAAAAGAAATCCAGGTTAGAGAGATGATACAGTAGTAAGAAAGCTTGCTGCTCCTGCTGAAGAGCCTGTCCAGTTCCCAGCACCTACATGACAGCTCCCCATGCCTGTAACCCCAGTGCCAGGGCATAGGGAACCTTCTAACCTCTTTTTGCACAGGGCATGTGCTCAGTGCACATACACACATATGTATGCATTTATATGCATAAAGGAAAATAACTCTTTAAGAATATAAACCCAAACACCTGTCAGTGTTCTACAGAAATGAATTTCTGTGTGCTTTCCAGCCAGCATTCCCACCACCCTCCTTTAGTCATTATTCTGCTGCCATGCTTGGATTGGCCAGTGTTTCTGGAAAACCGTAGAAGTTTTTCATTCCATGGGATGTTGTTTGCTATGCTGCCTCTGAGTGACAGACAGCTCCCCTGGAACGAAGCTGACATTTTCTCTTCCAGTGCCCCCTCAGAGAAGCCAGCTCAGCACACCTCACACTCTGCCACACACCTGAGTCAGGTTCACATGCTCAGGTCTCACTGTGTTCACCCTCTGCTTGGCTTCCCTCCTAACACCATCAGCTCTCTTGGAACAGGATCTGCTCTCAACTTGTCTACTCTTTCTTAAAAAACCACAAAATATTCAAATACAGTGGAATGAGAAGTATGATTTGTAGTTGGATGAACATGTACGTAAACTGTCTTTGGTTTATCTAGTTTAAAATATCTAACATCATGATGGCCCCAGTTGACTTTTTGTTGCTGCAACAACAACAAAAAAATTACTGAAAGGCAACATGAGAGAATAGGAGTTATTTTACCTTACTTACGTCTGCCTTGGAGGGAAGCCAGTGCAGGGACTCAAGGCAGAAGCCTGGACACAGAAACTGAAGCTGAGTCTATGCAAGAACAGGGCACACTGCTGGCTCCCGCGGTCAGATAAACCTGTTCGTTTGTTTTCTGTTTGTTTGCAGTGCAGGGTCACCTGCCCAGGAGTGGCACAGTCCACGCTAGCATGCCCACTGGCCAGTCTGGTGCAGGTAATTCTTCAAATGACACTGCCTCTTCCCAAGATCACTCTGGTTTGTTTGAAGTTGACAAAATAACCAGCACACAGAAAAATACAGAATATTTTAAAGCCAGTTTTGGAATAGATGTGATATATACACTGACAGTCCTTTCATAGTTTACAATCTCAATTATCCTTTCTCAAAAACAGATAAGACTTTCAGGAATTTTTTTTATTTTTTAATATTAGTTACAGTTTATTAACTTTGTATCCCTGCTGAATCGAGCTCCCTCATTCCCTCCCAATCCCACACCCCCTCCTTGATCTCCTCCCTGCCCCTTTCTAAGTCCACTGATAGGAAAAGACCTCCTCCCCTTTCATCTGATCCTGGTTTATCAGGTGTCTTCAGGACTGGCTGCAAAGTCCTCCTCTGTGGCCTGGCATGGCTGCTCCTCCCTTGGGGGGGAGGCTGCGGGGAAGGTCAAAGAGCCCACCATTGAGTTCATGTCAGAAATAGTCCCTGTTCCCCTTAATAGGGTACTCACTTGGATACTGAGCTACCATGGGCTACATCTGAGCAGAGGTTCTAGGTTATATCCACAAATAGTCCTTGGTTGGAGAAACAGTCTCATAAAAGACCCCTGTGTCCAGATACATTTGGTCCTTGTGGAGCTCCTGTCCTCTCCAGATCATATTAACTCCCCCTTCTTTCTTATGAGTCTCTGCATTCTGTGAAAGTTTGGCTATGAGTCTTAGTATCTACGTTGATACACTGCTAGGTAGCCTTTCAGAGGCCCTCTGTGGTAGGATCTGTCCTGTTTTCTCCTACATCCAATGTCCATCCCATTTGTCTTTCTAAGTGAGGATTGATCCTCTTACCCTGGGTCCTCTTTCTTGTTTATCTTCTTTAGGTATATAGATTTCAGTATGTTTATCCTATCTTATAGGTTTATATAAGTGAGTATATACCATGTGTGTCTTTCTGCTTTTGGGATACCTCACTCAGGATGATGTTTTCTAGGTCCCACCATTTGCCTGCAAATTTCATTATTTCCTTGTTTTAATTGCTGACAGCACAGGCTATAAGATCAACAATCAATAAGTGGAACCTCATGAAACTGAAAAGCTTCTGTAAAGCAAAAAGATACTGTTGTCAGAACAAAACAACAGCCTACAGACTGGGAAAGGATCTTCACCAACCCTATGTCTGACAGAGGGCTGATATCCAGACTATATAAAGAACTAAAGAAGTTGAAAAGCAACAAATCAAGCAATCCAATTAAAAAATGGGGTATAGAGCTAAACAGAGAATTCTCAGTAGAGGAATACAGAATGGCAGAGAAGCACTTAAAAAAATGCTCAACATCCTTAGTCATCAGAGAGATGCAAGTCAAAACAACCCTGAGATTTCACCTTACACCTGTCAGAATGGCTAAGATAAAAAACTCAAGTGACAACACATGCTGGGGAGGTTGTGGAGAAAGGAGAACCCTCCTCCATTGCTGGTGGGAATGCAAACTTGTGCAACCACTTTGGAAATCAATCTGGTGCTTTCTCAGACAATTAGGAATACTGCTACCTCAAGATC
>CM053756.1:1737354-1840798 GCA_028658305.1 Pachyuromys duprasi | reverse complement strand
GGGGAAGTTAGTAAGACTTGGGGAGAACAAGAGCTCCACAAAGACCAAACTGAGCAGGGCACAGGGGTCTTATATGAGACAGTTTCTCCAACCAAGGACCATATATGGATATGGCCTAGAACCCCTGCTCAGATGTGGCCCATGATAGCTCAGTGTTGAACTGAAGACCCTAGTAAGGGAAACAGGGACTGTTTCAGTCATGAACTTGATGGCTGACTCTTTGACCCTCCCCCATACATGCCAGGGAGTAACATCCTGGCTAGATCCCAGGGGAGGACATTGCAGCCAGCCCTGAGGAGACAAGATGAGCTGGGGTTGGATGGAAGGGGAGGAGGTCCTCCCCTGTTGCTGGACTTTGAGGGGGCGGGGAGAGATGAGGGAGGATTGGGAAGGGTGGGAGGGAATGAGGGAGGGGGCTATGCATGGGATGCAAAGTACCTAACCTGTGATTGATATAAAAATAAATAAATTTAAAAAAAAAGAAGAGAGACCGGGGGAGCTGCTAGACCCTGGCATACCCAGATTCTAAATAAAGTGGCAAGAGATTTGAAGAATGTGTGCCAGACCTGTGTTTGGATATAGTATAGACATATCTAGTCACTTACCATTTCTCTTAAGATTCACTGTGTTTTTAATGTTGATCAGGAATAAATCAGATTAGGTAACAATAATAAAACTGTATTAAGAAGCCAAAAATTCTGTTGTATAAATGTACCACAATTTCTGTATCCATTCCTCAACTGAGGGACATCTGGGTTGTTTCCAGGTTCTGACTATTACGAATAAAGCTGCTACTACGTACATTGTTGAACAAATGTCCTTGTATACTTGCGCCTCTTTTGGATAGATGCATAGGAGTGGTATAGCTGGATCTCGAGGAAGCACTATTCCTAATTGCCTGAGAAAGTGACAGATTGATTTCCAAAGTGTTCTACAAGTTCACATTCCCACCAGCATTGGAGGAGGGTTCTCCTTATTCCAAATCCTCTCCAGCATGTGTTGTCACTTGAGTTTTGATCTTAGTCATTCTGATGGGCATAAGGTGAAATCTCAGGGTCATTTTGATTTGCATTTCCCTGTTGACTAAGGACATCGAGCATTTCTTTAAGTGTTTCTCTGCCATTTGATATTCCTCTATTGAGAAGTCTCTGTTTAGCTCTGTACTCCATTTTTTAATTGGATTACTTGATTTGTTGCTGTTTAACTTTTTGAGTTTCCAGGCCACAGAGGAAGACAATGCAGTTATTCCTGATGAGATCTGATAAGCTAGGATCTGATGGAAGGGGAGGAGGACCTCCTCTATCAGTGGACTGGGGAAGGACATGGAAGGAGAAGAGGGAGGCAGGGCAGGATTGGGAGGAGGCTGAGGAAGGGGTCTAAAGTTGGGATACAAAGTAAATAAGTTGTGATAAATAAAGAAAAAATAAAGGGAAAAAAGGAAGCCAACAATTAAACAAAGCCGGTGTGCTGATGCTGCTTCAGTGCGGATCAACAGCGGGGTATGTGCAGCTGTTTGTAAGTTTAATAGTCGCCTTTTCTAGAATGTTCTATGTCCACGGATTCCTCCTACTTGGAAGGCATTTTCAATACCTTGGATATAAAATAGAAGTGAGAAAATGTACGAAGAGAGAGACTACACTCCTAGGTAGATCTTTCCTATGTCAAATAAAAAAAAATATATATAGTAGATTAAATCTTTAATGGAAGCATAGTATTAAAATTTCTTCAGCTGTTTTCACATGTTTCAGAAAATTAGTAGAACCCAAATCCCCTGGTGTAGAACAAATTCCTCATTGGCTTCTCAACCATTGGGACTCTGTCCAAGCCTGTGTGGTGTTCTGTGCATGCTGAGTAAGCAGAAGAACATGGAAAGTGCTGTCCACTAGCTCATAGTTAGGATGGATATTTTATGATTCATTTGGGCCATTTTTCAACAGTAAAAAAAAAAGTCAAATGGCATTTCATTATGTTAATGGGGCTCCAGAGACACAAATAAAAAAGCATTTGGTTCACATTCAGGCCCTGCGAGAAGACAGTCTTTTTAAAGATCTGTAGGTGGTTCACTAACACAGGCAATTGAGTTTCAACATCCCTCCAGTGAGCCTTTCCAGGAGGCGTTCTGTCATACCTCTCAGTAAGGTGGGAAATCAAAAGAAAACCCTTTTAAGGAAGTATTGTCTCCTTTGCTGACTTGCTTAGCACTCCCTTTTATAGCAATTTTTCTTTTTACTCAAGAAAAAAAAGGAAGCAAATCCCATTTTTAGAGAAATAGCAAAGGTGTTAGCACTCCCACTTAAAGTAAGTGACAAAGATATTTGATGAGAGGCCCGAGCGCTTGCTCAAGGCAGCGCGCTCAGTGATGACACCGCACCCTCCCGAAGCAGGAGGAGGACAAATAGCTATCCTGGTAATTCTAACCATGTGTACCTTCCCTCCCCGGAGGACTGGCCTCCCTCCCCTTATTGCAATCACATGCCTTTCAGTACAGGCTTGTTTTACCTTTTCATCTGCAGTAAGAATGGTTGGCGTTAAGGGATGCATTTAAAATTAGGCATCTTCTTTCTTTTCCTGATTTAATAAATCTGTAGATGCTTTTCTAAGAGAGTAAAAAGTAAAGTAAAAACGTGGAAGAATGTTTGGAACTGTATATCCCAGCGGCTGCCCTGTTCTCATTTTTACATCCTAGTTTTGATTTCCTCTCATATTTTCCAAAATGTCATTTCTGGATGGCAGTGACTTGTTACTACAGAGTGGAATAGACACTAGTTCAGAGAGTAAGGTGATAAAGTCAGAATATTCTAACAGTAGCTATAGGGGTATGATGGAGAGCAAGTCCATGCTCTGGCTTTACAAATGAGGAAATCAAAACTCCAGTGCTTTCCCTAAGTCTGCAAGATGACAAGCAGCCACTGAAATGCGGCTTCTCAGCTTGGCCACTTGAGCTGTCACAGCCTGGGTCTGTAGCCATGCTGCTGGGCTCCATAACCTAGCACATTCCACTGGCAGGATGTGAGCAGTCTTTCACACTGTGCTGACCAACTTCAATAAGCAAGGCCTGTACCCATATGACCAAAATGCTCATTTCCATGCTGGACTTACCATCAATTGAAACATAGAAAACACACTGAAAAATGTGTATCTAGGAAAAAAATATTCTATTTGGCCCAAAAGAATTTAAAAAGATGGTATTTTCAATTAATACACTGGGGGGAAAAAAGGAAAAAAAGAAAAGAAAAAAAGAAAGGAAAACCTCCAGGTATGTGTCCAAGACAGCAAACATATGTTTGAAAAGAATCTCCCATTTTCACTCATTTATTAATATATTCATTTATTCACTCACTCAATGCATATTTAAAGAGTTACGGTGAAAGTGTGCCTCAGACTGTACAGTGTGGATAAGGCAATAAACAACAGCAATCACAGCAATAACTATGCCAGTAAACTCACACTCTAGTCAGTGGAAGACAGGAAAAGAGGGGGAAGCGGGGAGTCTCCTCAGGTTTAGAAAGGGTTCCAGAGGGAAACAAGGCAAAGAAGCTGTCGGCGCCTTGGGTGTGGGATGCGGAAAGGGAGGCTGTGAGTTATTGGGAATCTTAGCTAAACTATAAGGAAACTACAGAGACCACTTTTCTGATGCCAGGAAACCAGAGGAACACCTGATTTGCTTTCTTTAATGTCATTCCCCTCATATCTATAAGCTGAGTCATCTTCTATCTCATTATGAGGTATAGCAGGTCCCGGCAGGGTCAGCTGTTGGCCCATCATTCTACACAGGCCACTAACTGGGATGATTTTACATTTAGATAGTAGTCATGGCTGGTACTTGGCAGGATCCTGTTGATCACCAGGTGATATCTCCTGTCTATGTGTGATCATTGAGAGAGAGAGGCAATCTAACATGTTAAGAAAGCAAAATGATAACTGTAGCCTGGTGGTTTTCTTTAATATCAAACATGAAGCAAGCCAATTTCACCTTCCCAAATTTCTTCAAGAAACACCACCAAAGGCGCCATTGATGTTGCTTCTTGAGCTAGAAGAGAAGCTGGGTAATCACGGAGAACACAGGCTTGTTCAGCAGCTCGGCACATGGGAAATCATCATACTTAGTCCCTGTAAAGCAGGAGTTTCAGCCAATATTTCTGTGCAGGGGCTGCAAGGCACAAAATACATCTGTTCAAGATGAGTGCAGTTAGGCACAGTCCAAGAGCCATCATGTACTGCTGCATTGTGCAACATGTTCACATACATTTCCTTGCCAGGTAGATCCCCAAAAGTTCCCAAGTCCCGATGGGTGAATATCAATTTTGTGTGACTTAGTTTGGGGAGCCCTATCCTTCTGCATTCCATATGCTGAAAAATCGCACTTGCATAAAGGCTGCATCGGAAGCGGGCGTCTACTTCAAGGCCCTTGGAGCACCAAGAGCCAATTTCTATGCCAACCAGTCTCTCCTCATCTCCTGCTTCTGCAGCCGTGGCTCTTTCCTTACACATCTACATGGCCTTTGTTAGATAGTGAACTCATTATATATCCTAGGCAACTCTTTCATTCTTTTTTATTTTATTTTTATTTTTTACTTGTTTGGCTTTTTGGTTTAATAACACAAAGCAAAAATCTATTTTACATTCCAACTACAACATCAATATCCTGGACCAGACACTGGCAGGAGAGGTGGGTGTGGGGTGCTGCTTTCGTGGCATGTGTGTGTTGAGCTGGCGGGGGGATCACGGATCCGTATGAGAGATGATCTTTCTGCAAGCTGAGGGAGCTTCAGAGTCTGTGCTTAGAGAACAGCTGCTCTGGGTTCTCTGTGGATGGCAGTGACCCCCCAAGCTCCCAGAAGGTGTGGCTGGAAGGCTGTGTGTAGCCCAGTCACTTCCTGCGACATTTGGCAGGCAGTGGCCAAGCAGCAGGGAAAGGTTAGGGTGAGGGGACCCAGTCATGCTTGCTACAATTGTCCCTGATTGATGAGGGCATAGCACTGCGGAATCCACCCCCACTGAAGTGCAGGGCTGAAAGGAAGTGCTAAGCTGAGCTTTCAGGTAAAAAGTATAAAAGTTTGAACATGATTTTACTTTATGATGAGGAAAAAACCCTACTTTTAATCTATTTCTCTTTTTAAAAGGAAAATGTAAATACCATATTTTTCCTATCAAGGAAACTAAACAAAAGAAAAGAGTTTTAAATTATTCACAGGGGAAACAAATCAAGAATCCGGAATTAGATTGAAATATTTAAAGCAATGGCACTATTCAACTTGCCAGTAACTTCTGCATGTCCTGGAAAATGAGAGTAAATAGAAATTATAGTGTTCTCAAAGCTAGGAGAAAAATGACAACTTCTTTTAGTTAGAAAGTTAAAAAAATAATATTTCTTTTCTTCACCTGGAGAAAGGTGTTTTTTTTTTAAATTTGCAATGAAAAACTTTTCCTGTGATATTTAGACATCTTTCCTTTAAATACAGAAATGGATAGCTTCACTTCAAGACCTTGACCTCTCCCTTGCTCCCTTCTTTTGGGTTTAGATTGATGTAAGTACAAGAAACTGCTTTTGCTGTAGACTGTTCGGATCACACTGTGCTACTGTGATGCTGATTGTGCCTGGTTAGACTTTGGGTTTTTCTATAAATCTGCAAAGGCTGTAAACACCACAGTCCCCAGCGGCTTAACAAAATCATTCCTCCCCAACCACATAATTGCTAAATTGTGCATGTCAAATGGCTGCAGGATACTCTGTCCCATTTCCAGCAGGTTATCAAGGCAACTTGCTGGAGAATGGTGTTGTTTATGTGTCCTTTAAGTTGGGAACTCAAAGGTCAAGAGTGGCCAAAAGCGTTTTCAATGAGTAACTGCTCCCTCTCCCAAGCTCCTTAACGGGCCTCTCCAGTGATCCTTATCATTTACTATGAAATGTGTGTGTTTAGTTCCTAAGCCAAAGCCAACACGTTCACCCAGGCTTTGTTATTGTTAAGCTCAATGATTAGTCATTCCATATACTTATCAGATGCCTATGCATAAGTAGACATGATAGTAGAGATACATTTTTTTCTCATAATGATTTTTGAAGGCATTTTAAAAAATGTGTATTTTTTAAATGCTTTAAATTCAAGTACAAACAGTAATTAAATATCAAGTGTACAATAGTATTTAGTCTGAGTATGATACAAGAGCCCTTATTTGTAGTGGGATAGAAATGTCTCTCCTTAATGAGAGAGTGCTTTTTGTCTGATCTCCGAGCTGACTTGGAAGTAGAGAGCTTCAATTAATACACTGTGAGAAATGGTGAGACTGAACTGTATGAAGCCATTTAGCAAGCGCTTCTGAATCTCTGTCCTTCCCTGGTGTTTACTGAGACTCACTCTCCCAGGCAGTCACCACTGGTTGTGTTAATAGTTAAACGGCTGCTGCAAGATTTAAGACTTCAGTTTTGACAGTTAAATCAGTTGTACCAATTAATTACTAGGGAATAGTTTCCCATTCCCCGAGAGCAGACTACAATAACATATTCCTAAATATGCTGCAGCACTTAGCTGCTTTCCTCAGATCATAACCTAAGATGTCTCTGCGATGACAAGCCTTGGAACCCATGTCCCCACAAGAGCAAGCATTAGGTAGAAGGACGTGAGTATTCCAAGTGGGAGTGAGACACACTTGACATACACATTTGATCAGAAATTTATGATTCCATTGCATATGTAAGCTGCAGTCTTCTAGAAGGGTTTTTGCTTCTTCCATCCTTTTTACTTAATCGTGGTGATATCATTACAAGAAATGTAGTTTATGCATGTAAAGACTGAAAGAACAAAAGGAACTAGTGATACCAGCCCAGGACCCTGCACCCAGATACAAAGGATCTCAGCAGCATCTGAAACAAATGAAAGGAAAACAGATTGTCGTCAAATCTTCAATTTTTTTTACAAAAGTTTGATGCATATTTCTTTGGGGAATAGTTTGCAAATGATATATAAAATATGTGAAATACAATTGTAAACAGACATGCAATTTACCCAGGTTACAATCTGTTCCGTGATCTTTGTTCATTCTCAAGATAAAAAGGACAGGATATGCCTTTTGGAACAGGATTGGGCTACAATAAATCTCATATTGAATTATTAGAACTGACATTATTAATATTTTTAATATTCTATGGCTTTCTCGTGATTCTTTGCATACCATATCTTTAGTAAACTCCGGGGCCTTAATCATTTTAAGATTGCCTGTGCTCTCAATAGCTGTTGTCTGGTATGCGAGCACAAGCTCTTTGAATGTCAATAAATATGCATGGCTACAAAGAGCGCTCTCTCAGAACCTCGGATGTCTGCAGCATTAACTGCTGTGTGCAGTGTTTCTTACGCTCTTGCTCGCTCGACACATGTTGCCCTGCGGTCTGAAACTGAGCTACCCTTGGCCTTTTGTGGCACTTAGGTCTCTTTCTTTCAGCAAAGGCAGGGCACGGTGGGGGAGAAGTGAACCAGGAAAGGCAGGGGGCAGAAAGGGCTGGCTGGGAAGATAGAAGAAAGCAAAATTCCTGTGGGTTGCTAGTTGTCAAGAGCATGGGAAAAGTGAATGCCGGGGCCCCAAAGTGTGTCCTTCCACCCCGCTTCACCGGCCGGCCACCAGTCACTGACCATGGCTGCGGCGGGACTGTTCTCCCGCTTTGAGGTCGCGCTGGTGCCCGAGCCCTGACTGACAGCGCATTTTGAAACTGAGTGTGGACATTGTCCCGCACTAGCCATGCAGAAAGCCCAGGGCTGAGCTCAGGGCCCAGACTCACAACACACACCAGCTCTTTCTAGGTGGTCAGCCATCGGGCACTGGTATGATCACTGTACTGTGGATGTTTCTTGCTACAGAATCCCCGGAAAGGAATTGCAGGATGAGACACTAGAGCTGCGTGAGAACGGGGAAAAGTCAGACAGATCCATCTTTACTGTGGACCTTGCCTTTTGCTGATTCTCCTGCAGGGACACACCATGGAAGAAGTTTTTATCAGCCCTTACAAACACTTAAACAGTGTTGTATAATGTTCCAAGGAAGGCAGTTTTTATCCTGTTATTAAGAGGTATAGCTTGGATAAGCCATATGCTGGTCTTATTTAAATGGAGAAGAGTTTTAAGGCAAAATAAGAGATTGCAGCTGGTCGCTACAGTAGTTTACTATTTTTGAACAGCTCTTTAGTATATGGTATTTTAATTCATCCCACAGATTCAAATTGGACTTTGTGTACACTAGGATATACTGTATACTGCTCAGAGTAATGCTGGCTTGCTAAAATTGCAATGTAGATTGAAGCAAAAGAGGCAGCTCTGCCGTTTCTGAAATCTATTCAAGCATTTCACACAGAATGGAAACGCTGACAGGCCAGCTACCTCTGCATGCACGGACTCTGCGAGCCTGTGTAGTCACATCCTTCTACTTTCTAAGTACAGAATGGGTAATTAGTATCGCTCAGGCTGTTAGAAAGATGTTCACTATTCTCATTGTACAAAGAATGCTGATTTTTCAGGGGTTTATAATCAGGCCAGGAAAAGAAAATGCAGTGGATAAAATTGGGACCCAAGTCTCACTCACGGGCAATCTTATTTTTATTTAAGAAAATCTGAAGTAAAGTGAAGTAATCAGAGCTGTGTTCAGCTAAAGAAACCCACTGAGTGGGCAGTATCTCAGTCCTCCAAATTTCTGTCTGCAGCCTTGAATTTGTTTTCCTTCTCATTTTGCACTAGAAACATAATGTTCCGCGTACCATTTGTTTGAATCTCACATATACCGGAGGAAAGGGTCCTTTTGCCTAGCATTAATGGAACACATCAGGGAGAAGTCCTTGTGTGTTGTGTGTATCAGACGGGCTGGCATGTTAGACTTTCCCACAGGACCTGAGCTGCCTTGGTCTGCCAGAATTCTCTGCCCCTGGTATTGGTGGTCAGGTTGTGTTGGGTTTCCTTATTAATACTCTGCTAAGCCAAAGCAAACCCTACTCAGGCTCCTCCGCCCCTGAAGGCAATTAACCTGTAACATGAGCTCTCCTGTCACTGTGTGCTGCAGAGGACCAACAAAGATCTGCCATTTGGCCTAGTGACAAGTTTTAATCCTCTCTCAGTAGAACTCTCTCTCGGGAGGATTTCTAGCACATGGACATTGCTGAACAGACATGTTCCAACCACCCTGGTATGATATGCTGGGCTGATTCCAAACATGGAACGCCAGTGCAGACAACTGACAGAGGACCACAGAAGATCCCCCGCAAGCTTCGTCACGTCTGAATGTTCTATTACTTAAAAACTGGGAACATAGGAGAACCCTTGGATAAAAACAGCACAGCTGAGTTAGCTGAGTGAGAAAAAGTAGCCATAAGTAAATAGTGGCATTTACATTTTAAAAGTGTATTTACCTTTTAATTATTTCTTACCAGAACTGTCCTCATCCAAGCACTCACATTATGACACCACCCTGTGACAACAGATCACGGACCTTTGTAGGCTCTCCACACCACTGCCTTCTGATCCAGGACTTGAGACTGTTTGCATTTATCTTATAATCTTTATTTCTTAGCCACATTTCATATAAAAAGGCCTTTTCTGTATCCCCACCATCTTGATGGAACCAAACATTTCCCCACCAAAGCCACCTCTGCTCAGACAGCCCCCCACTCTCCCAGATACAGTCTCTGTGGGTGCGTCCTGACTGGAAGGTTATGTGGCACTTAATGTGGTCAAACTAATGGTACAAAATTCCAGCTTGATAAAACCCACACCTTTCCCTCATCTTTATTATCATTTCAGAAAGGAAAATATTACCTCTGCTTCCTTTATGTCTTCTCAAATTCTCCACCTTAATCTACACCAAAACAAACCACAGCAAAACAGGTTCCCAATTATTGAAACAGTAAATAAATATCTTTCTTCATCTGTATGTGTCTTTAAAAAATTACAGGTTTAATTTCTCAGTCTACAAAATATCTGGCCAACATGCTCTAGGGGCTGTGTGTTTTTTAATGGTACATTTTACTTCTGACTAAATTACTTAGAAATTTGGGTGCTGACTATGGCACTAATCTGACACTTTTTGCTCTGGGAATAAAACAGAATACACATGTGGCTAGGGACTAAGGTGCACATCCTGTCACATCAGTGAGCAGCAGGATGTGAGCAGCTCTCCTCTGTGTGGTTTATTTTTCAGACAGCAAGAGCACAGAAAACAGAAAACCCACACCTGTAGGAGACAGAGCAACTGAATTATGAAACCTCTAAGTGGATATCACTCTTACATGTAGGCCAGCAGAACTGATGGCCAGCTTCGGTTCTTTTGTTCCTAATAACCAAGTCTTCTAGAATAATAGCTGATTTATCTATGGCTACAGTGTGCAATCAAAACCATGTGGAATGCCAAAACTCACAGTAAAAGGAACATGCTTGTAAAGGAAATGGGAGTAGAGAGCTAGAGAACAAACAGAGCAAGTGGGATTTCTATGACGTTGAATGAAAGAGACAAGAAGAGCCATGGGCTCAGATAAGGCTGATCACATCATGGGGACATGTTGCTGAATCCCACAAATGCATATCCAGAAGGACTGTCCTTCTCAGTGAATGCTGCTACAGGCAAAGCTTCGCGGTCACTAACACCTATTTCATTTAGCAGTGCTAAGCATCATGCAAAGGGCACCTTCTTAGCTTGCCTGGCTTAGATTTCTGTATGATCGTGTAGTCAGCAAGCTATGCTTTCATCTGCTCAATACCATATTATTTAAGAACTACTACTATGGTGTCAATCCCTGCTTTGTCAATTCCCAAACAACAGACACTTTATGAAACAAGCAATGAGAGAGCAAAGTGTCTATCCCCCTTTCCTGTTGTGCAATATCCTGTCATCTCATGCTCACCCTTAACAGAGTGGCTTCATTTTCTCAGTGGTGACACAGATCAGACCTGGACTCCAGAAGGCAGGTTTACCCACTTCTCCAACTCTCTGTAAAGCCTCCACATCTCTGGGTTTGGAGCAACAGTTTCTGAAGAGCCTGAGGCATGTGTGCAAGGAAAAGAGCAGGCAGTCCAGAGCGCACGTGGCACCAGTCCCGGAAGCAGATCCTGTTGGGCCAACAGAGCTTCAAAACTAGGAATGATTCCGCCATTAATACTTTGAAAGAAGTGCTTTCTATGGGAAGATTCCTTTAAGAGCAAAGGAAAAAAAAGACGTTTTCTGATTCAGAGCTACTTCCAAAGAGTAGAAAAAGGGAAGCATATTTGAATGTTAGCTCTGCAGTTAACATTATTAAAACACTTAGCTTCACTCCTCTCACGCTTTAATCTGAAAGTTTCCAGCATTTGAGGTTTGATGGCCCAGGAATTGACATAACAACCAATCTTTGGACATGCCTGCCTATGTTTCTGAAAGAAAGGAAACACAGCGAATCACTTAGGTGGGAAAGAAGGAGCCACTGAGTGAGAATAAAAGATGAAGTTTAGCTGAATTGCTTTCTTGGGGTGAAGTATTTTGCCCAAATCATCATATCTGGTTACTTCCTCAACAGCAAATTGTCCTGAAGAAGGACGCCTCTGTAGTCCACTGTGCTCAGCTTCATTGCTGATGCTTATAGGAACCCAGGTGCCATGGAAACACCACGGAGTTCACTGGTCCTCAGATCCTGATGTAGGCCAGGGTGGGGCTGTCTATTCTGATGGCCAGAATTAAGCTCTTTGAACATGTACTTCTGTTTCTATGTCCCAAATCAATTCTGCTTTATAAATTACTATATTATACTAATGTCCTCTTATCAGCAGATCTGTGTTGGTCAAGAAAATTATTCAAAGTTTATTTCCTCTCTCTTTGTTTGGTTTTGGTTTTTCAAGACAGAGTTTCCCTGTGTGAAGCCCTGGTTGTCCTGTACCTCACTCTGTAGATGAAGTTGGCCCTGAGCTCACAGAGATCCACCTGCTTCTGTCTCCTGAGTACAGGGATTAAAGGTGTGCACCACTGTGATGGCTAAAGCATCACTTGTAAATAAAACTCACTAAGCTTGTCTTTCCACAGCACTGTAGAAGATGAGTTGAAAAGACAGCTTAAAGGCTCAAAGCATCTACGAATTACAAATGAAGTCTCATCGATCTCTGGCAAAAAGCCAGGTTTGTTTACCCACTTTATAAATAGTACTAACTTGGGGTTTTGTTTCAGAACAGACAGCCTTGCCTTTAGGACACAATTTCAAGCAGTGGAGTTAAGACATCCAGGAGCTCCGGCAGAAGATGCAGTCTGCTGCACCCTGACAACAGCAGCAGTCACTTCGTATGTGCTTCCAAACACAAGGGTTTCCTGATGGGCCCCAACTTCCTGTCTAAGAACCTGCATGTCAGCCTCTAATAATCTGAAAAGTTCAGTTTGTTCTAATTTTGTGTTTATCTCCATAGCTAGCAATCTTTAAAGACTACCTCAAGGGTTTTTTTTTCTTTCATTTTCCTTTATTTTAAAATCTCAACACTCTCTGTGACTTTGGCCTTCTGTGCCCCCTTTTTCCTAAGCACAGCATCACTGACAAAATGTACTAAGAAGAAATAACACCATACACTGTCATCAACATTTCGCATTTTCCTATTGGTACTCTCGTGAGGTCTGATATCTTGATTACAGTTCTGTAGGAGACATTTTAGAAATCCTCTGAGTGCCCTGTCTTCATCTGGTGTTGAAAATGAAAAACCCTAAACAAATGTATCAATTCCCACTTTTAAAATTACGGAATAAAATTCTTCTCTTCCAGTTTTGTGTAGAAGTTCCATGTGAAGCATGTTTGACTTTGAGCGCTGCTCTCGCAGACCTGAGTTGTGAAGAGCAGGTTCTGTGGTATGTTTGTAAATAAGGCCTTCATTCATGGAGAGGCAGCATCCTTCTCTTGGTATGGGAAGGAATGTAAATTGTCTACAGATGGCTCCTGTTAGAGGTTATGGGGGGGGGGGGTCATAGAGAAACATTTACTTTAAAGAGCAAAAGACGGCCCATTCTTGTTCATTTCAATACAATAAACAGTTACATTTCTCAGTTTAAATATTTGGAAATCAGATCTATAACACATGTCCTTTGTTCTTAATTCAAAAAAGTGGTAGTTTTGTTTAAAATTTTTGTTTGCCATTAGTCTGCGCAATCTGTGTTGCAGCAGATGCATGACAAGCCCTATTAAAATACAATAAAAGAGCACCCAGGGCACGTTATTAAAAGTAGAATCAAGAGAATAGTTTTGATGCCAACAAAATATATTCTTCAAAGTTGATTTAGTAAAAAGTAATTGGAATCAATGGGTTAATTGTTTTTAGAGCACTTATAAGTAAATATTATTAGCAAAGTATTTTAATTGCTATACTTTTATGTGGCCCAAATGTAAGCATTTATTAATACAAACCAAGCACTCATTACAAATTTGCACAGAAAATGATAAAATATTATGTATGAAATGAAGCATTAGCATGGACCATTAAGTCCTCTATTTTCATTTAATTGAATTTGTCAGTAGTACCCTCTTTAACTGAGAACCAGTCATAACCACAAAATTAAATAATAATTAAAGAAACAACTATTGAAAGAGTTGCTTGGGAACTAAGGTGCCATTTAACCAAAACATAGCAATTTAATGTAAATTGCAGACCATGTAGACAGTTCTGAAAACGGCGTTTCCTGGGGTGCCATGTATGTTTTCGTGAGTGTTTTCACATTGCACATTCAATGGCCTAGTTGGAGGACCAGTCTAGTTCAAAAAGGGCGGGAAACCCACAAAGGCCCATACACCTCTTCATGCTGTGGTAAGTCAGTGAAGGTGATACACACCATGTTAGCTTTTTGTTACGTTTTTTATGATCTTAGACCACCAATCTCTGCATCAACAGATCTAGGAGAGTGTGTCTCCTTCGTATTCCCATAAGCCACACATCAAACTGTTTATGTGGTGATACAGTCAAAGCTATGACTACAGTACACTTGACTTTTTTGTATGCACAAACATGTACTCCACACTGAGTCTTTCCTGTTAAAACTGCATTACTCTTTTAAATAAAACTCCTACTTAAAAACTCTGATCCAAGACAGTTTGCTTTGCCAAACAATTTAGTTTTGTTGAGTGTGCAATGTGTAAAGGGGTACACATTTATACGCATGTATTTATTCTTACTAGTTGCTTCCGACCTCAGCACGTTATTATTATTATTATTTTTTTTTATGCTGCCTAGGCAGGCTTCATGTTGCACAGCCAGCAGGGGGAGATAGGATTTAAGGAAATAGAAAACCGAGCATCAAGAAAGCAACTACTTTAGGAGACAAACAAACAAACAAACAAAAAAGGTTTGTCAAGGAATCGAGCAGAGTCCCTCTAATGCATATGGAGTGGGTGTGGATGTCAGATACCACACAGGCAGCTAAATGGAATTTTGAGAAATATTTTGTGCAGGTCTATTAAAGGTCTAGTTTTGAAGTCCTTCATAGATGAGTTACGTAGTAGCCACACTGGCAGTATTTTTCAACAGAGAAAGTGCGAATCCAGGTATGTGAATCTGAAAATCAATTTACACAGTACAAAAATCACAGCATTTGTGTACACATTCTCATGTACTCAGAGAAAATATCTCTGTTGCGTCTTCCTATTGCTAACAAATGGGGCACTTCCATGTAGAAATCGAAAAAAATGATAACCAACCAAGTATGGAACAATTTAAATATTTAAAATGTGATTATTATTATGTATATAACTTAAACTGAATTTATTATATTCGAGTGACTCACAGACAATTGTGAATCAAGTGTGGTGAACATGGGTTCCTGATTGAGAACCATATTAACCTTGAAAACCATCCAGTATTGTGATTTGGAACAAAATACTCTCCTTTCATACTTAACAATATTATTTTCCTAATCGCAGTTTGACCAGAAAGAACGTTTTCTGGCTCTTTTGGTGCTGGCGACACTAGCGTGTTTGGAATGTGCCATTAGTGCGGAGTGGCTCCCCAACATGAGTGAAGATCGGCGTGTGCTACGAGATATGCACGTTGTCGTTAAGGAGAACAGACCCTCGCAGCCCACCTTGCCTCAGTGAGCTGATTCGTTAGCAGAACACTTCCACATGTTTTATGTAATCTGATAGTCAATCACTTTCAAGATATGATGTCTACAGTCACATTACAGACTAAAAAGGTAGCATGTTCATAGTTTTAGTTAAGCATAAATCACAATTACGTAAGTTATATGGATTTCACTTTAATTTTGTAGGGAAATACTCAAGAAAAATTTCAAATTACATTATGTAGAGTTCAGAATAATCATTTCTCATTGGTCAGCAATTATCACCTACAACTCTAAACATGAGTATGCTGGAGCTGACTCTCCACCTCCAAGCTGCCTCCTTACCCATGTCATGTCATCTCCTCAAGGACAGCTGTTTAAGGCAAGAGCTGAATCTGTTAGTAAGTTCAGTTTGTTAACTCCTGACAGTTCTGTTACATGCACACACGTGTGCACACACATGCCTCCTAAACTCTTATGCAACTTTGTTATTTTTTCATTTTAAAAACTTTTTAATTAAAATGTTTAATCGACAACAAATAACCCTAATATCTATGGAATACCATTTGATATTTGGTCTAAGTACGTGTGCAAATAGAAGGTCAGGGTGTTTAAGACATGTCAACAACCAACATTTCTGTATGATAAGAATGTGAAAATCTGTTTTATTAATTTGGAACATCATTAACTGTATAACAGACTGTATAACAAATTACAAAAGTTTGTGCTTATAGTCTTAACTGAAGTGACTTCATTTTGAGCACGAGCACTTTTGCCAATCTCTCTCCTGCTCCCAGCCACTGACAGCCACCTGCCTACTCAGTTTCTCTGAGTTCAAGTTTTTAAAGTTTCCATATAGGAATATAGTAGCATATAAAATGTCTTGTGCCTGTTTTGTTTGACCTGACATGTTTTCCTCTCATCCATGTAGTCATGAACACTAGAATCTAATTCCTCTTAAAGGCTGTATAGTATTCCATTGTATATAAGCATATCTGTATATACAAATACATATCACATCCATATTTTCTTTAGTCATTCTTCTATTGACACATACTTATATTGAGTTCGTGTCTTGGCTATTGTGAATAATTCTGAAGTGAACATGATAGTGCAGATGTCTCCTTGACATGCTGATTTTAATTCCTTGGATATGTACCCAGAAACGGGATTACTGGGCCATATGGCAGTTCTGTTTTTAGTTTCCAGTATTCCAATTTTATTTTCGATCCAGCCCATACATGATACCTGACTGATATCAAGAGAATAATTTAGGAGGGCAGTGACTGGGAGCCACGAAGCTCCAAGATGGAGGGTTATTACAGCGAGAGGAATTCAGCTTCATGCACTGCTCTGACGGCTTCACTTTCAGACCTGGGTCAAGTTCATTTCAGAGACAGACTGCAAAAGACTTTTGCTAAAATATCTTTCTCTTACTAAAATATTTAATTCCTCTGAGCTCCCGAATATTTTATCATATATAGATTAAACTGAGATTCATAGAATTTAATGTGGAGACTTGTGCTATTTTTATATCTTAGATATGCTGATTTTGTTCTCTCACAATATCAATACACTTTCTTCTACAACCACAGCACTTGGTTCTCTCCCATAATTCCTCACCCCACATGCCTGTCCAGAATTGTCCTGTTTTCGACAGAACACTGTGACTGAACTGACTGCTACAACTGATTTACAAAACTGAAATGGAAACATATGCCGTAAACCTCACTGTCTGGGGATTTATGAATATAACATTGGTATGTCAACGTGGCCATCTTCCAGGACCCTAAAAGAATAGGATGGATGTTGTTGGGCCATAGTTTATCAGAACATTTGAGGGGATTATATCAACATTTTATGTTTTCACTGGGAGCAAGGCAATCCCTTCAGTGCTGGCATTTACAATGTGGATTCGAAAGTCTTTGAAAGTTGCCAGAAAAAGTCCAGTCTCAGAACGAGGCCCAGATGATAGGGCACTAATCAGGATATGTATCTTTTGAGCCAGATGGTCTGGATTGCACCAAGATACCTCACAGCCTGAGGAATCGCAATAGCTGTGAGGAACAAACTAACATTTCCGTTCTAGTTTCAACTGTGGATGGAGCCTGAAATGAATAAAAGTCCCGTGAACCCCCGAGTTACTTGAGACCCAGGCTGATGGAGACACTGTCTCCGCAGAAGAATCTCTTTTCCAATTCTCTACCCCAGGGGGACTCCTGAAATTCTGACATATGTATGTGGCTGGTTAGAGCCAGTTATGTAGCCATTCCCATTTTGAAGACGTTGCTGCCTGGAAACAGAAAATTAGCCAGGTCAGCTGACACACACCATTTCTCACAGAAACCAATGGGAATAAAGTGAATGAAATGGTCCTGGTCTTTTTCACATAAAAGGAATATTTGTAGGAGTTTGTTTGTTTTTTAAGATTTGTTTTAATGCATGTTTATGAATGCTTGCTTGCGTGTCTATCTATGAGCAATGTGTACACCTGGTGTGCACAGCGGTCAGAAGAAGGGGTTAAATGACTCACAAGTGAAGTTACACACTGTTGTGAGTCTCCATGTGGAAGCTGGGAATTGAACCTGGGTCTTTTGCAAGGGCAACATACTTTCTAAATTGCTGAGCCATATCTCCAGCTCCAAAAGGAATGATTTTTTTTTTTTAGCGTAAGTTATTTCTTATAATCAGTTCCTCAAGTAGAATTTTAAAACTCTCCCAAAAACAATTTGCATAATTAACTGAGAACTTTAAAAGTCTATAGTGTTAAAGAAATAATTAGCATCCCCCCTCATAAGACTTCACTTCATGTCTAGTGCCACTCAGCATGTTCATATGTGCACCATATTGTCACATGCTGCAGGGCTGGTGTGCACAACCTCTAGTCAACACAAGTTAATTAACTTCCATCATTTGTGACCAGTGAGTCATGTAAAATCTTGGCCTCTTTTCATACTCTGGATGATGCTGGTCTTGGCTTCCCCTGCCTCTGAAGGCCTCAGTCTCCCTGGCTGAAAAGTGCCTGCACTTGGTGGTGAAGAGTTCGCCCTGTGTGTGGAGGCAGCAGGCTAGAGCATCAGGACACATTGACTCACTGTGCCTCCGGTGGGACGGTCTGGGTGCACTAAGTGGAAGCAGACAACAGCTGAGCCACCACTGATACTCACATAGAACATGTGAGGAAGAGACCAGAAGAGGCAGAGAAAAGAGAGTTGTCAGCCCCAGGACAAGGGCAAAATCATGAGACATATTCCGAGGCACAGCCTGCTGAGAAGAGAGATGCTGGTTTAGTTGAGGTTCTCTCCAAAATTTGGCAAGAACCCCATGCAGAAGCAGAACCCAACCTGAACATGAAAAAAAAAAAAGTATTCAAGTTTTTGTCTGGCCCCGTTCATCGGAATAGTCACTGCCTCATTGCAGGAACAAGAGACCAGATGCATTGCTGGTCATTACTTCCAGAGCGTCTGTGAGCATGGTCTCTGGCAGGTGAAAGCTGGATCTTCCCTTGAGTTCTGGGGATACCAGCGTCTGCTGTAGACCTCATGGGACTCTCTTCAATTGACGTGTCACAAGCTGTGGAGGCTCACATACTTCAGACATGACCTCCAACTCAGGCGCTCTCACTGGCTTTCCCATTAAGCCGAAGCCTGGGGCTCGGGGTTCTCCACTTACAATATGCTGTTCTGTCTTTTACTCCAGTGAAGGCCTGTAACGGGTAAAGATCATTCTGCCTTCTGTCTTCATTTCATGCTCTGGCATGGCAAGTGTGCTTGAGAAATTTATAGTCCTAATCCCAGAGTGTCCACAAGGAAAATATTAAAATATGAAGGAATTAAAAATTGTTTTAGACATAAAGTGAATAGACTAACTTTGGCTTTGTATTTGCAAGTTCAAAGTTTTGCCCAAATCATTTGGCTTTTACTTTGACTTTTTATATTTATACCAAATAAAACCAACCTTTTAGACCTGTGGCTTAGACTAAAAGGAAAGGTTTGTGATGTTGCCTGGCTAAGAAATGAAATTATGTTTCATTACAGATGTTGTGGTTGGGCCCCAAGTTCTCAAATCAATGTCTGTTAGAAGTGGTCAGTCCCATTCATGTAATAAAATAGCTCATTTGATCACTACCTGAATTATTACTGTGTACATATTATGAGTGAGATTCTGGCCTTTTATATTCATGAAAATTCTGGCTTAAATACTTTAAAAGGCCTGTGGATGAATTCCAGCTGATTTGATGTGACATGTCCATGTGCTGGGACTCTAGCAATAAATGTTCATGTTAATTTAAACTCGGATGCCATTTTCTTAACAAATGAGATTTTATACAACTTTGCTAGAATAAAATACTTTTTTTTAAAAGGAAAACCTTAGAGCATCTCATTTCTTGTATAAGAAAAAAATCATCTGGCTTTTTTGAGACATACTAGTTTATAACTGTATGGCAAATTGTGGAGGGCTTCCAAAAATTAATGGGCACATCAGATATAGATAGATAGTTAGATAGATAAATAGATAGATAGATAGACAGATAGATAGGTAACAAATTCAAATCTTGTTACCTGACTCGGGACAACAAAGAGCCGCGCTGGAAAGGTAGCAACTCAGCAGCTAAGAGCACTTCCTGCTTTGCCCCACAGCCTGGAGTTTGATTTTCAGCACTGGCCTCCAGTAGCTTTAACAAACCACCTGCAATGCCAATTCCAGGAAATACAATATTTTTGTCTGGTTTCTGGGGACACCCTTATGCCACACACACACACACAAACACACACACACTTTTTAAAAATCTATAAAAAAATTAAACATAAAGAAAATGAGAACAGCATGTCCTCAGCTCCATGTCCACATGTGGAGTTCCTACCTGCCAGGTGGAGGCCTCCTACATGTATGGGCAGTTTATGTTGGTTGTTTATAAGTTCTCTGATTTTCCTCACAGCACTGACATCCCCCAATTGGCTTCTGAACAGTGTGGTACTATAAAGTGTCTAGGCAAGATGTGAAAGCCCCTGAAGCCCAGACAGCAGAATACCCCCAAGTGCTATTTGTGTGACTTCCTTCTGTTCAAATCTATGGGAAGACCATAGCAAAGAAGAACCATAGCATGCAAGGGCATAGGGGGTATTCACCAATGGAACCCAACCCTAAGCCTGATGATTGCGACTAGAACTGCTGAGATGCCTACAAAGTGTCCTTTAAATTCAGCCTCTCCCCAGAGCATCCAACATTATATGCTGAAATAACCAAAGGAATATGCAGAATATTACACAAGTTCCTGGTTATTACTTCCTCCTGCATCACCTCCCTCTAAGCAAAGACCATGATCTCATGGAAGAGGGGATACTTAATTTATAACACCAGATGCTCTCATTTCAGGCATAAGCATGATATTGACTCTGAAAAATGCCGTTCAGTGTGGCACTGTCAGGGAATTTGTATCCTAGTGGATAGGGCACACAGGCAGCCCAGCACACAAGGCCTCTGGAATCCTGCGAGGGAAAGCACCTGACCACAGGGCATCCCTAGTTTTCTTCCCTTGCCTATCAATTGCACCACATTTGCAATGTCTCCATCTCAGCATGCTAAATATAGTTATGATAACCCCATGTAGAAAAACATCATCAACATAAATCATGCTGGTCACAGGGAATTATTTTTAGAATTTCAATTTATTTGCTCATTTCTTTATAAAAGAGCAATATTCGGTGATCAATAAAAGACCTCGAAGCTAGAAACACACTATAGCGAATCAGCTGCTCTGTAGGGAGCAAAAGAGGAATCCAGAGCAGTAGAAGTCCCGCCACTGTGAGCGAACACCCTGTGTCTGAATGAAGGTCATCTCAGTCAGAGCCCAGGGATCCCCAGCTCCTTAGGGATACACCACAGGGAGCGAGAGCAGCTGCTCACAAGCCTCACAGGCCATTCTTTGGAGATGCATAGAAGAAACATCTCATATGTCTACTCATTGTAGGCTAAAAAGTCAGACAGCTTGCTCAAGTATTTTAGGTGGAGAGAGAGAAAGCATGGAGAGGCAGCAGGGACTATCATACCTAGAATCCAATGCTCAGGACAACGCTAGTGTCTCAGTGTTGTCTGACTGAGGCAGGTCACACTCTTGGATCTGCGTTACCGTTAATAAGCCACATTTGCCATTGATAACCACCAGTTTTATTGTGGGGAAGCCACACTGTCACTCTGGGCTGCACATCGGCTATCTCTCAATCATACCAGTGTTCTCTAATCAGCAGAATAAGTCCCAACTAAATGCCAGGCTTGGATTGGGGATTTTCTCAACTTCCCTTTAGATGGGGTGCGATCATATCAATGGTTAATGTCCTTCAGACACAAGTAACTGGTGGATACCCCCCGCCCCCAAAATACTGGTGCAATTTACATTTCCTTTGGTCTATGTCCTACATAAAAGTGACTGTGTTCTCACACACAGCATGTTTGCATATAATCTCAGGGCTGCCTAGACGGGGTGCCCAGACTTCATTGATCAAACTGAAGAATTTAACTTTAAAGGAAAAAGAATCCCATTCCTACCTGCTTTGAAAACCGATCACACCATGCATATCTAGATACTCAGAACTCAGCAAATATTTGTTGATGATGATAGCTGATATTGGCCTTCCCTGACATTGCTTACATACTGATATATGTATCTGTATATATATATATATATATATATATATATATATATATATACTCATTTTTAAATAACCTAAATTCAGTATGAAAAAAGCCTTTTTAGAAGGGGTGAATTCACACAACCAACTTTCAACATACTTCTGAGAGCATTTTGTAATAGACCATCCTGAGTGAAGCAACACCTAACAGGCTGAAGCCTGTTCCCTTCTGAGCTTGCTACAAACAGATTCTAGCTTTAGTGCTTCCAATATTCTTGTCACAACTCCAGACCAACCTTTCCATGAAGCACCCATTCTAGGCAATTTCTTATTTCACGTGATTCTTCTTTGATATAATTTAACATCGTAGCTCTCAAACATAAAGACATTCACAGGACTTGCACGGTTGGATTCATTTCCACCCCTGCTCTCAGATGCTGTCTCTCTGTCTCTCAAGCAATTAAAATGCCCAAGATAATTTTCACCGAGGGAGATGCTAGTTAGAGACTGTATATGTGGGTAAAAGCAAAACTTTATATTATTTATACATTTGTTAATATTAGTGCTTCATTTCCATAGTCTGAGTAGGTAGTTTAAAAGGTTTATCTACTTTAATTTGAATAGATTGAGCAACATTAGGAGCACAGTTAATAGAAAAACAGCTTGTGTTATGAATATATAGAAAATGAATTTTTCTGTATTTTATGGATTTGTTTTCACAAGTACAACTCCAGAATTTGCCACACCAATTTAAAAAAATGTGCTTTTAAAAGGCCACACAAATATTAAAATCAACATACATTATTATTATTATTATTCCTAAGAAGGGTCTATAGTTCACATATTTTTAAAGAAATCCACCTATAATTGTGCTTCAAGCAAGTCCTGAATGCAAGTCTATTTGCTGCCTCAGTCACTATTACATTCTGTTTAGTTTAGCTGCCGGTCTCAGAAAAGCATAGCATGACTGGGTTAACGTCCGTGAAATGCAGAATGGAAACATGACCAAAAGAGCTGGCTTACACAAAGTGGCTGACCTGTGCTAGGCTCTTCTTTTATCTTTGGTATCTGAGTCCCATCTTTCTCACTATCACAAGGCAAGTAATGTTCATCCATGTTTCACAGATGGATAGGCAATGTCTTAGAGAATAAATTCTCCCAACCACACAGGGAGAGCTGGAACTGAGCTACTCTATACCAGCGACTACTAAAACTTCTAGAGAGTAATCAAAATTGAAAAATGATTGCACGTGGTCACACAGTCAAATTTCCTGTGAGAAGTGGCAATCGTGTTGATGGGGCTGATGCCAACCATCTCGAAAGTCTCGGGCAGCCATATTGGATGCTGCTACTGTAGATTATTGTGTCTTAACACATAGGAGAAAAATAAATTATTGACTTTTTATAATTACTGACAATTTGATCTTGGAATATAGTTCAATAATAGACTGCTTTTCTTGCTTGGGTGGGTCCCTGAGTTTGATTCCCAGCACCAAAAATCAAAACTAAAACTGTGATGAAATCCATTCCTGGTGATACAAGCCTGCACAGTCCTAGCACAAGGAACAGAGGGAGGAGGAGCAACACAAGTTCAAGGTCACACACGCCTACATAGGAATTTGCAGTCCAAACAGGCTCCACAGTGAGGCCCAAAAACATAACAAATTCATTCAACAGCACAACATGAATAATGTGTTACACCTATAGTCCTAAATTTGCTGGATGACTCTTCTTGATGCCTGACTTCTCAAACATTGGCAGAATGGTGTCATTGTACAAATCTAGGTGACACATGCTGGTCTACTCCGATGCACTAAACTGAGATGCGAAGCTCAGACGCAATCTGCTGACTTGGAATTATTGACAAAGCCCTGTAAGAAGCTCCCACATAAGCATTAGATGTATGAGGTCACATATCCAACAAAGAACTGAATAAAAAGAGGGGAGCATACATGTTAAAGTTTAGTATCTGGAAATCGGAATTCACAGAGCAACTTACATTCTAGTTTCTAAATGTTATTCCTTTTCTGAATCCTACACAATTTAATTCTGCAGCGGCGTCTACAGGTGATTTGGTAGCAAAACAACCCTGAGAAAGAAGAACAAGCTAATGCACAAAGTCACCTCCAGGCAGCGGGGCAGCGCTGTGATAGCATATCTCCATGCAAAGCCACTGGTCAGGGTTTGAATTAGATGTCCAGATGGATGCCAACACTTCTACTCTTAGGAGGGCTAGGGCACCTCTTTAGCAATGAGTAAGGCTCTGTGGGCCTTATGCTTAGATGGCTTTGGAGAGAGATGTCCTGGTGGCTACTAGACATTTTGATGAAGTATCTAGGCTTACACAGCGGACATTATGAAGCGATACTGTGAGTGACAACCGGGAGAGGGCAGTCCTCCACCCTGGCCTCATCGTTTCATCTATTTGTATGGCAGTCCGCAGCTCCAGCCCTATGTGATGCTCTAGGTCTGACCAATGTCTGAGAAGTACGTTTTGAACTCATCTTTTGGTCATGGTCTAGGTCACACATGGAAAACTGAAGACCTGGATGGCTGGGCCACTGCCTTGAGTCCTCAGAAATTTGCAACCAATGCTCTATGCTGTTGTGGCTGTTTTATAAATGCCAGGAGAGTCATCTTAGCATGTGGAGTTTTATAATAATCTGAGGTTCTTATATCACTTAGTAAAAGGTCAAAGTAATCACATTAGGTCCAGCTGAATCCAAGGAGCAACAATGCCAGGAGAGTTTGCACATGAGTGAAACCATGGAGTGCGGTGGCATGGGTATGAACTAACTGGCTTTTCTAAAGTCTGAAAGGTAATTTTCAAACGTAGAAAAGTGATGGAGTTCTCCCTTTCTTAACATTTTTTTCTAAATATTTTCTATGATTGCTTGAAAATATTGCCAAATTTCCATACATATCACAAATAGAGAAATAGTTCCATCTGTTTGCCCACAAATTTCATGATTTCCTTGTTTTTAATTGATGAGTAGTATTCCATTGTGTAAATGTACAACAATTTCTATATCCATTTTTTTGTTGAGGGACATCAAGGTTGTTTCCAGATTCTGGATATTGTGAGAAACAGCATAAATAACCGATGCTGCCTGTAATCCAGGCACAAAGGAGGTTAAAGCAGGACAATTAAGCTCAGCTTTGAAGCCAGCCCGGGCAACATAGTGGTCTTTGGCTCAGCCTACCTAAAAAGAAATAAAATTTCAGATATCTAAATCTCCAATTAAAATCCCAACTGCCAACAACAAACACAACTTCTACTCTGTGTAATTAATGTTTTAGACTTTTGCATCTTATGTGATTGTACTTCAGACAGAAATGTATCAATTGTTTTCATAAAAAGAACCGTGTACCTACACACCCCTGGTATGGAGCATATCCACAGCAGATACAACCAAGTGCATGTCAAAATGCTAAGTAATTTATGATGTTCACTTAAACTTCAGTATTTGTGTTAGAGCAAAATGATGATCATTTCATCCAACTTTTGGTGAAGAGTTAATTCATTTAGAATTTTAAATCACATTCAAAGGAAAATCAGGAAATATTTTTAAGTTCATATTTACTCCCAAAACTTCAAGCTTATAAATTCAGTCTCACTTGAATCTCTAAATGTCTTAATTTGCTTTGTAGAGAAAGTGTATTTTCTTTCATTCATATAATTCAAAACAGCTAAACAGATTCTATTTCAACCATTTAAATGATTCACATGTGAGAACGAATATGGAAAATCTAGGCCCCCAAACAAAGCTGCAGTCTTAAATTATCATGATAATTTAAAACGTGTGTAATGTAATTATAGTGTAGGGTCTGCTACAATGAGCTCTGTGACGCTCTAGATCTGATGTGTGAGGACGCTGATATTAGCTATGGCTCTCTCTAAGCATTTTTTTACACATTTCTGAATTATGATACCTATGCCAGAATCATTCTACTGTACCAAGGATTTTTTGGATAGAGACATGATTTTTTTTTAAATTGTCAAAACATGATAGAGCAAACGTTCAGTTTCTACATAGGATCTATTCAAGTATGAAAATCAACTATGCATAAGATTTTAAATATGTAAAGACAGTCATGTTCTAAGAGAAGGTTAAAGATTTATGAGCTAATAGTGAAGACTTTAATAATCAGCGCATTGTGAAAACATCTCACTGTATACAATAATAATCATGATGCCCTTTCATGTAGATGCTTATTTGGTTTTTCTATATAAACACTTTTTTCTTGTACATGTGAGACATGCCATGACACAGTGCAGTCCCTCTGCTGGCAATGGCTACTTTGTTATTAAAGGGTACTTAACTGTAGAAGTGACAGTTGTACTCCAATACTAGATTTGAAAGTTTGGTTAAAACTATTACACCCCGAGCTCAATTTACTGTAGGTAGTTATATGGCAAAACACAGGAAATGTCATATTGATTGTTTTCTAAATAGTGTCTCTTAAATAAAAAGTTCTTAATTCCAGGTTGAGGCAGAAAGGAAACAGATTCATTGTCTTCCACATTAATGGGCAATGTGCTGTGTATCCAAGAAATAAACACGATATGATATTCAATTGTATATTCCACCCAGGCGTCCATCCATCCAATCATTTAGCTGTGCATCCATCTAGTCATCAACTATCCATTAACAAACATCTGTTACAAATGATATAATTACTACATGCAAAACCAGTACCAAAGAAAGATGAATACAGACTATTTTCTAGTTGGGAGAAATGTAGACAAATAAGCTAATATAGACATTCTGGTAAATGTTGATACATAAGTGGATAGATAATAGATAAATGATATATTAAAAGGTAGATGATAGATAACTGATGATAAATTGACAGACAGATGACAGATAGATGGATAGAGATATACACTGATAGATACACACATATATAGTTGATAGATTAGATAGATAACTGGATGATAGATTAAATAGACAGAAGATAAATTATTGATAGGTGGTAGATAGACACATACATAGATAAATAGATGATAGATTAGAAAGATGATTGATAAATAATGGATAAATGATAGATTAGATAGATGGACAATCAATAGAGAGATGATAGATAGATGCACAGATGATAGATTATATAGTAGATGATCAATAGATAGATAAATAGATGATAGATAGATGGTAGACAGATAGAGAGGCAGAAGGCACACACACACAGACACCAGACTGTGGAATGTAAACAGGTGTGAGTGGTCAAATGGGAAAGCAGAGCAGTGTTCCCATAGGAAAATAAAAGTGGGTCTTCATCAGTAAGGTGTGACTGGCCTTAGTCACAGGAAGCTGCAGAGGGTACTTCCTGTATCCTCCAGTCCTGACAGCTCCTTGAAACAGTAGTTGAGGCTGCTCCACTGCTGAGCACGTTCTGAGATTACAGGAAGAAGGAAGAGATACTGGTCTGGAAATATCTCGGACTCTTACAAATGGCTGCAGGTAGAATGGTGTGGTGTGCACAAGCACTACAGGGTGTGAAAGAGACCAAACCACAAAGAGCAGCAGAAGCAGATGGCCAAGCAGCTGGAAAGTCCATGATCTGAAGGAAAAGCTTCTCCTGTGCTTTGAACTCTGTGGGAAATGACAAACTATGTTTGGATACTGAGACACAAATAAAAAACTAAGTGCAAAGATACAAGAATCCTATTTTAAAATAATATGTGTTTTCTAACATCTCATCTGTTTGAGTCTAAGAAATCTTGATATTTTCAGAAGTCACAATTGAATGTATAGAATTAAGTGTTTGATATGTCCAAGTAAATAGCCCCTTCAAGTTACTAGTGTTTCAGCAACTTCAGTGGGGACTATTTCTATATAAACAAATGCAGTTGAATGGTTCTGCCTGTGATGGCCACCAGTTACTAAACCTTCACTTACAGTGTCTTTTCTGCTTCAGGGTGTGGGCCTGGCTGCCAGGTGTGGCCCTGGATGGATGAGGGCACAGCTCCCTGCTGACCCTACCCCACCCCTGATTTCCTGCTGTCTTTTATCTGCAGGCCCTTCTAAAAACCCCAGTGGGAGCCTGCCAGTGCTGAGCTGTCTCCTGTCCCCAGGCCCTGCCCACCATGGACTCCCTGGCTTACCCCTCCATGTGTGTCTGACCCTAATTTTGGATTCTGATTCAAGTGTAGCAACCCTTCCTCTCATGCTGCTGATTGTGACTGGAGTTTGAAACTAGCTGTCATCCTTCATTTGCCTCCAACAGAAATTCTGATTTGGGCTGTCAGATATACCTGCCCACAGGGGATTCTGGCACTAATTCTATACTTGGGAAGCTTACACGTTTTGTTTACATACCTATTTACTTTGGTCTTGTACATCAGCTTTTATTCATAATAACCACTGTCCCAAGCTTCTCATAATTCATGCCTGAACAAAGGCACAAATACCGGAGATCTGCTGCATGTAACTTCAATGCACTGCCAGGCTAGGTGGAAATTGGTGGGTTTATCTCCCAAGGACTGCCTGTCTGTCACTGGGCAAGGAGGCCCACTTAGACTGCCAAGAGAACTTAGTGTGGGTCTTTGAAAATACAATTTAAATAAAAATAACTGTTCCTAAAAGCAAATTTTCTCCCCTATTATTTTTGTACTTTAATGGACTTTTTATATAGAAAAACAAAGTTTTTTGAGTAAATGCCATTTTACTTTTCCCTTAATTTGTGTCCCTGCTATTCTGCATCGTATATGCTAACGTTAGGAATCAAAACAAGTATAACCTACATTTTCCAACAGAAAAAAAAATCTTTCTGTGACCCTAATGCTACATGTCCTAAGAAATGCCTAAAATCGGTCTAACATAGTAATAAAAGTTTTGTCAAATTATGTTGATTTTGTGTAAATAGACACAAACTCCAGGAAGTAATAATATGTAGTATGTACCATTCCCACTTTTCTAGACTGCCCTTAAAGAAGAAAAAAATGTGTATTTTCCTACCAAGGAGACAGAGAAAAGGAGATTTAAAACTACTTTAAATATCCTGTTGATGTATTAACCCCTACTGGTGAGATTCATATATTCATAAAATCACATGACTTCCAGGAAATACCCAAGTATTTTTTAAAAAGATGCTACATTATTTATCAACCTAAAAATTCATGTGTTGTAACAACTATATTCTTGGATTTTACTACATTCTTCATAAAATACATTTTGTAACATATTACACAGCTGTTTTATAATCTATATTGTATAAAATATATTCTGCAGGCACAACAGATTCTTACCTAAAATAAACCATACAGAACTTACTTTACTTTTTATAGTAACCCATAATTTTGCAAGAAATTTTATCATAATTTTATTAATAAATTCAAATTTTGCTAAATATCAGCTCTGTGTAGTAAATAAAAAAAGTTAACTGATACGTTTCCTAATGCTAAACAACACTCTTGAGGCTCTTCTGAAACATTAGAGCATTTACCAGTCTTGATTTATTTTTTCCAGTTGTTACTTGTGTCTTTGAGAATGTTCCAGAGTTTCTGAATGCAGATTTATCCCTACAACATGATTCCAGCCACCTATATGGATTCACACCACATGCAATTATGATTGTTTCCGCTTAAAATAGTAGATGATCCCTAAAATAAATCAAAGACTACTGGTGTTATGTACTGTAAGACTTGTGTAGCAGTGTTTATCCAGTCTTCTGCAGTATCCTTTTCCTATACAAAGCATCTTCCCAAATCCCTCCCTCTCTCCTTCCCCACTTCCCTCCTCTTCTCCTGCCTTGCCTCCTTTCCTTCCTACTTCCCTCCCTTCCTTCTTAGTCTTTCCTTCCCTCCCTGCTTCCTTCCTTGGCTTTTTTGTTCATTACCCTTTCACTGTTGCTCTGTCATTTTACTCATCTATATTTAGGCTTCACTTTTCTTTTTTTCTTTAAATATGGGATTTATATATACACAGGCCTGAACTGGCCTTTGTCCAGACAGATTGAAGACAAAGATGACAAATCAAAAGTCAGACAGTGGAGATGTTGGTAGAGGTGGATATTTTACTTATTTCTTGTTTCTTGTTATTTTTAGAGGTTTGCGTTGAAACTCACAGAAGTTCAAACAGGCAGACGAAGCCAACAGTTCTATTCTTGAATGCTGTTGGAAACCAGAAGCACACATTAACGCTTCTTTCTAAAATTCGTGTCTTCAGTTTCAGTGAGGTACTCTAAGAAGAGATCTTTTGGCTCCTCAGGCCTGAAGCTGGGCTGTGTCTTCCTGTGGTACCCCGGAGCACTTGTTTAAGCAGGAAGTTTGCCCTTCCATTTATCCCTTAGCCAGAATCCCCACTCAGAAATCCTGCCCTATTCAGTAGACACGGTGCACCTTGCCAAGGGCTCACCTGGGTGGCGCTGCAGGGCCAGATCTTCAATTCATGTAGAAGAACACACAATGTTGCATGTTTGGGCTTCAGTATGTATTTGGGGGAGTTATAAAATCTTTTTTTTTTTTGAGCCTGTTTCTGAAACCTCCAGATGTATTGGAAATTTTATCAAATATTTTTAAGTGGTGATAGTACTAGCTAATACTGAGAAGAGTCATGAACGCTGTTAGCTTGGTAAACAGATTTAGTTTGTCCAGTGGTTTTTTTTTTTAAAGTTGGGCAGTTGGGTAAAATGAATTTGGTTGTGAATTCTTCAATCCCCTAATTTGTTATCCCTGGGTATTTCAAGGAAACTCAATCCTCATGTTTCTGGTTCATAGCCCCTCATAATGTCAAAATGTTATTTTTCCAAACCTTTTATTTGTGCTAAGTCAGTTTTATTAAACTCTGTCCAAGTTCTTTTAGCTCTTCTTGAAGGTCCCAGTAGACATGAACTCAAACCCTAGAGTTTTGTTCTAACGTTACATCAACAGAGTTTGACTGGGACCAAAAGCCACTCCCACAGACAGGACTTTGAACAGCACCACGTTTAAGAAGAACAAGTACTCCATGGCTTGTACAAATGAAAGTACAGCAGAGAGCAAAGGCGGAGAGGTTGAAGACAGGCTTCAGAGGAATGGGCAGTGTGTAAATTTCTGTTTTCTTTGCTTTCCTTCACTGGTTAATTCTGCGGCCAATTCTCCATCTTGGGTAATTCCATTTTGTATACAAAAAGAAATCAGATTTTTTTTTAAAGTAAGTATTCTTGTCAGAGTAAAATGGGTTGGGAAAAGACATAAGAATGTATTGTCTAGAATGCATCTCATAATTTCCATAATTCACAAAAAATTCATTCACTGCCAGTTTATTTGATTTAACAGCCTCCAAAGTGTAAGGTTACATGGGATAAATAGCTAATTGGGTTAATTTAATAGCAGGTTAAATCTTTCTTTTATTTTGTCTAAAAGGCACATTAAAATAGTACAATTTTCAAGTGGTCTTGGAAATCTAAAGTAGAGTTTCTTGATAAAAAAAATATATATATAGCTTTCCCACTGCTGGGTTTACAGTGGAGGTAGCTGGCATGTTTCCAGTTCACCACATGAAAATCTAAGCTGCCTGTATAAGTGCAGAATTTAGTGTTGGGTCTTAAGGTTTTGTTTGGCATCTTGCCAACGATGTTATGCATTTAGCTGGGAAAATTGCCTAGAAGTTAATTGAGAGGAAAACACTAATATACAACCCTCACCAAGGAAAAAAAAAAGGCTTGTATATGCATATGGTGCTGTTCATTGATAAGATTCGTATGTATACAATAAGGACCCAGTAATGTTGCTGAGAGCCAGTTTTCACCATCACCCATCACCCAGAACCATTCATTTCTCTTCTCTGCACAGCCCTTCTATGGCTTCTCCACAGTCAGTATTACCAGCCACAAAGTCCTAGGGGGTAGGGGTTCCTGGGCAAAGGTAAGCGACTATTCATGAATTCTGGAATGTACAACTCTACCATATATGTGTGTATATGTGTGTGTATATACACACACACATATAAAACACACATATAAAACAGAACGCTAAGAGATTATTTATTTATTAATTCAATTTTCATCTCAGCCATAAGCCCCTCCCTCCTTTCCTCTCAGTCCCACCCTCTTTCCTGCATCCCTCTCCCCTATTCCTCAGAATAGAGGAGCCCTTCTACCCAGACACCCCAGTTCATTTCTTCACATAAGGACTGAGTTTGTCTTCTCAGGGCAGTCCCGTCAGGAGGAAGTGATCAGGCAGCAGGCAACATAGTCCATGTCAGACATATCCCCCAACTCCCGAACTAGTGGGCCAACAGAAAGAGCTGCCCTAGGTTTTAATCTACTGTTTTGGAGAGGATATTTCAGTGCAAGATCTCAGCTCTGTTCCCTGGTAAGCACAAGCAGAAGGATCTAGACAAAGGATCCAGGAGCTGCCCGGGATGCTCTGCTGTCCCAGAATGCCTAGAGGCAGAAAGAGCCTTCAGAGGCCCCTCTCAGGCTCTGGCAGCCCTGCTTGAGGGACTTTCGGTGTTCCTGTGCTGCTCACTGTCTTGCTGAGGGTATGCTGGCACACCGTCTGTGCTTTCTTCTCTCCTGAATTTTCCCTGGGGTGCTTTTGAAGATGCTTTTATCATTTTTTTTCGGTCTGTGGCATGCTCCTCCCTCCTACTCCCCGCCCCCCTTCCGCCATTCTTACCAAGTGTCTTGAGAGAAAACAGGAAGACATTCCCTAGGAATGACCACTGTGTTTCTCCTTCATAATGGACTTGGAGGAAACTGGTGTGAGGTGTCATCCGCGGGCTGAAATTTATCTGGGAACACCCTCGGATGTCACTAGGTCTCATTAGTATTTAAGTCACAGTTCATGGCCCGCCTACCCACACCCCACCCTGTTCTCAGGGACTGTTAGAGCTATGGCTAGAACAATAACATTTCTCAAAAGACGGAGCCTGGCCTGAAGCTGAAGAGCCAGGGTTTGAAGTGACACAGCTTGCAGGCAGCCGGCTTCCTGGTCAGTTTCAGGCCTCCCTTTCTCCTTTCACGGGCTTGAGGGCAGTAAAGCCCTGGTGTGCTCGGAGGTAGAAAGGGAGGGAAAAGTGATCCTTTAATTAAGAGAGAAATTCTTTTGTACCTGCACTGTATCCTTTTGATGCGTTTAGATAGAGCGGACCTGAGTGGTCAGGGACAATGGCAGTTTGCTACTGTCTGAATCCCTTCCCCTTATACTTAATCCTGTTCTTATTGGGACTTTGGGTGGAAAGCTGATAATTTTGGTGTTGCCCTAAAAGGGAGGCAGTGCCTTGAATTCCTGCCACTATCCCATGATAATGAACAGGCCTAATGAATGCGGGTAAGTGGCAAGAATCTGTGACCAGCTGCATCGGGGCAGGTAGTACAGCTCAGATTTAATTGGGAGCAGGTATTGGAAGGCTGTATTACTTTAATTGGTGAGGGGTTTTCTAAATGGAAAGGACAAAGTATAATGAAGAAACTGTGCTGTACAATAGCACTTAAGCTGGGATTGTATGCATCCGTTAATCTGCTGAGGAATGAGGCAATTCTAAACAATTTTCTCAGTGAAACCAACTCCAGAAAGCTTGTCCCCTTTGTTCCCCCTTGGGAAAATGCAAGATTGAAACAGAAAATACCTTTACCGAGGCAATCATGTGCCACGTGGGGAAAGCGGATACAGCTGTAAGCTCTGCAAAGGGGTCTTTGTGGTACAATAGGGGACGGAAACAGAGATAAGGCAGAGGATAAGAGTGAGCCTGTCACTGCTTCAGAAGGAGGAAAAAAGTGATGGCATTTACAGTGACAGATGAGACTCTGAAGAGAGAGCAGGACAGTTCAGAGAGGGGAATTTGATATTTAAAAGAAAGGGCTGTGATAATTAAAAGTAACATTGCATTAAACTGTTCTGCAGCTCATTAATGACAGAAGGAGAGCTGTGTCTCTGAAGAAGTTAATGATTCTCCAGAAACCTTCCTGGAGGCCTCACATTACTGAAAGCCTAGATGGATAGAAGTCTGGAATCCGGTTCTATTTCTAATTTCCAAATGTCCTTAAAAATTATAAAGAGTAATGTGGACAAAAGACATTAAAATAATTGTGTGGTGTTCTCTTTGGCAAGAGAGGGCTGTTTGTAGCTAGGACGGGGAATGAGGGAGACCAGCCATGTGGGGAGGTTACAAAAGTTACTGCTTTGAGCATGTGGGTATAAAACGGTCATGGGGTCCTCACCATGAGGCACTGGCTATTAACAAGTTCCGTTCACAATTTACATTCAACAGCATTGCACATCTCTGGGATAGCATTTATGAGAGAGACATAAAAGGCTATTGGCTCCAGATTTGTGGCTCAGTGATAAGCCTTTAGGAGACTGTGTAACAGGGTTCTTGATAGGTTTAAACTTTGCTAGGATGAGCAATTGAATTATTCTTGTGTATTTCCTTATAGGTTGGGAAACACAAAGATCACAGGCCCTGTGGTTTTCACAGAAGTCCCAGTGGGAGGAGGAGAAAATGGAGCAAAATAGGAGTATTGGCCAGACTTTCCCAGGATTCCCAGGTGGGTTTCATATATTGCCCAACTAGAAGAACCAGACCAACCCATCTTTCCCCAGAGACTGAAAAGGCTATTTTGACTGTTAGATTCAAAGCTAGAAAGCTGCAGTTTACACAAAAAGCTCTTTGGAAGGAAAACTATTTTGGTATTCTTAACATTTAGATCCCATCTATTGGGCAACATAGTTATTAGGTTAAATAAAGTTCCAACTTCAATGAAAATAAAAACAGTAAACAAAAATCCTTCCTGTAAAAACTTTTATTCCAAGAAACAGGAATAAGAACTTTCTGGACCATTAGTGGATAATGGAAATTCCTTCTTGAAATGCAATAAAAGATGCATACTCTAGAAAGGTAACATGAATTAGCACCTGCCCACCCAGAACAGCTTCATGCACCAAGAGATGGGCTTCTAGCATGTTCAGGCACATAATGATGGCAGCCCAGACTCAAACCTGGTCCTACACTTTAAAACCTTAAAGCCCATCAAATTCCTTTGTTGAGGGGGTGGTTGTGGGAACTGGAGTAGGAGAAGGTCAGAAAGAAGGAGCGAGAGAGAATCCCAAGTGAGGCCCTGTGTCAATAACTGTGCCATGAAATGTCTATACTGAATAGTCATCTGCAATTGTAAATTATATATGAGTGTACATGTTAGTGTGTGCTTGTGGCCTGAGCCTGGTAAAAGTGACATGAGGCTGTGATAGATACAAACTGACAAAACTTAGAATAGAACATAAGTTTGTTCCTGATTCCTGATCCTGCCATGGCCCCACCCCTGGAACAATGCAAAATAATCTAATGCGCTTATTAAGTCCATGTTAGTCTCTCCCTACTACAAGAATGAATAAAAAGTATGTCCTTTAGTTAACAATCATAAAGAAACTTTAGTGAATGATTACTGAACTCTGACAGCTAGCTTTCTGAAAGGACTCACCACTAGTCCAGAAACGTATGCTGGCCTATCAGCTGAAAGGAGTGCAGCTGAGGGCATTTGTTCCTCCTACCAAGAGTGACGTTAACAGCTGGTTTTTCCTGCGTGGTCACATAGGACGGTAGTAGTCCTCAATGCTGACAGTGGTCCGTCCCACTTAGGTTTGTAAGATAGAGTTCAAATAAATAGAATTATGATGTTCTCTGCTGTTGAGCCATCCTGAAGTAGAATCAAAGAGTGGAAAAAGTTTTACATCTTCTGAACTATAGCACTGAATATTTAGATAGCATATCCTTGGACACTTATGGCTCTCCTGCATTTGTATTTTGAGACAGTGTCATAATGTAGCTCACAGTCCCTCTGCCTCAGCCAACCAGCACATCATCCTTTAATCTGAACCTTATGGTGAGGTCAATGGCCATCAAATGCCACCGTCTTCTGCTGATGGAAGAGTAAGTACTCAGTGTAGCATATTAACACTTAAATTTGATGTTTAAACTTTATACCTTAAACTATTTCTCTTCAAGTAGAAACAAATATACACATGTGTGTTGTTAAAATGAAGATGAAATATTATATGATATCACAAGATGCTACTTGGAAAAGCATTGTAATTAACTTACAAATAGTTTCAGTCAATGGAATATGGTGGAAAGAGGTGCAAATATAAGTAAACATATTTTTATGACTTGCAGTGAGAAAATGGATAAAAGAATTAGAAATATTCTTGAAATATATTTTCTTTAGCCATTTCTAGACATCTCTAGGTAGAATGGAGCCAGTAAATTTAATATCTTAAAAATACCAAATATTGGAGAACTCCCCCATTCAGTGGACTAGGGAAAGGAGTTATAGGGGATGAGGGAGGGAAGGTGGGACCAGGAGGAGATGAGGGAGGGGGCTACAATCAGGATATAAAATGAGTAAGTTGTAAAAATAATTTTTAAATAATAAATACCAAATATCATATTTCATATATTCTGCTAGAATATATATACAAGAAAATAACTATAAATAACGACTGCCAATAACACATTTTAAGTGACTCATATTTATTCATCTGGACTGAATGAAATTTCACAAAGTGAATATTTTCTGACTCTTCTATTTTGGGATTACTCAACATATCTGGAGCACATACAATCTTACATGCCTCTGTGAGAAGCAATTAATTCATCCATGAAACCAAAAGTTCTTTCCATGGGAAATGTCCTTGAACTGTTGAAAGCAAAGACTGAAACATTAAAAAAGAAAAAAAATGGAGATTATTTTTGTTAAAAATAAACAGTGAACTTTGTATAAGATTGCGTGTACAAGATAAGCATTCTAAAAGTTCTTCCCATTCATTAAGGACCAAAAAAAAAAAAACACATGCAGATAACTGTCTCCCAAAAAACATAAATAAACTCTTTCATATAAGGATTTCACTTAGAAAGGTTTTGTGTGAGAGACTGAAGGGTCAGGGGTACAGGTGTGCAGGTAAAGGGGCCAGAGATACTTTCTTCACTATACAATGCAAGATAATTGCTTTGCTATTCTGACATGGGGTGCATTGTTTCTGGTACTGGTGATCTAATTTCAAAAGATAGAAGGAAAGACAAGGCCTATGTGTGCAAAGCTCCCATGGAAATCTAGAACAACCCCAAGTAATGCTGCAGCTGCTGAAGGCCTTAGCTCCTGACTTAGAGGCAAAGGGCAGGCACTAGCCTGGGAGGAACTGCAGATAACACAGGGGAGAGTTGATGTTCTCAAATGCCCAAGGCAACATAGCAAACTGGAAAGTAGTTTAACAGCACTGCATTGGAGTTATCAGAAGAATAATATTAGAAATAGAAATTTCAAAGCAAGAGCAGCAAATTGGGTGTGGAGAGGAAGCAGATTTTGACAAAATCATAGACATTTCTGATGTCATACCATCTGAATTCAATCAGCAGATAGTTCCAATAGCTGCATATCATATATGTGCAGTTAGAAAAATCAATATATGAGGCTACATCATCAATCACTCCTATAGTCCCAGAACTTGGGAAGGCTCAGTCAGGAAAGTCTCAAGTTCTAGGCCAGGGTAAGTTACCTATAAAGGACCTAACTCACAAGCAAAAACATAACAAACAACAACAAATACTAATGTGATTCTTGTATGTGGCTGAATAAATACAGTTGTGTTTAAAGAAGTAAAATTTACTGATATCAAGCACCTCTGAAGTAGCCCAGATACTTATTATACTGAGAGTATAAAATAACAATCCTATTTTATAAATAGAAGAACATATTGAAAAAAATAGTGAAACATGCCAAATGTTCAAGAATGAAGATAATACCAACCACACATAAATTACAAATTATACAAACAAGAATCACTTGAAACTCTAGAGCTGGAAAGTTATAATAACCAAAAGGAAAGTTTCCCTTAACTAAACAATGAGAAATTGGTAGTTGTAGAAAAAGTCTATAAGATTTATGATACTAAATAATAGAAAATACACAAGTAAGTATAATAGGAAAATTAGATGGAACCACCAGTCAAACAACTGATTACATTCTGTGTATTCAAGAAGACAAAGTAAGGCTGGACAGGTGGCTGAGGGGTTAAGAACAGAGGACCCAGCTTCAGTTCCAGCACCCACGTGGTGGTGTCTCATAACCGCCTGAAGCTCCAGCCCTAAAGAATCTAATACACTGTCTGTCCTCTGCAGGAACAACGGACACAACTGCACACACACACACACACACACACACACACACCCAGGAAAACACTCATACACATAGTAATGTAAATGTTTTTTAATGAGAAAGAAGAAGCAAGGTAATAATTGTAGAAACTTTATAAATATGAATAAAGACATGAATATGCAGATCAAATGAGCTTGCTATGGTGGAAATTGTGTGCCTGGAGATGTGAATGACCAAATTATTAGGAAGTGTGGACAACACGCCCTCTTCAAAGCACCCGAGAAATGAGTTGATTTACGTGAAGGGATTTCAAAACTATTTTAAGACAATTTCTCCTCAGAAAGTTCTCATCAGCAACCAAGAAATCAGGATGATTTAAAGGGCAAAAAGAAAAAAAACTGTCACTTTGTAAGCATATGTTTGTCAAGATTTTCTTTAATGTGTGAGAGAAAGCATATTTCCAGATAAATCTTAGGTAAGAGAATTCGTCAAAACTAGGTTTGTCTTATAAATAAATTCTTCAGGTTGAATACAAATGTACGATGTATTGATGTGAAACTGTATGAAGTACCAAAGCTTTCCAATAAAAATAAATACAAAGGCAACTCATGATGGTCTACATGATTTCATGGGAAAATATGGAAAAAACATTTTAGGCTATGTATTATTCATTCAACGTATTAGTGTTTGGTGTGTGACATAGAAACATAAAAGGGCAGAGTTTACATAATTCTGTCCATGAGTCCTTGCGTCAGCTGGCCATATCTCTGGCTCCCATGAATATCCATCTCTTAGTTGCTGCCTTTGCTGTTGCTGCAAGGGATAAATATCACTATGAAAACACAGCAAATAAAAAGGAAGGCTGTTGTGCAAGAAATTATAGATCCAGAAATTGTAACACACCCTGAAAAACAGAGCCTCACCCAAGCCTTTCTTTATGTAATGTAAATGAGGGATGGCTGGGTGGTTAAGAACACTTACTGTTCTCCCAGAGGGTCAGAGTTTAGCTCTCAGGACCCATGGTGGACAGCTCAAAGTAGCCTGTAACTACAGATTGTATACTTCTGACACCCTCTTCTGTTCTCTGAGTTCACACACACACACACGCACGCACACAGCACACACCCATGCACACATACTCATGGATGTAAACACACAAACACATGAATAAAAATAAGAATGATAAATCTTTTAAAATTACAGATTGGCAGAGCAGTTTCAAATACAATCTAACTGTTGTCTTGTAGAAACTCATTTTGAACTCAAGAAACTAATTTAAATGTCAAGGACTATAAAACTACACAACATAGATATAGTAACAAAAAAAGATGTGAATAGCTACACTAAAAGATAAGTTACTCCTTAATTCACATGTTATAAAATACACAAATGGACATTATTGATAATTATTGATAAACATTAACTTGCACATTTGATATGACCATCCCATAAACATGGTATAGCTCATTTGAAAGCACCAGTACACAAAGTACACTTTGAAGATATGTTAGAGAGAAAGACATGCCATTACAATAACAGAGAGATCAATGGTCAGGCTAGTAAACAGATGGCTTGGAGTGATACAGGAAAGTTGAACTTCACCACAAATAGGCTTCATTTGATAGATACAAATAGATCATTATACTCAATAACAAGATACATACTGTACAGTAACCATGTCCAGTATAGAACACAAATTTGGCCACAAACAAGTCTTAAAGTGAGAGAAATCATATGAGGCGTGATGTCTGATGGCAGTAAATGGAATGAGGCTGGAAATCTGTACAAGCAAAAGAAAAACCCACAACTCTGGAGAAATTAAAGAAAACACCCTTTAATGAGAAAACAGTTAAAGGAGAATAATGGAACTTTTGTCTTACCCTGATAAAAAATAAATAGAATATTCCAAACATTATAAAATGCCACCAAAGCATTGAAAAGACAGAAATTTAACCTAAAAATGGTAATACCCAAAATGTCACAAGTTTGAGTCACCCTGGTCAAGATAGTGAGAAGTCCAGACTGTCTACAGATATACAGAACGACTATCTGAGAACAAAAGAAGAGAAACATTTTTATCTGTGAATTCAAATAAAATAAGAAAACATTAAGTCAATAATGTAACCTCAGAATTAATGAAGATAGGGAAAAACATTTTAAAATGACAGAAATCAGCCCCATTTCATATTAAAACATGTGGAATACTAGGAATAGCTGCTCTGGACCACACAGGCCATGAATGCTAACTCATATACAAAATCAGAGTGGAAGATTTAACATGGGAATCTTCTCCCTCAGAGGAGAAGTAGTCAAGAATGCTGGCTAACCTTACTCGTGGTCAGCACATTACTCAAAGTTCTAAACAACACTAGACAAGGAAAACATAGGTAACTCACCCCAATTGCCAGGGATGAATGAAACCAACACTAAAACATCCAAGGATAGATTCAGACAAGGAAGACAGCCTGGAACACTTTGCTGCAAGATTAGCCATCCTAAAAGCAGGACACTTGTTGCTCATGGATCAGAAGAGGGGACATTAGGAAGGTAACAGCATGGAAGAAAGGGAGACATGAACTCATTGCATCCTATCAAAATCCTTATGGTATTTTTTCTTCCTGACTGAAAAGACTCCCTCTCACAATTCATGTAAAAAAATAAGAAGAAGAAACTCAAATGGCCAACAACTGTCTGGAAAATAAGCCAGTTGGAGAAAACACATTTACTAGTTCTAAAATGCATTAAAAACCAAACAGAGCAGAATAATTCATACTACTTTTACCACTGTGGAATAAAGACAGACATCTAAACTAACAGAAAAGAAAACCACCAGTTAAACCTAGAACTACTACCAATGTATCTTAGACCCAGTGGTAGCCATCATTCAACAAGAAAAAGCAAAGCAAAACAAACAAACAAACAGAAACCCACATTCTTCTTAACAAATAGTTTTGGGGAATCTGAGTATCCACATACAAAAGAATGATTTCTTAACATATGCTTTATACTGCCTAGAAGACAGGACTCAAGTCCCTCCTCTCTGGGCTCAGGGAGTTTTCCAGAAGAAGGGGTAGAAAGATTTTTAAGAGCCAGTGATGATGGAAGACTCCAAGGGAATAAGATCTTGTAAATACCCCGGGCAGATGAGCATGTGAACCCACGGACTGTGGAAGCTTGCACAGAGCCTGCACGGATCTCAGCCAGTGTGTTCCCAGTGCTAAAAGGGCCCCATCCCTATCCCAGAAGCTAGATCCAGCTCACAGCCTTTCACAAGGGAGCACTTACTTTTCTCCAACGAGTCTCACTGGGTGTACAAACCAACAGTCCACAGCAAAGATCAGATGAAGAAAAAAATAGAATATTTTGTTTTATACTGCTTTATATGAACATTTAGTTAGTTAGTTACCTACTTACTTACCTTATATTTATGATTTCCAGTTTTGTGTTTTTGTGATATTTCTGTGTATGTGAATGTCTGTGTCTCTGCATCTGTCTGCTTCTTGAATTTTTTTCTTTGGCTCCTTTTCATCTGTTTTGTCCCGTTTGTCCTTTGTTGTTTGTCGTTGCTGCTGTCCTTGTTCTTATCTGTTTTCTAGTAAGAGAGAAGATGCAAAGGTGTGGGGCTGGGTGGGTGGGGAAGTGGGAGGATCTGTAAAGAGATGGAGGAGAAGCTGATAAGAATATACTGCATGGAAAATCAATTTTCCAAAAAAAAAAAAATGACTGAAGAGGCCACCAGGATGGCTCAGTGAGTGCTGTCGGGCCCAGCGGCTGGAGTTACTGAGTTGGACCCCCGGGACTTGGATGGTTACAGGGGAGAGCCCACCGACCTCCACACGTACAAGCAGCATGCCCTTCTCCGCAGCCCAGTCCCGCTAAGCACAGAAATAAATCAGAATAGAACAGAATGATAAACGAGCGAGAAGGGATCAAAGACCTCCACACAGGGCGTTCAGATTTCTGCCTTTCACACAAAGCTTCTGGATGTCACCTGTGGATTGCTTAGGTGTGGGGTCAGAGACAAAACAAGAGGGAAAAAATAGGTTGGACCTCATAAAATTGCAGCTATTTTTTGCATAAAAATCCTCAATAGTAAGCAAATGAAAACACAGCACAGAGCAGTGGAGAAAATATTTTAAGTCATCTGATAATAATTATATTTCAGTATATATAAATGATTCATTAAATGCAACCAAGGAAAACAAACAAACAACCCTGGAGAAATTACTAATATTTTAATAAAACCTTTCTCCCAACATGTTTCAAATGGGCAACAAACCAAAGAAAATAGTGGCTGACAGTATTAGTCATTGACAAAATACAAAATAAACCAGCAGTGACACGAATCTCACATCTGACAGATAGCCATCAGTAGAAAAACAAATGAGGCTGTGTTGAGAAGTGTGGGAAAGCAACAGAGGGCTCTCTGAGCAACGATGACCTGACTGCAGAATGGTGCCATCATTGGTCATCAGATCCCCACACTGGGAAGGTAGACTAGAAAAATGGCTCACTAACCAAGAGCATTGTCTGGTCACACAGGGCCAGCATGTGGCTCCTGGCATACATGGAGGCCCAAAGCATCTTTAATTTCATTCCATATGATACCATGATACCGTATTCTGGCCTTCATGACAGCAAGCACACTGGGATACACAGGCAGACTCAAATGCATTGAAATATGCTTTCTTGAAAGTAAGCCTCAAAACTTTACCCATTAATATTCATCTCTGTATTAATCATTTAATCAAAATGTTGAAACAACCTAAACGTCCCCTGACAGATGAATGGATATACAAAATATGCTACATATATTAAAGTAGAGTATTACTCAGTTTTCAAAAGAATAAAATTCCTTGGACACATGCCACAACATGGATCAACCTTTAAAATATAATCTTCTGTTGAATATACAAGTACAAATGGAAATTACAGAACATCTTTACTTATGGAAGACATAGGAAAAGCACCCAGTACAGACAGAAAGGACAGCTGCTACCTGGGTGGTAGGTGGCAGATGAGAGAAGTCATATTTAATGTATGCAGAATTTCTCTTTGGAATGACAAGCCTGTTCTGAAATGTGAAACCATGATACTTGCATAAGACATCAATTTTTCTGATATCATAAAACTGTTCAAATAAAATAAAGCAGGAAAGAGGCCACAGTCAGCAAAGCGCTTGTTAAACAATTCCATCCCCACCATCCATGCAACAAAGGGCAGGGCATAGAGGCACAGGACCATAACCTGGGCAGTCTGAGAGAAAGCAGAATGTAATGTCAGCTCCCTGGAACTTGCTGGTCACCTAGCCTGGCCTGATCCTGAACTCTGGGATGCAGTGAGACTGATCACACAAAAATTGGATAGCTCCGAAGGAATTTATCGTAAATTGACTTCTGACATACACATCCAAGCACATGTTCATTAAAAGAATCCAGCACCCATCTGTATCAGGCAGGGTTCCCTTTGGGAGCAAACGCAAATCTATTTACATGTAAGAGTCACTGGAATGGCATGTGTGTGTGTGTGTGTGTGCGTGTGTGCAAAGTAGTCCAATAATGTCCAGTTGCATAGTGCAGAGTCTGAGAACCCCATAGCTGCTCTGTTCATAGTGCTGGATGCCCTAGGAGTCCCAATTGGGTGTTAATTGGCTAAAACATTCACCACCGGTCATTCAGTCCCTACTGGAAGCCCGAGGAAATTGCATTCCAGTGTCAGTGATAGACAGACTGGAATAAATATACTCAACGGTAAGAAATAGAAGTAGACAAGCAAGTAATGTTGTTTTATCCCTTGCCCCTTTACACACGAGTCACCCCGGGGAAGGTGGCGTTCACTAGGGGGTACCTTATCCCACAGCTAAGCTTTTCAGAAAACGCATGCCCAAACGTATGCTTCTAAGTTAATTCTGTATCAGCCAATATTAATTACAATAATATGGATAATGGAAACTCCCAAAAAAATTAATGAAAGAACTCATCCTAGATTTGCTAACAGGAATCTTTATAAGACCTATGGCTAGCATCATCTCTGAAGCCAAAGACTAGATATGTTCCTAACAGTGTAGGCAAAAGTAGCACTCAGGCCTCGACAATTATATTTAATGTGAAATTAAAGTCGTAAACAACCTGAAATACTTTAAAGTTGTTACACTGAAAATGATGACAGAAAACTGCCTTTCTAAATAGTTGATACCATTTATATATTCATATGTATGATACCCAATGAATTAATAATTAAACTAAGAAATGCAATGAGGAGGCTGGCATGGAACAATTCACAAAAGAGGTCAAATCTCCAAACATCAGCAACAAGTGATACAACAATGAAATTAAACTATAATTTAACTCACAAAATCATCAAAAGAATAAAATATCTTGAACTAATTCATCCAAAGGAATAGAAACTTATATCCAGGGTAAATATAAAACACTATTCATTGGAAAAAATTGTATAATTGATATTTTGTTCTCTCCATTCTTCCAAAAACACACCTATTCAATTCTTAGTAGGTGTTTATTTGCTGTAAAATTGACAAGATGATTCTAAAATGTAGAAAGAATTGCAAATGACCAGGAATAACTGAAATGAACTTGAAAGAACCTGCCATATTTAGACTTTCAGATATTAGAATTATCGTAGAATGGCAGTAAACAAGACAGAGAACTGTTGGTATGTAGCTCACCATACAAAACACCAGTGCACAGTAGAGAGCCCATGCAGCCACGTGACTTCCAACATAGACTTTAAGAGAGTTAAAGCATGAAAAAAGGGTCTCATGGAAATAATACACTAATAACTGGGTACTTGCTGTGTCAAAATGTTTCTAGAATATATACATATACATACTCTCAACTAACTCACCCTGTAATGGAAGAATAACAGCCTTGCTAGACACCACATGGTAGCAAATAAGAAGCTCAGTGCCAGGATTAATTCTTTTGGAGTTGTTTTCCAGGGGATTTACACCCCCCCACAAATGTTATAAGCTGATGTCATTGTTCTTTGTTGTTACCCTCCAGAACTTGATAGCACGAGCCTATTGTTGATGTCGCCATTTCTGGGAATCATAAAACAAGGAGAGACCACATGGGTGCTCACCTAGAGGTTTCATCTTACTGCCTAGCTTTCATAATGCTGGAAGGTGCTACACACACTACTGCAAAAAAAAAAAAATCATCATCTTCATCATTCTTTCTAAACTTCAAACACTGTGAGTTACAGTCATGATTGTTTCAACCAAATACACCCAGAGGTGCAATAGGGCACGGTGTTATGGGAGTAATAAAACACTTTCTGATTGGGCGTAAGACCTCTAATGAGATGAAATCCATACCTAGCTAAACAAACTTAGCCAAACATACCTAGCTACCAGCGCCAAACAAACAAACAAAAACCTGTGACTCACCTAGGAGGGTACCTATTTCCATTATTCTGCCAAATGGATCTAAGTATTAAGATGACACATACTGATTTTCCACTATATCTGTAAATGTCCATCACACATCTGTTGTCACAGAAGCTTCTTCTTGCAGTAAATGGCATTTAAGAAAAAGACCCACAACTGATCAAAGAAGGAAGAATGAGACATCTCAAAATGATCTCCTCAAATGGGACATCTCTAGCACAACCTTGCCTGTAAAGTTCAGAGATCATTGCAAAAAGGAGGCAAAAAGACAGTAGAAGCCTGAGGTGTGAGGCAACCCCAAGGAAACAGGCTTTTTTCTTCAGACCCAACCAGGCAGATACACATATGAAACATAATTGTGAGAACATGCACAAAGCATAGGCAACTTCACCCCATACGAAATCCCAGTCGGGGGAGTGGTACTTCTTGGAGAAGGAGGAAGAGAATGTGAGTTTGGTCAAAACACATTGTATGAATTCTCAAGAAATTAAGAAAATATTATTCTTGAAAAAGATGACCATCTACTGGTATGTCTGTCACATACAACTAAATCAAAAGAGAGCCATAGACCTCATCTGTAAGCAAAACACACCAAAAATTTAAAAGAAGAATATAGAGTGCAATGTTTGTGAGCTTGTATTTATAAATAGGGTTTAGATGCCTGGAGAGATGGCTCAGAGGATGAAGTCCTGCACTGCTGCTCCAGAGGACGTGCACTGAGTTCCCAGCACCTAGGACAGGCAACTCATAACTGTCTGTAACTCCAGCTCAGGCAGTGTGATTTCTTCTGGTCTCCACGGCCTCCATGAGCAATTGCAAATGGAAAAGAGTCAAGGACAAGATTTAGAAATGATCTTGACAGTTTGATGTGCATGGCTGTGTATTACAAGTGTGCATTAGAAATGCCACAGAGTTGAAACCCCTGTGTGGTGTGGTGGTGTGTGTGTACAGTGTGAGATGAGTGTGTGTGGCATAAAACAGCAAGCGCTACAGCTTCCAGTGGGTAGTGCTGTGAGTGCAGAGCTTGCAGTCCAGCTGTGGTAGAGCATGGTGGAGTTTACACCCTGCAGAGTGCCCTCAGTGGCTGCCTGGGTGGATCTCGCTCATTGAGGAATCAGGCTTACCTTTTCCATGGATGTTACATCCTGATTGAGTGCCAGAATATTATCTCATGGGAACCTAAAACCCTTTTCTGATACATTTTTACTGTTTGGGGTTATTCTTCTACATTCATAAATCACTGTGTCACACACGGGCAAACAGGCACAAACCAATACACATACATATATGCATACACACATATACATATATATATATATACATATATAGTGTGTTCTTAGTAGCACAGCTGATTGTAGTAAGTCATAGAATTTTTCAATTAAATACTGAAGATAAAGTGATCAACAGAAAAAAATAGGCAAAGATCCATGGCTTCTGATCCTTCTATGATAATGGGTGAAATAATATTTGTCTCTTAAATTTTTTTTTCTGAGATAGGTACCCTGGCTGTCCTGGTATCCTTCTGTAGACTAGGTTGGCCTTAAGTCTGCCTGATGCTGTCTATCAGTGACCGGGACTAAGGGTGTGAGTTCATCATCACCTCCCAACTCCAAACTTGTTTTTAAGGACAGAAAGGATATAGTCTGTGGGCAACCGAGGCATAAAGAAAATCTCAAAAAGACTCTTTTTAAATAATGGATCATTGAAACTTCATAAAATTTAACCAAATCTTAAAAACCCCATTGTATCTTCTTTAACATCTCTGAAGCAGCTGTAAAACTGAATCACAAAACAAGGCTTTTCGCTGTGTGCCCACGGATCATTTAAAGTGTGAGATCCGTGTTGTCCTTCAGTATTTCCCTCACAGTCTGCTCAACACGTCTTTTTGTTTGACACCTGAAACACTTAGTATTCCCGTTAACTTTTACAAATCATCTCTTGCTACCAGAAAGGATGCAAGGATGCGGTGTTTTGTGATTGCTGACACTCTTAGATTATGACGAGCAACGACTTCGTTACAGATTGACTCACACATGTACCCTTGAGTGTCTGTGGATTTTTCTGTGCTGAAGCTTTGATAATGTATTTGCAACTGGTTCTGAAACATAACTCCACACATTATCACATCCATTTCAGAAAAGGAGAAAATGAATGTGCTCTGTTATATTTCTTAAACATTTTACGTTTCCTAGTTTGGAGGACATTGGGTGTGGCTGTCTTAATTAATGAACTTACATGGCCTCTTGTATGTATTTATGTATTATACAGAAGTGAGTTTAACCAAGTGGCTACAAAGGTCACTTCGGTTATTTTGAAATATTGGTTTTATTTTTAACTTAAAATTATTGAGAAAATAAACTTTTAATTATAAAATTTGTTTTTTAGAAAGGATCAAAATGAAGAAAAACATATATGTACACATTACTCTATATAAAATAGTAGGGGTGCTGTTTGCTCTTCTGATAACTAAGTGAATTCGCAGGGAAAGGAATAAGTCCCCTGCCTTGGGCAGGTTTTAGTAATGTTTTACATATATATGCATGTATATATACATATATGTATGAGTGTTTATATATTTACAACTGCTCCCTAAAAAAATTAATCAGATACAAAAAGCTGTTTTGATGTCTATATGTGAAATAACTTGAGCGTATCAGTGTGTTTGTGGGGCACACCGGGAAAACTGGAAACACTATACACAAAATAAAAGCAAGAACAAGTTAATATTTAACTAAGTTCACATCAATACTAGAACTGTAATTCTGCAGCAGAGATTAATCTGAATTTATTTAGTTCCATTGCAAGATTCTCATAGTTTTTTTTCCAACAGGATATAGTCACACTAGAAAAAAATGTAATTTGGTTTATTAACAGTTAGGATATCATCTGGAAATGAAGCTCATTGCCATCTCAAATGGGCTCTACAAGGAGCTAATGAGCAAGCTCCCGCCTGATATTGACAATTAATCAGGCATAAAGGCATTTAGCAGCAGAGCACATTGACAAGTGCATAAGCTCACACAGACTTCCGTGCAACATGATATGTGAACATATTTGTCTAATTGTACTTCAGGTTTCCTGAACAAATTCCCACCAAAACACTTCATTATCCATAGAGGTGATGCATCCGTTTCAGAGTCTGTAGGAAGCTCTTTGGTTTGCTGTAACCATATATAATGGATTAAATGAAGTTTTATTAGGCTTTGTTGCCAGTTTTCCCATTTAATTGCTATAGCAACCTGAAGCCAAAGTTGGATCATTGGAGAGAGTAACTGAGCGATTCATTGTGCCTTGATTATCTTCGGCCCTTAAGGAAGAAGAAAAAAAAAGTATTTAAAATAATTGGAAGGCTGGAATGAGAGAAAAAGACTTTTTCTTACTCTTAAAATTAAAGTATTCTAAATTAATTAATATTTATATTTCTCCCTTTAAATAGAAGAGGGTACTCAAAACATATATTTGATGTCAACTTTAAATAAAATGGTTGTATTATCTGATAACAAATGACTTGTTGCTGACTTTTTACTGGCATTGAAATTGAACAAATGCTTATTTCATAGGTTGGTACATTAAAAACAATTGTGTTATTGTCTATCAAATTCTTGTCATTTTGTCATATTTAAGGTGTTTAAATGCCATAAACACTTAGTTCGGTGGAAGGTCAAGTTGTGGCCTAATCCCCCCTCTACCCTCTGTGCCGTATACCATCTCTAGTTCTCATGGTTAATACTTTTAATTTCTAAAATGTAAAAAGAAAAACATCATCACTGCTAAATGTTCTAGTTACAAGAGGTGTTTGCATCCTAAGATAGACACAGTGGCTTTGGGGGAATCACTTCGACACTGCTCTTAGAGTTCAGACATACTGACCATATTAACACTTAAGGCTCATTGTTCTTGTTTAGAACTTTGCTTTTTCACTCTTAAAGGACATTTAGCAAAGACTTTCACTTTCTTGCAAAATTAAAAGGAAATGTCTAGTGTAAGAAGACAGGAAGGGTTTAGCCGAGCTAAGTGAAGAAAACATAAATGAGGGGAATGAGTATTAGGGCAGGAAGAGATTTGAGTTAGAGGGTCAATAGATTAAGAGATATTGGGGAAGTAACAGACAATCAGAATGGTTGTTTTCAAGAATACAAGAGAACATAAGCTATAGTACAATGTTTTTTTGTGTAAAAATAAATTTGTATAAAATATAAAGTTTAAATGTTCTGATAATATAATTTTGTAGTTTTTTTTTCCTAAAACTACAATTTCAGTTAGGAATGGTTTATACAGTAAGTATTTTTAGAAAGGAATGTGAAGCTTGTTAAAGAATGTAATAGTTGGAGTTCTAAGCTAACTTGAGAAATCTAACTTTAAAAATATTATTTTCCAGCATTGATCTAGACTCTTTAATCTCATCTATGGGGCCAAAGGAAAAAAAAATACAGCAATGAAACCAAGCCTCATGCTAACATTCTGTGGACATCTGGGAGATCCCATCCACACAAGTCAGATAAGGATGGCTTACAGTTTTGCCTAAGATAATACAAACAGGGGGATTAGAAGCAGATGCAGAGATTCTGTGTTTCCGATGGCTTCAAGATGGCATATAACCCATAAGGAGATCTGAACCTTGAAGACCTGGCACTTCCTTCCAAGTCTCCCCTCCAAAGATTACTTTCTCAATTGATTTCCCTTCAAAAAAAAAAGGAAACTTCAGTGCCTAAGAAACAGGAAAAATTTTTACACATTTGGATAAATTCTGCCATGAGAAGTACTACGGCCCAGCCTTAATGTTGAGCTATCAGGGGTAGAAAAGGAAGGGCCTCAGGAAAAGGTGGTGCCAAGATGGAAAATTTCAGGATCATCTGTTGAAAGCTGTTGGACTTGAAACCCTGTTGTGCACTACACTTTTTATGAACAGGTTGTGGGCCCTGGAAATCAAGCTGGGAATATTAATTAGTTCTATATTATATATTCATATATATAAATTTTATACTATCATCAGTGCATAATAATTGTATACTAATTGACATGGACTAATTCATAGCATAACACTAATACATACTGATACTTATATCCCTTACCTTATGAAAGGATTCAGCCAGAACTTCAAACCCGGCTGGAATTGGGGATAGCATCTTGAATAAGCACAGAGACACAAAAGTCGCCATAGTTGGACATCCATATTGAAATGGGAATAAAATATTACTAGACTACCCAGTAAATATTAAGTCTGGGAATGAGAAGAGACTCCAGCTGACTTAAGACTGATCAGACAATAGGGTATACGTTTGTTAGGAGCACATTGGCAGCATTTTACAAAACCCCAAAGGCTTAAAAACAAGAAACACTAATATTCTGAAATCCATAAATTACTTTTAGGAATTTATCCTAAAAAATTATTGACTTTCATAAAAGTTGTTTACATAAAACCATTTGGCAGAATTGTTTGTACTATCAAATATTGTACATAAGTTGATGTCTATCAAAACAGAATCAATTAAGAAACCATGCAAATCTAACATTAATTTAATTTAACATTACATAACCATAAAAGTATCCTGGAACATAATCGTAGTGTAAGGTACATTATTTAGTGAAACAAAAGGAGGATGGAAAACATGTCTAATAAACTACATTTTAAAAAACAGAGAAAAGCAAAATTAATTTTTTTCATAGGAAGTAAAGAAGATTTTCACTTTTAAAATGCTTATGTATAACGGAAGACCTGGTTATTCTCCATGAATTTGGAAGAAATTAGCAATCTGAAATTGAAAAAGAATAAAACTTAATGTATAATCATTTAGTGTAGAAAAGAAGCTAGACTGGATAGGGGGAAGGGCTCCCCTGTTCTGAGGAAATAGGGGGAGGGAGAATTCAGCAGGGTGAGTGGAACTGGGAGGACAGGAGGGAGAGACCTAGGACCCAGATATAATTGAATTAATTAATAAAAAATAAAAAGGCAGAAAAGATAAAAATTCTAAAATAATGAAAAAAAAACTGAACTAAAATTCCCAGACTCAGGTGTGTTTCTTGTATGTAACAGATTGCTGAGTCTTGTTTATGCATCCATTCTGTTAGTCTGTGTCTTTTTATTGGAGAACTGAGTCCATTAATGTTGAGAGAGGATAATGAGCAGTGGCTGTTAGATCCTTTGATTGGCTGTTAGATCCTTTGATTTTAATGTTGGCTGTGGTAGTAAGTTTGTGTGCTTGGTTACTTTTTGTTTTACTGTAGTGAGGTTAGTTATTTCCTGTGTTTTCTTGAAAGTAGTTTTCTTGGGTTGTATTTTTCCTTCTAGTGTCTTCTGTAAAGTTGGATTTTTGTGTAGGTATTGTTGAAATTTGTTTTTGTCATTGAATATCTTGTTTTCTCTGCCTATGAGGACTGAGAGTTTTGCTGGGTATAGAAGCCTAGGCTGACATCTCTGTTCTCTTAGGGTCTGTATGATATCAGTCCAGGCCCTTCTGGCTTTAATAGTCAGAAATCAGGTGTGATTCTGATGGGTTTGCCATTAAATGTTGCATACAAGAAACACACCTAAGTCACAAAGGTAGACATTACCTGAGGATAAAGGGCTGGAAGATGGTTTTCCAAGCAAATGGACCCAAGAATCAAGAAGGAGTAGCCATTCTAATATCTGATAAAATAGACTTTCAACCACAATTAATAAAAAGAGATGGGGAAGGACACTTCATGCTCATCAAGGGAAAATTCCACCAGGAAGACATCACAATCCTGAACATCTATGCCCCAAATACAAGGGCACACATTTGTAGAAAGATTGAAAAGAAAAATTGAAAGATCTTAAACCGCACATAGATCCTCACACACTAATAGTGGGAGACTTCAACATCCCACTCTCAACAAAGGACAGGTCAACAAAACAGAAATTAAACAAAGAAACAATGTGTCTAACAGAGGTCATGAATCAAATGGACCTAACAGACATTTACAAAACCTTACACCCAAACACAAAAGAGTTTACCTTCTTCTCGGCACCTCATGGAACCTTATGGTTGGTCACAAAGCAAGATACAACAGATACAAGAAGATTGAAATTCCCTTGTATCCTATCTGATCACCATGGACTAAAGCTGGACCTCAACAACAACCGAAATAACAAAAAGTGTACACACACATGGAAACTGAACAACTTGCTACTAATGACAGCTGGGTCAGGGAAGAAATAAAGAAAGAAATTAAAGTCTTCCTAGAATTCAATGAAAATGAAAGCACAACATACCCAAACATATGGGACACAATGAAAACAGTGCTAAGAGGAAAGTTCATAGCACTAAGTGCCTTCAAGAAGAAATTCTAGACATCTCATTCAAGCAACTTAATGGATCACCTAAAAGCCCTAGGGAAAAAAAAAGAAGCAGACACACCAAAAAGGAGTAGACGGTTGGAAATAATCAAACTTAGGGCTGAAATCAATAAATTAGAAACAAATAAAACAATTCAAATAATCAGTGAAACCAAGAGCTGGTTCTTTGAGAAAATCAACAAGATAGACAAACACTTAGCCAAACTAACGAAAAGGCAAATAGACACCATCCAAATCAACAAAATCAGAAATGAAAAGGGGGACATAACTACAGACACTGAGGAAATCCAAACAATAATTAGGACTTCAAAAGTCTCTATGCCACAAAATTTGAAAATCTAAACGAAATGGACAATTTTCTTGATCGATTCCACTTACCAAAGCTGTATCAAGACCAGGTAAATGAATTAAAATAGTCCTATATCCCCTAAGGAAATAGAAGTGGTCATCAAAAGTCTCCCATCCAAAAAAAGCCCAGGACCAGATGGTTTCAGTGCAGAATTCTACCAGACCTTCAAAGAAAAACTTACTCTAGTTCTCTTCAAACCATTCCACACAGTAGAAACAAAAGGAACACTACCAAACTAATTGTATGAAGCCACAGTCACCTTGGTATCTAAACCTCACAAAGACCCAATAAAGAAAGAGAATTTCAAGCCAATCTCCCTTATGAACATTGATGCAAAAGTACTCAACAAAATACTTGCAAACCGAATATAAGAACACATCAAAGATAGCATCCTTTATGACCAAGTAGGCTTCAGCCCAGATATGCAGGGGTGGTTCAATACACAGAAATCCATCAATGTGATCGACCATATTAACAAAGAAAAAAAAGAAAGAAAAAAAATCACATGTTCATCTCCTTAGATACTGAAAAAGCATTTGACAAAATCCAACATCCATTCATGTTTAAAGTATTGGAGAGATCAGTGATACAAGGCACATACCTAAACATACTAAAGGCAATATACAGCAAGCCTATAGCCAACATCAAATTAAATGGAGAGAAACTTAAAGCAACCCCACTAAAATCAGGGACAAGACAAGACTGCACACTGTCTCCATATCTCTTCAACATAGTTCTGGAAGTCATGGCTAGAACAATAAGACAACTGAAGGAGATCAGGGGACATAGAAATTGGAAAGGAAGAAGTCAAAGTATCACTATTTGCAGATGATACGATAGTATAACTGAGTGACCCTAAAAATTCTACCGGGGAACTCCTACAGCTGATAAACATGTTCAGCAAAATGGCCGGATACAAAATCAACTCAAAAAAAATCAGTAGCCCTCATGTATACAAAAGATGAAAGGGCTGAGAAAGAAATTAAGGAAACAACACTGTTCACAGTAGCCACAAAAAAACATAAAGTACCTTGGTGTGACCCTAACCAAGCAAGTCAAAGACTTGTATGAAAAAAATTTTCAAGTCTCTAAAGAAAGAATTAGAAGAAGATATCAGAAGATGGAAAGATCACCTATGCTCACGGATTAGCAGGATTAATATAGTAAAAATGGCAATCTTATCAAAAGCAATCTACAGATTCAATGCAATTCCCATCAAATTACCAACACAATTCTTTACAGACCTCGAAAGAAAAATTCTCAACTTCATATGGAATAACAAGAAACCCAGAAGTGCTAAAACAATCCTCTACAATAAAAGATCTTCTGAAGGTATCTCAATCCCTGATCTCAAGCTGTACTATAGAGCAACAGTAATAAAAACTGCCTGGTTCTGGCGTAGAAACAGAATGGTGGATCAATGGAACCAAATAGAAGACCCAGAAATAAACCCACACACTTATGGACACCTGAGTTTTTGACAAAGATGCCAAAACTATTCAATGGAAAAAAGATAGAATCTTCAACAAATGGTGCTGTCCTAACTGGATGTCTACATCTAGAAAAATGCAAATAGATCCATACTTATCACCCTGCACAAAACTAAAATTCAAGTGGATCAAAGGCCTCAACATAAAACCAGACACATTAAATCGGTTAGAAGAAGAAGTGGGAAAGAGCCTTGAACTCATTGGCATAGGAGACAACTTCCTCAACAGAACACCAAAAGCACAGGCTCTAAGAGCAACAATCAATAAATGGGAACCTCATGAAAGAGAAAAGCTTCTGTAAAGCAAAGGACACTGTCAACAAAACAAAATGAATGCTACAGATTGGGAAAGAATCTTCACCAACCCTCTATCTGACAGAGGGCTAATATCCAATATATATATAGAACTCAAGAAGTTAAAAAGCAACAAATCAAGCAATCCAATTAAAAATGGGGAACAGAGCTAAACAGAGAACTCTCCATATAGGAATATCGAATGCAGAGAAACACTTAAAGAAATGTTCAATGTCATTAGCCATCAGGGAAATGCAAATCAAAACAACCCTGAGATTTCACCTGACACCCATCAGAATGACCAAGATCAAAAACTCAAGTGACAACACATGCTGGAGAGGTTGTGGAAAAAGGGGAACTCTCCTCCACTGTTGGTAGGATGTAAACTTTTACAACCACTCTGGAAATCAATCTGGCTCTTTCTCAGACAACTAGGAATAGTGCCTCCTCAAGATCCAGCTATACCACTCCTAGGCATATATCCAAAAGAGGCTCAAGTACACAATAAGGACATTTGCTCAACCATGTTTGTAGCAGCTTTATTTGTAATAGCCAGAAGATGGAAACAACCCAGATGACCCTCAACTGAATGGATACAGAAATTGTGGCACATCTACATAATGGAATACTACTCAGCAATAAAAAAAAAGGAAATCATGACATTTTCAGGTAAATGGTGGGAATTGGAAAAGATCATCCTGAGTGAGCTATCCCAGAAGGAGAAAGACACAGGTGGTATATACTCACTCATATAGACATATAATATAGGCTAAACCTACTTAAATCTGTACACCTAAAGCAACCAATCAAGAGGGAGGACTATGGCTAAAATACTCAGTCCCCATCCTGAAAGACAAAGAGGATGGACATAAGAAGAAAGAGAAAAAAGGGAACAAGTCAGGAGCCTGACACAGAGGGCCTCTGAAAGCCTCTGCCCTGCAGACTATCAAAGCAGATGCTGAGACTTATGGCCAACTGTTGGGCAGAGTGCATGGAATCTCATGAAAGATGTGGGAAATTGTAAGATTGGGAGAGGACAGGAGCTCCACAAGAAGAGCAACTGAACCAAAAAATCTGAGTACAGGGGTCTTTCCTGAGACTCATACTCCAATCAAGTAGCATGCATGGAGATAACCTAGGACCCTTGTACATATGTAGCCCATGGCAGTTCATTGTCCAAGTGGGTTCCATAGTAATGGGAACAGGGACTGCCTTTGACATGAACCGATTGGCATCCTCTTTGGTCACCTCACCCTGATGTGGGAGCAGCCTTACCAGGCCACAGAGGAAGATAATGCAGCCCCTCCTGATGAGCTGATGGACTAGGATCAGAAAGGAAGTCCTTCCCTATCAACGGACTTCGGGAGGTGCATGCGTGGAGAAGGGGGAGGGAAATTGGGGTTGGGAAGGGTTTATGGGGGTATACAAAATGAATAAACTGTAGTTAACAAAAATTAAAATAAAAAGAATGCATAAATACATCGAAAATAAATTCCCAGACTCAGAGAATTCCATTAATATATAACCCTACGAATGAAATGGGATCCATGCTTTAAATTGTAGGGACAATGAAAAGTGTACTTTAATATTGTAAAGACAGAAGTCCCTACTTCCAATGAGGGCTTGTCACCTCAAACATCACTTCTGTAGCATTAGATGAAAAAAGAATTGAGCATCACGACATGAAATATCGTTAGTGCTTGTGAAAGCTTATTTAACACAAATTGCTCTTCTACTAGCGAATATGAATTTATAAGACCAGATAATCTCAGGAATACATGAAGGAAAATTCAAAGAATCATTGTAGAAATCAATACAGTTTTTAAGAAATTTGAAATATTTTTTCACACAAATTAAATGTCATGGCCCCAAACTATGAAGTTTTTAATGTTGATGTTCATGAGAACAGAATGAAGAGTGCAGTTGCTAATATGTGTGACAAATCAGTGGAAACAAGATCAGAAGTATTAGTACAAACTGAGAAATTCTATCTGCATCAATGACTATCTTTGATGAATCAACAACTCAAGGAAAATAAAAGAAAATCTATAAATTGTAATAATTTGCATTAATATCCCAGCAACAGAAAATACCTGCTTCCCTAAATTTATGTGAAAATGTGTCTTCCCCCGTCTCCACTCTCTGCATGTCCTTACTAAAATCTATGGGGAGAATAATTGAATAAATGGTGTTTAAGTCACAACAACATCAAGCATGTTAGTAAAAAGATTAACTATCAACTGAGCCAATGATGAAATCTAACTGATTCCAAATGAGAGACAGTGAGTGTAAAACAGTCCAAGTCACCAAACTGCCCCGAACTTCTTGACTCTTAAGACCTGAGCTTTCTAGAAAACACCAAATGATATTTTAAAGACACTTAGCTTTCTGAAATATTTGAATTTTTAAAAGATGTGACACTCTTAAATTTCTGCTCAATTTATATTGTGATATTAAAAATGAGTTGTGGGAAATAAACAAGAAAGGAATGAGTAAGGTTTATAGTTATGTATTTATGTGTAAAATTGACAAGGGATAAAGTAGCTAGTTTTGTTGTCAACATAAGTCAGAGTCATCTGGGGAAAGAGAATCTCAAATGAGAATATCCCTCTATCTGGTTAGCTTGTGAGCAAGTCTGTAGGCTATTTTTTTTTATGGTCTGCGGGATCACCCACACCTCAGGAAGACTCTCAAGGAGGGCAGACAGAAGTCACACTTCAATAAAGTTCAGCATTTTTATTTCTATCCTCAGAAAATCCTGCTTTCCAATAGAAGATTCAGTATTTTTTGTTTCGTTTTGTTTATCAAATTCTCACTGTGGAGCCGTTCATTCCCTAGAGTATGTATGTGCAAATTTTTCTAAGATTGGGGACAATGACATCCACTAAGAAAGGCTAAGGATATGGGGAGTGAAAACAACGTTGAATGTTGATGACATCCTAGACCACCATGCCTGTAGACTAACCCAGCAGTAAAAGCTATGAGATGGGCAGTCTTGAGTGCCAGCAATACACATGTCCATAGAACCAGATTTCCACGGGGGTCTTCCCTTCTGACACCACTCAGCTGTGTAATATCTAGCAATTTCCTTTTTTTTTTAAATTGGTTATGTCTCTTTGACCTTGTAGATGCTCCTGAAGAATATTCTCAATGTAAGGTAATAGTTCATATTTATTCTGGATTGTTTATTTTATATATTGTATGAGAAAAATTGTTTTTTAATATTAATATTTTTATTTTATATTAATCACAGGTTATATACTTTGTATCCCAGCCGTAGCCCCCTCCCCCATTCCCTCCTTATCCCACCCTTCCCTCCCTCATCTCCTCCCTGCCTCTTTCCAAGTCCACTGATAGGGGAGGACTTCCTCGCCTTCTGTCTAACTCTAGCTTATCAGGTCTCTTCAGGACTGGCTGCAATGTCCTCTTCTGTGGCCTAGCAAAGCTGCTCCTCCCTCAGGGGTGGGGGTGGGGAGGTCGAAGAGCCAGCCATTGAGTTCATGTCCAAAATAGTCCCTGTTCCCCTTTCTGGTGTACCCACTTGGGTATTGAGCTACCATTTGCTACACACAGGCAGGGGTTCTAGGTTATGGTCCTTGGTTGGAGAGACAGTCTCATAAAAGACCCCTGTGCCCTAATATATTTGGTCCTTGCAGAGCTCCTGTCCTCTCCAGGTCATACTAACTCCCCCTTCTTTCATATGATTCCCTGCACTCTGCCAAAGGGTTGGTTGTGTTTCTTAATATTCGCTTTGATACCCTGCTAGGTAGAGTCTTTCCGAGGTCCTTTGTGGTAGGCTCTTGTCCTGTTACTTGTTTTCTCCTACATCCAATGTCCATCCAATTTGACTTTCTAAGTGAGGATTAATCCTCTTACCCCAGGTCCTCTTTCTTGTTTATCTTCTTTAGGTGTATAGATTTCAGTATGTTTATCCTATCTTATAGGTCTATATAAGTGAGTATATACCATGTGAGTCTTTCTGCTTTTAGGATACCTCACTCAGGATGATCGTTTCCAGGTCCCACCATTTGCCTGCAAATTTCATGACTTCCTCCTTTTTAATTGCTGAGTAGTATTCCATTGTGTAAAAGTACCACAATTTCTGTATCCATTCCTCAACTGAGGGGCATCAGAGTTCTTTCCAGGTTCTGGCTATTACGAATAAAGCAGCTACGAACATAGTTGAGCAAATGTCCTAAGCTTCTGTAAAGCAAAAGAGACTGTCATCAAAACCAAACAACAGTCTACAGACTGGGAAAGGATCTTCACCAACCCTATATCTGACAGAGGGCTAATATCCAGCAAATATAAAGAACTCAAGAAGTTAAAACGCAACAATCAAGTAATCCAATTAAAAAAATGGGGTATGGAGCTAAACAGAGAACTCTCTGTAGAGGACTGCAGAATGGCAGAAAAACACTTAAAGAAATGCTCAACATCCTTAGCCATCAGGGAGATGCAAATCAAAACGACCCTGAGATTTCACCTTACACCTGTCAGAATGGCTAAGATCAAAAACTCAAGTGAGAACACTTGCTGGAGAGGTTGTGGAGAAAGAGGAACCCTCCTCCATTGCTGGTGGGAATGTAAGCTGGTAAAACCACTCTGGAAATCAATTTGGCGTTTTCTTAGACAATTAAGAGTAGTGATTCCTCAAGATCCAGCTATACCACTCCTAGGCTATACCCAAAAGATGTAGGCTATTTTAAATTAATTAATCTGGAGGGCCCAGTTTACTGTGGATGGTGGTATTATTGGGCAGCTGTTGCTGGAGTGTATAAGAAAGCAAGTGGATCGAGCCCTGAGGATCAAGACAGTAAGAAGCATTCTTTCATGCCTTTTGTGTTACTCCTACCTCCAGATTCTTGCCTTGGCTTTGTATCTTGCTTTCCCATTATGATGGACTGAGATTGGACTGTGTAAGCCAAATAAGTCCTTTCTTCCTTAACTTTGTTTTGGTCATCGTGTTCATCACAGCTATCAAAAGTGAGGGTTGTTTTTGTTTTGTTTTCTCTATGTAAAACTCATGTACTTACTGTGTTCAGCTCATTACTCTCCTGGAATGTGCACTGAGCACTATATAGCCCATTGCATGTGTTGTGAACGTATGTCTATTTCCAGGTGTGCCTGCATATCTGTACTTTCTCAGAAGCTTACTTTTGATTTTAGGAGTCTTCCTGGACTGCTGTCCGCATCATTCATTGAGGCACTATCTCTCTGTGACACCGAGGATCCATATCTGCTCTAGAGAGCCATCTTACTCTGAGGACCCTGACCTTTGGAGGTTGGAATTAAAAGTGGACTGGCTTGCTCACCCATTGTTTACTAGGTTCCTGGGTTACAGAATCTATCCCCTGACCTTCACAGGAGTACTAAAACACTGTTACCACAGTGTCATCTCCCCAGTCCTGTTTTCTTGTTATTGTTGCTGTGCTTTCTGTTTTCCTTTTGAGCAGATCAGCATCTTGTGAGGTATCCCAGAATGACTTCACCCTTGCTATGTAGACCAGGCTAGCCTGGTCCTAGCAATACTTGTAACTTGCACCTCTTAAGTGTTGGATTTATAGAACTCTGCTGCCTTGCCCCTCCCCAATAAGCGCAACAAAAACTGACTGTGCTAGCAAAAATGCTTAATCTCAGGACCTGTATTCTGAAATAAGAGTGTTGCTGTTTAAGGCCTGCCTTGAGAGACACAGGGAGACCGTCCCTAAAATAATAATCATAATGATGACGATGATAATGAAAGGTAGAAACAACAGAGAGAAAGGAGTAAAAGAAGGGAGAAGAAAAGAGTCAGCACGTGAGATCTGAAAACTAAATATATTAAAATATTATTTTTAATAATAAAAACCCAATTTTTATTGGAAAAAATATTTTTCTTACAATATGATCTGATCATGGTTTTCTCTTCCCCCAACTCCTAACAGATCCTTACACACACACACACACACACACAGACACACACACACACAGCTCCATGTCTTTTCTTTCTCTCTTTAGAAAACAAACAGGCACAGGAAACAAAATACACACACACACACACACACTCACTCCCAAACAAAACTAAATAGGAAGCAGTATGTATGGGAAAGGGGAAAGAGGGATTAAAAATTCCCAAACAAAATAATATGAGAGAAAAACTCTACAGAAATATTGTTGAGTTTGGCTGGGTTTAGCCAGCTACCACTTGGCCTGAAGTGTGGTTAATAAACCCAGTGAGATTCCACTGGAGAAAATTAACTTTTATTTTGCATGCATATGTCAGTTGCAGATAACATCTTGGTTGGGTGGTATCCCATGTCTATTTCTTCCTTCCTGTGATGGGACCCTGTCTGTCTTGTGATCATGTGCACGGTGCCATAGACTCTGAGTTCCTACACCCACAGCCCCTATAGAAACTAAAAACGCTCTTTCCTTGGAGTCATCTATCCCTGTTAGCTCTTAACAATCTTTCTATATCCTATTCACATAGACTACTGATCTCTGAGGGAAGCAGTATGATGAAGACATCTCAGTTAGGAGGGAGTGTTCCAAAATAGCTCACTCTCTGGACATTGTCTAGCTGTGGATTACTGTGTTAGTTCCTATCTACTGTAAAAGACATTTCTCTAATTATTTCAAAGCAAAACACTAATCTATGGAAATAGCAGAATGTTATTAGGAGTCATTTTATGACACATTTCTTTAGGAGAACAATAATAGTTGTTTGTTTTCCCTCATGCTCATTGCCTATTCTGTCTTAAGTTCTGGGTTATCTAAGCAATGTCGGGCATGGGTTCCAACTCGTGGAGTGAGCCTCAATGCCAACCAGGAGAGTGGTTGCTTACTTCTACAAGATCTGTACCACCATTGCACCAGCAGATACTGAAGACTGGTCACCACTTTAGGACACAGGGTCTCCATCTGTACTGATGGTTACCTTTCTGCTCTGCTCACATGAGGAGTACTTTCCAGCTGCATGAACACTAGTTAGGTACCAGCCTGACTTCTTCACATTCAGAGATATTCTTCAAGAAATAAAAGGTGATGCTAAAATGTGTGAAATCACTGAATTGACTCCAAGTTAGAGAGCAATTATAGTTTCCAATATTTATGTTAAAAGAAATAGCAAAATAGTTTAGGACAGTTTACAGGCTATGATTTGCTTTATTTTCTGATTAAATTTTAAACTCATTTCATTTGCTTGAATCAATAATCAATGCCTATTAAAGGTGGCTTTTGATTCAAAGCAAAATTTCTGAGGGGAAGTGAGGAAAAACACAGCCTGGTCCATCTCCTCAGATGGTGACATCCACAGTGTTCATTCCCCACACAGAGATGTTTGTTGATGGGTTAGCCTGGTCGCATCCTGAAAAGCCAATGTGCATGGTCTATGCTGACATCTTGGCCTGGTCCTCTGTATTCTGTATTTTGCTGATAAGTAATGATATTTGGTCCATTTGTAGCAGGAACACTCAGTTTAGCTTCACTGAATTAGTCATCCTCTGCTTTCCTGCCCATCCCTCTCTCATCTAACCCTCTGGTGTTTAAACTTTTCTTGCTTCTGCCTTTTATCAGTGAAAGTGTAGTAAAATCTCACAATATGAGGCCTTTCCAGACTGACTTCATTAATTAATGGTATGCCTTTGGACTTGCTCCAAGGCTCTTCTTTGCTTAAGGTCTCCTTTCTTTGAACTGGTGAACAATACTGCACTTTGTATGTATATTGTAGTGACCCATTTACATACTGTAAAGCAAAGGATGCTATGTCATCCTACATAATTATTTCATTTTGATGACTGTTAATATAAATTATACTATATTATATAAAATCAATTTCAGCAGCAATATTTTATGTCATAGAACAGAGAAAACAAGGTGATACTCACCTGAAAACTTCATCCCTACTGACCAGAATTCATGGCTCCATAAGGTTCTGTGCATGCTGCTGAAGAAGAAAAGGAATCCCCAGTCTCACCCAGCTGTGAACCCTGAAAGCTACAACAATACTACCCTGAAAAGATATGGCCCCTGTGCAATAGTGGCACAAATGTTATGGGCATAAAAAATGACCTTTTGATTGGACCTAACCCCCACTACTGTGGGAAGAAACCTGTACCTAACAATGGTTAAGGGGCTGTGACCTTGGAGCCAGACAGGTCACAGGACCTCGGGGAGAACCTACTACTATTATTCTGCTAAATAGATGGAGTAGTAATCTTACTCCTAATGGCTTACACTATGCCCATGCACCAGCGCATCTTTTAACATTCATCAGAGAATCTTCATCTTGCACTAGCTGGCAATTAACACAGTGACCCACAACTCAACCTGCGGAGAACAAACTACTGTGAAGTGTTCAGCTTTAAAAGGAAAATTCACATCACAACACACACACACACTCACACCACATACAAAGACTCAGAGATATTTACAGAGGTGAGGTGTGTGTGAAAAGAGTGTGGAGTCTACAAGGTCACTTACATGAAATAAACAGTCTTTTCTAGTCACTATACGCACAAGGTTGTAACACGCGATCCTTCCAGAAACAATCCTAGCGTAGAGAGGGAAAGTGGACATGAAACTCCCCGTCAGCCAGGACCATTGGCATTTCCCAGCAGCTGGGAGAGGGAGGGTCACTTTTCTTTGATGACTTGACCTCTGCTAGGTTAACCATAAGCCCCTCAAGAGCAGCTGAGCAGCACAAACTAGTCTCCACAGGGAAAGAAGGAAAAATGATCTCAGTTGGATGGGAGGAGGTGGGAAGGCAGAGGGGAGAGGGAGGAATGATGACTAGGTCAGTATGTTCAAAACTATTGAAAAAAATAACATTGCCTCTCCCAAATTCCTGAAATTTATGTATTGGCTACATGAGATTTTTATTGATTTGAAGAAGTAATACTTTCCATAAAATGCCACATCATCTTTAACTAAGGAGAGTTCTCTTCTGTATTCATAATTTTAAATGATAATACCATTGGCTTATGGTGTATGATTACATTCAGGAGGATTAGGAAAAAGGAACCTTAGAGCTCTGCTGATGTAGAGAATGTTGATCCTGTCGTGGCCTGCTTTGGGTTTTGTATTAGGAAATATGCTTGGTTTCTAAGACTGTAGAATGTTTCCACTGCTTTTTGTTTGTTTGTTTTTCAGTATTTTCTAAGTTTCATTGGAAAAAACATCTACTCCTGGCACATAATGTTTTAAGAAGGTTATTAATTATTGATTCATTTGCTGAAATGGATAATAGACTCAGTCAGCTCCTTGGTTTCTTCTCCAGTGAAGGTTTCTGGGAATAAGTACACTGTTGAGAGAGATTGTCCGTTTATTTAGATCTGGGCATTGAAATCTGTATAACATTGCTTTATTATCCTTCTATTCTTTATCTGTTGTCAGTAACTCACATAAGCTCTCTTCCTTACTTCATTGAGCTAGTGGCTGATAATTTCACTGATCTTTCCACAGATTCAGCCTTTTGTTTTGATTAATTTTTGTATTGGTTTGTTTTTAATTTCATTGGATCCTATTTTAAGTTTTGTTATTAGTTTTCTTTTGAGCTTATTTTTCTCATTTTTCTGGCTTCTAGGGATGGAAGTTTAAATTATTGATTTAAAATCACTCTTCATTGCTAATGTATTTATTCAATGTGATAAATTCCCCTCTAAGAGCTGCTTTTGCTGTGTCTAACACATTTTAGTAAGTTGTCTTTTTATTTTCACCAGATCTGTCCTGAGATTTCTCCCTGACTGCATCTTATGTGGAAGTGTGTTTCAAGTATTGGGAAACTTCCTAGATTTCTCTCTGCCATTGACCTTCGTTTCCACTGTGTAAAATGAAATTCCTCTCATTGCCAGTAGTTTTGCAAGAGAATAAATACATTGTATAATTTCTTTCCTTTTAATTTTTTTTTCAGTCCTGAGTATCCAACTAGGTCACTACATATGCTATGTAAGCATTCTACCAAAGGTCAACACCCGAGCTCTCTTTAAAAATATATTAGTGTGGGCTGGAGAGGAGGCTCACTAGTTAAAAGGACTTGCTGCTTTTCTAGAGGACCTAAGTTCAATTCCCAAAAACCACCCACCCCTCCTGTGCTCCCTCATCCCTCCTTTCCATTTCCCTCCCAAGTTCGTGTCCTTCAGTTGCTGGGACAGACAAATCTCTGGATCCCATCAGTGCCACCAAATGTACATGGGTATTGGACCACCAATTAAAAGACAGACAACAAGAAACGGAGAAAACAAGCAACAGGACAGAAGCATACCAAAGAGGGCCTCTGAAAGAATCAATATAGCAATGTATCAAAGCAGATATTAAGACTCACAACCAAGCCTTCCGCAGAGGGCGGGAAATAATAATAAAAATAGGGGAAGTTAGTAAGACTTGGGGAGAACAAGAGCTCCACAAAGACCAAACTGAGCAGGGCACAGGGGTCTTTTAGGAGACAGTTTCTCCAACCAAGGACCATGTATGGATATGGCCTAGAACTCCCGCTCAGATGTGGCCTATGGTAGCTCCGTGTCCAACTGAAGACCCTAGTAAGGGGAACAGGGACTGTTTCAGTCATGAACTCGATGGCTGGCTCTTTGACCCTCCCCCATACACACTAGGGAGTAACAGCCTGGCTAGATCCCAGGGGAGGACATTGCAGCCAGCCCTGAGGAGACAAGATGATCTGGGGTCCGATGGAAGGGGAGGAGGGCCTCCCCCGTCCTCCCCTGTCGGTGGACTTGGAGGGGGCAGGGAGGAGATGTGGGAGGGATGGGGAGAGTGGAAGGGAATGAGGGAGGGGGCTACGCTTGGGATGCAAAGTACCTAACCTGTGATTGATATAAAAATAAATAAATAATATTTTTTTAAAAAGTTAAAAAAAAAAAAGAAGCGATGCCGCTAAGACAGTCTCTTCCTTTCTAGGCAGCCCTCTACCCCCTGTGGGACTTAACCAGTACCTACAGCCTCCACCAATGGTGTAGTCCTTTGACCACCCAGGTTGAATGTTGATTGGCTTGATCCTGAGCATTTCTCCTGCAAGTAACCATAGCTGCTGTGAACTTCTGTCTTCTCTGATCATATTTTTCCATGGGTTTAAAGAGCGTGGGTTCACATATTGCTTTTTAACAAGCCCTCAATTCGGTCAAGCCTTTTCCCACTCCCAAGTTTGACACTTTCTGTCCTAGTTTTCTCCTCCCCTTTTCATTTGCCTGTATTCACTATCTTCCTTTCAATAATGCATCCACTGCCATGTCCTGTTTCTAATTACCTAGCCTCCACGTGTCCACCAGTTAAACATACAAAACCAAAGTGCAAATGCTAGCATTCACATGTGAAAAACCATGTGAGTTGTTCTTTCTGAGCCTGGGTAGCTTCAACCCAGTTCCATCCATTTACTTGAAAATTTCAGGATTTAAAATTTATTATCAAGTAATAGTCTCTGTCCTACAGCAAAGGTGAGCCTTTACCAACATCAAAGCCCGTGTTTTCTGTTATTTACAATCATAATGATGTCCACTTCACTGGGGAGAGGTGGGATCTTAGAGCTCTTGTCCTCTCCACGCATGGCCCTTGGTTGGTGCATTGATCGCTGCAGTTCACCTGGGCCTAGAATTTTTGGCTCTGTTGGTCTTCTAGTGGAGCTCTTGTCCTCTCCACGTCTTTTTTTTATCTTATATAAAGTATTTTCCATATAAATAAAAATATAAATGTTTCCCCAAACCTGTTGGCTTTAGCTTTCATTTTTTGAATTGTGTCCTTAGAAGAACAAAAGAGTATAAATCTGGTAGTTATATCAGTTTAAATTCTTAGGTACATTTTCCCAATTTGCTTCTTGTCAACCTAGACAATATATGCTAATAATACATTGTCTTAGCACCAATAACTTTAAAGCAAACTTAAGAATCAAAGTAAAAATCCCCTAAGTACAGGAACTTTCTCCTATGTACAGAAAACCTAGCTAGTTTCAGGACCCTGGCAACAACTCTGTCTCCAGTAGAAACAGAAGCTCTCCTTCCTTCACACACTTGCTAATGCCTTTGGAGAGTCTTGAAGCTTTGTTGATATCCTGAAGCCTCTGGGTAGGAATTTTGATTCCTTCAGAAAGGCGCATAGTTCTAGTCTGTGTTTCTGTTCACCAGAACTAATTGTTCATCCTTTCATATGAGAACAATTGCTTGGTGTCATAAATGATGTTGACCTCAGAGGAGTTCTGTTCCTATAGCTTTGAGCAGGATCAGTGAAGTGTTGTTACTCAGTCTTAACTGTTGACTAAGGTTCTCCAGTGCTGTCTCCCTGTTGGTGAGACTCCCAGATAAAGTTCTTTAAAAAGTTCTGTTCAGTCTATTTACTTGCTACATGCATTCTCCTTAAAACTTGCATGCCTTTGCTGTCTCACCCTCTTCAGGGAACAATGCCACAACTGAACTGCATATGTCTTCACACTTGATGGAGACACACAGCCCAAAACCTAGGTTTTTTGATCGATATTCTAGTTTGATGAATCTTTTCATTGCTGCTTCAAATGGTAAATTCCCTCTCGTTCTTTGTTCTTTCTGATTTGAATAGAGTCTACACCCTGACCTTGAACTCTCTATATTGTCAAGGGGAATCTTGAACTCCTGATCCTCCCTCTCCCAAGTTCCAGGACTGCAGCTGTGAGCAGCTCTTCCTGGTTTATTCAATGCTGAGGATTAGACCCAAAGCCTTGTATGTTCTAGGCTACCAGTGTGTTAACTGGGTACACCCCCAGCCCTTGTGCTCTACTAAAATTTAAAGTTACTATTGATCTTTTTGCACATTTGTCTGTATTTTCCACATCTATTTTCTACCTCTTCACTGATATTATTAGTTCCATAGTGCTTTGGTGAGCTAATACTCTTCAGCTTTAACAGAAAGTTCCTGATATGCTACTAGTATCTGAGTTTCACTTTATGTGGTGCTGCCATTGTCTGGCTCTTTGAGGAAAATATATATATCTGGGACTGTTTTTCCTTGTGTGGCAACATCATTGCTGTTTCTCTCCATGTCTAATTTTTTTAACAGTATTTCATGTAATAAGAGGTAATATTGAGAATACCTACCTTTCTTTCTATCGTCAGTGGTTAAATAGTCCAGAATTATTTCCAGTGTGATTGTTGCTCGAGTGTGTTGTCTGAGATGGCTTGGGCATCTCATCAGCCATGTGACTAACTAGAGAGTTCATGAAATAGCTGGGTTTTTACATGTCCTGCTTTCCTGGACAGCTTGGGGGGGATCCTGCCTCCAGTCTGACATATGGAATGTCCACCCCAGTTTCCATTTCCTCTTTGCACAACAAATCAGGAAGAGGTAAGTGGTTCTCATCATGAACATCTTTTCTGTAGGCAGAGACCTTAGTAAAGCCCTCCAGTGGCCATATTTTTTTCAGACTGTGATTTCCTTATAGACCTTAACTGGTACAACACAATTGACTTTTCAAATAAACTGAAGAGTAAACACCCCTTTTTTGTGTGTATGGCTTTTTCTTCTATCATTTAGAACAATGTCACTCCTGCCAGAACTTTATGTTCACTATTTCAAAGTCCTTTATAGAGATGTACCTTGTTTTGTTTTATTTTTCAGATGGTATTGCAGTTTATTAAGGGCGGCACTGTTTAAAAGTATATATGTAAATTATTTTTGGAAAGATATGCTTTCACTTGTATGAGTAGACTTGCCTGGCCATAGGCTAATCTTATGTTTTAATGTTTTGCATAAATGTCAGGCGATTTGAGGCCCACTGGAGTACCCCACAGCAAAGCTGGATATTCCAGCATCCTTACCTGGACTTGCTAGGACCCGCTGCTTAGATTGCATCCACCCAGCAACTGCGATGTCAACTGTCTCCGTAGCTTTGATTTGTATTTGTGTAAGGATCAGTGTCATCCCACTGACTCTGTGCATTTATTTTCCTTTCATGAACCCTCTTTGGAGAACATTCAGGATACATATTTTGTTCAAATTAAACTGGTTCTTCTTCCTTTATCCCGAGGTTGTATAAGTTCTTACATACTTTGTTCACCATTACATGTTCAAAAATACTTTTTTCCCATGTTGTTGCTTATCTTTCACTTAAAACAAAAACAAAAAAAGAAACAGTTCAAATTGGCAGTGGATTTCCATAATTAACATTTTTTTTGTCAAAGCCCCTGATTTTGGTATAATTTTTTACGGAAGATCCATGACCAAAAGCCACTACTGCTTTACACATATGATTTCCTCTTAGGAATTTCAGTGTTAGATCTTATGTTTAAAATGACAATCTATTTAGAGTAAAATCTATATACAGTAAAAGTTTGGCATCTAAATGCTAGGTAATTTTTATTTATTTAATATCTTGTTTAAGATTTTGAATTATTTTCTTCATTTTCAAATGCATATGTCACACAAATGTTACATCCTTAGGAATTAAAAAAACAGCATAAATAAAAGAAAAGAACTGACTTTTATGCAGCTGTTTAAAATTCAAAGAATTGGCCCAAACTAGGTACAATTTGGCCACCTTATAAAAGGCACTCTATCTTGCAAATGTTTAATTGAATTTTTGATAGTTACATTTTAAAAGAATTATTTGGTGATTCAGTAGTTGCTTTTTTATTATTTCAAAATTCCCCCATTTACTTATTTGAAAGACTTTCACATCTGCCTTTATATCTGAAATATATGAATTTAACAAAAAGGTTCCAAGTGAGCCCACAAGTGCCTGACATTTTTGAAAGATGAATTTCATTGCATCAGCCTCACCTCAGGCCTGGGCTGCAGCGCAGGGTTACAGCTCTTACCTCGCACGAACAGGGTCCCAGGTTCTATAATCAGAACCAAAAAGGAAAAGGAAACTAAACCTAAAAATAAATACCCAAGAAACATATTTTTCATCTTAATTGCCTTTGGGAATGTGAATATGTGGTTGTCCTCACCCTGTTTTTGAAAAATATTTTAAGGATTATCTTCATTCTCACTCTAATTGTGTCTGTACCTTATTCAAAACCTAATTGACTTGACCACTGACCATAATCATGGATTTTTTTGTGAACTCCAAAGTCTATCATGTGTGTGTATAAGGCCCAGAATGAGCTCTCCATTCAGTCATCAGCAAACTCAACAATACCAAGTGCAACCTAGTTCCCCACCCCCTATGGCACTTCCGTGGAAACTTATTCACATGGGGTCAACAATTAGGACACAGGTTTTGTTTGTTTGCTTTCCTGGAGGTTATTATTCTGCCAGCTAACACTACATGGTATAATTCAGTAAATGGTTTTTGTATTCTAACCTCTGCATTCTTACAAGAAATTCCACTTGGTTTAGGTGAGTAATTTTTAATTAACCATTTGATGTGTAATATAAAAACAGTGCAGAAATGTACATGTAATGTATGCCTATGTCCATTACAAATATATTCTACAGTATTACTAGAATTTTGATACTGACACAGCAATATTCTCAGGAGCCTCACCATGACAAGAGGCTTATTTTTGTACTTTTAAGAAAGATTGTAAATTATGCACTTGCATGAATGGACATATGCCTGCTAGTGCCCATGGAAAGCAGAAGAAGGCATAGGACCCTTTGGAGCTGGCATTAGAGTCAATAACGTGTCCTCTGGCATGAACGCTGGGAACGGAACCAGGTTCTCTGCCAGAGTAGCATGAGCTCCTATCCATCCCCCCCGCATCCCTGACATGGAATTTGAATCTAGTCCTTTGAGCACGCACCTGTCAAAATATTTCCTAACCTAACCCAACTCACAGATACAGCAACCACTAATCTGTGCTGAACATTGATGGGCTGGTTTCCAGGGTGCTATATGAATTAAAGAATGTTGTATATAGCATTTAGCGAGTGAACTCTCAACCAGTATAATCTTAAGAGATTTTTTCATTTCATTGTATGTATCTGAAAGTAGAGTATTGGTCATTTTTCTTATACAGTAGAAATTTTCAGCAGAGATTTTGTACTTTTTTTTATCCATTTGCTCTTTGAGTGATGCTGTTTTTAGGCTTGGAATATTGAGAATGTCAATAAACCTTCATTTATGGGATTTTTATGTGGACATATATTTTATTTCTCAGTGAAAATGTGCAAGAATGGAATTGATGAACAGAAAGAAGGCTTCAGAGCCAGTTTCCTGTTTGTTTGTTTTTAACTTCTGAAATTTTTTTCTTAGAGGATTTCACCCTGTTAAATGTTCATAAGTAATATGTAAAGCATCCAGTTTCTCATTCACTTCCTATTATTTGATGGATTTTGTTTGTTTGCTGACATTTCAGCACTAAATATGGCAGCTGGGGGGTGAAGTTTGCTTGAGATACTGAGTTAGATTTCTCTAATGACTCAGAAACACTTTTTCATTTCTCTGATGTGTGTCTCTTTGAGGAAGTTACTGTCTGTATGTCTTCTCTGAGAACGTATCTCTTATTGTTTGCTACTCTTTGTAAAAGGAATATTTGCATTCCTTACACTAAGTTTCACATATTCCAGATTTGAGTACTCTGCTAGCTATCTGGTTTACAGATGTGTTCTCCCAAATTGTAGCTCATCTTTTCAACCCTTTCAAGGGATATTTTATTATATGAAAGTATTTTATGACAGTGATTAAGTAAAGGTAATCATTTTCTTTTCTTTTTATTCTGTAAATTTTGTACTGTTGGTAGGTTCAAACAGCTAAGATTTTGTTGAACAGTGTAACTGATATTCATAGATAATCACCTGGTTTGGGTATGAAGGTAATCGTGGCTTCAAAGGCTGAGCTGAAGTGTGTTTTCTTGTTTTAATGTTTTATCTGTTCTGTATTTATACATATTTGTTTTATTATATAATAAACAAAACATTAGTATATGTGTACTATATATAGTTTGTTTATTATATATAATAAATGTTAAACATATGTATTGTATTACTTATTCTGTATATATAATAAATAAGACTATATATCTCTATATATCTGTGTGTGCAATGTATGTATGTGTGCATTTACACAATAAAATATACTCATCTCTGTCTCTCTATGAAAGTCCACTCACTCCCTTATCCCAAATTCGCGTTGTAATCACCATCACCTCCTCCTTCTCCTCCTCCTAGTTCTCTTCTTTGTTGTCTTTGTCTCCCTCCCTCATTCCTCCCTCCCTTCTCTCATTCTTCCCTCCCTTCCCTCCTTTCCTCCTTCTTCCTTCTGTTTTTCCTCCTCCTCATTCTTCTTTTTGATAACTCATAATGTCCAGTTAACGCTAACCATGTGGGCACAGTTGTAAGATACCACTGAAGCATTGGAAAAGAAAAAGTGACCGCATCTTTAAAATTAATAATTTTCTGTCCTCAAGCAACTGCCTGCTGCCACTGGCTCCTTTTAACAAGAGCCTAGAGAAGGACTATTCATCGCTAATGAATGAACCTCAATTTTTAACACAGGAGATAGTTTTGAGTTACTGATTATTCTCTTTATGTAATCCACTAGCATGTTTCCCTCTTGCCCTGGCATCTTCTGTCTCTGTGCTAGTGTTAAGGCTCAGAATACTGAGATTGTGAATAAGTAGTGCTGGTTTAAAAAAAATAGATCTGGAGCTTGTCTTCCAGAACCATTGGGGCTTTGGCAGGGGATCCCAAGTACTGACAATGTTCTGGGTGACATTCTTTTAGTGACTTTGATTGCACCCTATTGCTCACAGCCTGCTGGCCTCCGCAGCTACCATTTTTATGGCACTTATCTACAAATTTATCATGGCACTTGCCAAAGGAGAATGGCAGTGCGCCAGATTCAAAGCCCAAGATCTTCTTATTCTTAATGGAATTTGGCACATTTTAAATATGAACTCTTTATCCTATTACATGCCTGTAGTTAGTTTCCTTAGAAGGGACATTTTTATTTTGTTAATTCTGGCAATATTCTCAGGACTTTTCTGCAGGTGTGAATTACAGAGACTCATATTTCATTCTTCTAGAATTTCCCCCAAACTTCTAGGCTGCTATTGTTCTCTGGTTGATTGAGTACAATAAGAAATCAGCATCTTAAACAGTCTTACTAACTGAAAACTCAATCATGTTGTGTGTTAGAATTATTGTTTCCCTTGTTTGCTTAAAATAGTGTGAATTTCAAAGCTCCTTCTGGGTATTGGTATCACACGCTCCTAGGAAGGCAAAATCAGAGTGTTAATAAGCTAGAGGTGGCTCAGGGCATAAAGGTTCTTGCCCCCAAGCTTGATGACCTGAGCTTCATCCCCAGAGTGCACATAGGAAGATATTTGACCCCCCAAGTTGTTGTCTGATCTCTGCTTGTGCACGCACACTCACACACACACACACAAATAAGTGTAAAACCTTCTTTTGAAATCCCATGTTTATCTATGTGCTGGCTTTTGTTTGACTGGCTAAACCACCAGGACATATTTTTCTTGTTATAAATCATTCCAGTGGGTCTTCCAGTCCAAGAAACTAAGGACAATATGATCAATGTCCACATATCATCAGCACAAATTAAACAATGCCAGGCTTTTTTTTCTGTGACTTAATCATCTTAAATTTTAGCCCCCATGACGATCATTTTTTTAAGTTTTCTAGAAAACAATGAATATTTTACTAGTTTAATTTATTAAACAAATAAGCAGAAAAGAGCTTTGATTGTGGGCTTTGACTTTAAAATTGAGTACTAGACTTTAATAGTGCTCTTGCATCCACCGTTTCTAGCAGGAGACAGAACACCATTCTGACGGTGGTCTCTCAGCAGAGCTGTTACATCAACAAGCAGCTCTTCCCACTCCGCCATTTGCACATGCTGAAAGTATCATTCGGTGAGTTTTTGATTTATGAAGGCAGACTGAGACTTCAAATGAATAACAAGAGTAAAATTTCTGGTCCATGTCTCTTTCTGTTTTTAATATTGTGGAATTCATTTGAATATAAGTTTTTTTTTCTTTTGTAATCCTCCAAACCAACATTTGTATAAAAGTCACCTGATCATATAAGCATTGGACCCCAAAGGATGAAAACGACTTCATATTTCCATCCTTTCTCCAAGGGATTGTAAGAATTGCTGATTCAAGGGATGTTTTTAACCAGAAACACAAGTCCTCATTCCTAGCAAATGAAAACCAAAAGCATAATTGTGATTTTCACCCTGATGTTTTTCATATACTATCTACAAAAAAAATGTATCATTTGAGCAAAAAGAATTTCTGCCAGTCACTTTTGTACCATGGGTATTATTGGCAAGAGTGAAAATGACAGGTTGGTTTTCCTTCTGTCTTTTATCATATCTTACTCCTTCGCTTTAGGAGACTGCTGGGCACCCAACATGTCTACAGACAGCTCTTAAGTGACCATGGTAGATCCTGATATTTGATGGAATTCATTCAAACAATGATAAGGAGATTTTTCCAGGTATTTTCTTCTGAGCAGTCAATGAGAACAGGGTAAAATGATGAAAATTATTTTTCTTAGTGCTGTAGGGGTGGCCCATTGGTTAAGAATACTTCATGCTCTTTCAGAGACCTGGGATTCAGTTCCCAGCATCCACATGGCAGCTTACAAATGTCTGTAACTCTATTCTCAGGGACTCCAATCCCTCTTCTTGCCACCTTAAGCACCAGGCAAGAGGGTGTTACACAGACAAACATGTAGGCAAAACATCCAAAACCATAAAAAATGGATAAAATTTAGAAAACTTTCACACATGTACTTTTTGTGTGAATCTCCTTCACACAACAAACTAAGTTAGCCTGTTTGTTAATTCGGAGGGCTGGATTGGAGTTGGGTCCCCCAGGAAATGAACCGACCGAGTTGTTAACCTTGAAGAAGGTAAGAGAAGAAGAGAAATCAGACTTAAAAACAGATGTGTCTTGACATAAACAGAATCCCCAATGAGCAGGTGTGTTCCTATACTGGGGAAAGCACATGGACCTCCCTGTGTTTACAGGAGGAATATGGATTTCTCTGGCATAATTCAGGACATGTCCCTACAGAAGCCTCCCCAACTGATACACTTCTGAGTATCTTGTTTACACACACACACATATACATGTACATATGTACATACATATACATAAAAATGTTTGCTTCCCTACAGGTTTGATTTTATTTTTTTCATAATTAAGTACTAAGTGTGCTCACCAGTATGGACACTGTGCCATTTTAACACAGCACACAGATCTGTAGTTTCAGCCTCCCCACCCCATCATCTTGACCTTAGCAGGGGCTATCTAAACAGGCAGTGGCTCTTATTTTCAAGCTGGATTCACTTAGGATGCTTTTTCCTTCTATCTCACAACCATTTATTAGCGAATGTGCTTGGCATTATTGCTTAAATACATTCACCATTATCCATTCTCACCATTCCCGTGTAAGTCCAAACATAATAACACATTTCATTGCTTTCTGCGGTATCCTTTGATGATATATTTTCAAAAATAATTTTAATTCTTAAACTTATTTTAGCTTTTGCATAAATACCATGAAAAATTTATTTTCATGTCAAGGTACTAAGGTAGTGTTTTGAAATTCGCTTAGTATTTAATAGTATTCAATCTCATGAAATATATGTACCTCATTGTGGTGGTTTGGAAAAAAATATAGCTCCCAAAGGCTCAGAGGGAATGGCATTATTCAGAGGTGTGCCCTTGTTGGAGTAGGTGTGGCTGTGTTGGAGGAAATATGTCACGGGGACCAGGCTTTGAGGTCTCAGAAGCTCAGGACAGATTACTTCCTTCTGCCAGAGGATCCTGAAGTAGAACTCTCAGCTCCTTCTCCAGAACCAGGGTTGCCTGCGTGTTGCCATGCTTCCCACCGTGGCAATAGTGAGCTCTGAAAACTCTGAAGCGGTAGGCTGGCCCCAATTTTTCCTTTAGGACAGTTGTCTTGGTTATGGTGTTTCTTCACAGCAATAAAATCACAACTAAGACATTCGTCAAACATTTATCATTTATTTATGATAAAAACTCTCAAGATCCCTTTCATCTACACTCACGGTTAACCTGCCTTGCAGCGTCACACAGCTTCTTGCTCCTCTCCTTCGTCAGCTCTCCGTTCATCCCACCCTCGTTACACTAAACCGGGACGTCAGCATAGTCTGATGCCAAATCTAAGTGATTCTGGATGATATATTTTAGTTATGAGTCACGGCAAGTTATTCTTATCCACAAATTTCCTTTTTGACTCAAAGTAAGATTTTAGGTATTATGCATGATCTGCACCACCCCACAGAAGCTAGCTGCTCCTTAAATATGGAACCTCAGCACCCATACTGTCCCCACCCCTGTCTTCCTCGTGTGCACGGGTCCAGCTCTCCTCTCATGGTCTTCACAGGCTTCGCATCTATTGATCAAAATCTTCTACCAGAGATCTGTCTCCTCTCAAGTACCACCTACTCTCTTATGATGCCCATTCTAGAATGATTTCCATCTCCAACTTATTCTTTTTTCTTCTTGAATATATTGTCCCTTTAGATTGTTGGTTCTCAACCTGTGGGTCATGACCTCTTTGGGGAATCTCATATCAGATAACCTACATATCAGATACTTATATTACTATTAATAGGAGTCACAAATTTACAGTTACGAAGTAACAACAAAATAATTTTATGGTTCGAGGTCACCAAAATATAATGAATTATATTAAAGGGTTGCAGCATTAGAAAGGTTGAGAATGACTACTTTAGATAAATTTAATTTAATCATAAGGTAGTTATGTAATGCATGTGGAAGAAAATATACACTGCTAATTAGATCATGAGTTAATTTATTCTTTGCTTAGAGATTTTTTTAATGCTCTAGTAAATGTTCTTTTAGATTTATTGGAACATAAGTATCTAACAACTTTCATGTTTATAAGATTCAGAAAAATGACGTGTGAATGACCACTAAAACTTCTTTCCATTACAAAATATGAGTTATTTAATCCCTGCTTTCTGTGGTTTCACCATTGAAGTGCTCCAATCATTCAGCATTTCTTAAAATAACACCTTGCTATTAACTTTTGCATTTCCATTGAGGCACTGATGGCCCTTGTACAAGTTGTGATGGATGTATATAGTAGGCTTATGAAGAATAGCCTGGCATATCACTTTCCCCTCAGATGGCATCCTGATACTATAGAATTATAGACCACTTAGAAACAGCTTAGGGAAGCTGAGATGCAAACAAGTTTGAGTAGAAAATGTCATCAAAGAACCTTTAAAAGGCTAAGATAGGAAGATAGCAGCCGCTCTAAGACAGAAGCAGAAGCGAACATAGCGAAAGCCCCTAATGTTAACCCAAATTTCAGCCTTTCATAAATCACTTGACCACTTTCTTTCTCCATCACAAAACCCAAACAAGCATGCAGTGACAACAGGTCACATCATCAACCCATCCTGAAGCTTCTCCCTCATGCACTCAGGGCTGACCCCAAACTTTCTCTCTGTGCCCCTCAGCTCCAGGCACAGCCCTTTGGTGAGGAGTCTTTACTTACACAGAAGCAGAAACAAATCCAAATGGGGCAGTGCCATCCTCTTCCCAGAAAGGATGGTACAGTGGAGAAAATACCTTTAAGAGAAATGAGCTCTGGAGAGTTATTTCAACAGGGTGCTTCAGTCTACACTGAGCTCCCAGGAGCCCAAAAGACCACCACATGCCTGGGACCATCCCTGGGATTCCTTTGCATCCCAAACTTCCTTTCAGGGATAGTAGAATGGATAGCTGAGTGAGCAAAAGAGGCAGGACTAAGCTAAAACATTAGAAGACCGCAGCTTCTGAGGAAGGCTAGCTATGCACGATGCCCAGGGCTGTGTAATTCTGTTAACAGAACATCCTCAGACCCAGCTAACCCAAAAGACAAGTTTGGCATTGGGAAAAAGGTTTTAATTGAAGCAGCAGCTGAAGCAGAGCCCACGTGTATGTTGGTTGCTGAGTCCTGCTCACAGGAAGTGAGAAGAGCAGCCCTGCCTCCTTCCCCGAATTAACACTGGGTGCTGTTTTCACGCTGAGTGCCTCTGTTCTCAGGCAGACTAGACCTAAAATAAAGCAAGTGAGAGCCATAGAAGGGTCAAAATTCTAGGCAAAGGCAGGATCTTTTAATTGTTTTCTCCCACCTAAGGTTTCAATGGCTCAGGGAGTCACTATTGCCAATCTTTCTTTATTTAAAATTTGGATATTTTGTTCATTGTGAATTTTTGCTTTAGTTTTATACATTATTATTGAGTTAAAATAGCATTTATCTTAAGGGCAGAGGGATTTTTTAATGCCTCTCTAAATTTTGTACCCAAGGCAAGTGCCTCACTTATTTCAACCTTGCTATTAGTATTTATTTTAGGAATTGAACATATCTGTCTTTTTTTTTAAAACCTAGATATTGAAGTTTTCAAAATGTTTCATTTCTACAGACAGAACTCTATTTGATCAGAGTCTTTCATTTTCTTCTTGCATCGTCTACACATCTCTTCTTGTTTCTAAATACTGCGTCAATGTTGTGCTGTCCTTTGTGTCTGCCTTTGAAGACAGTTCAACAGATTGCTGCCACTCATATTTTAAAAGAGGAGGCACAGACCTCATGAGCTCAGGGTGATGCCCATCCCTGCACAAGTCATGTGACTTTATGTGCAGGTCTCATCCTGAGGGACACAGATAGGAAGTGCTTAACCTTTGTCAACCCACAGAGGATGAAGAAGAGAAGTCTACAAAATGTATGTGAATTTTGTGTAAGTTAAGGTTGAAAGACAAATGATGAGGGAGAAGAAAAAAGTGAAGGAAGGAGAAATCTGTGCATAGACCTGCAGATACCATAAAATTTTATTGTTCTTTGCTGCGACATCTAGTTGAGTGTTCGAGTGTTCTTAAATTCTTTCATTTGTTTGTCAGTAACCCAGAACTTGCTCATGATATCCAATGGCAAGGAAGGCTGCTTAATAAGCAGGAAGGGAGTAAATTAACAAACTTAAGCACTCTGGCTTTTCTTTTTTTTCCATTATAAATGTTTCATTTCTTTCTCTAGTTGTTCTTTAAGTGCCTAAGTTAAAAAGTGGCCATGTCTTCAGAGATTGTGCACAGCTGACTGAACAATGGCAGAAGTTGAGAGCGACTAGTAGGTGGATTCACTCTCTACCTCACTTATCTTAAACTGTCCAGGTTTGTGAGGAGAAGAAAGGGTGGCAGGCCCTGCTCTCGGTCACTTGTCTTCCATGCAGTGCTTGAGGCGACAGGGCTCTTAATTTTGGTTGCTCTGTATCATATATACATTTCTCCCCAGAACTAGAATAAAGCCGTAAGCAACTTTTGATGGTTATAAAGTTCTGTTAACCCTAAGCACTGTGATTATGCTTATTGCAGAAATGACACAACCATCTATGGAGGAATGGAAAACTTGGTGCCAGTTCCATATGATATCCAAACGCATCTCACTCACCAGAAAATGCTGCTACATTTCGATTTGACTTTTACATTTCATTTAAGTATGGTCATTTGTGGTCTGAAAAGTAAATAAAATTCTGTTTTAAATTTTCCAGCTTTGAAAGAGTGTGGATATCTTTGCTGTCCAGTCCTATTCTCCATCCTACCCATGCCGCACATGCTGTCCCTCATAGGGTAGTAACAGCCACCACTGCACCAGATTCAGGGATACAAAAGCTGCAGCCCACAGGACCCTTGCTTACCAAAGAATGAGTGGAGAGAGACTGTGGTGCAGCTACACCTCAGAGAGGCCACAGACGGCTTCCTTCACAGGAAACAGTGCAGTTTATGCAGTCAATATAAAGAAGATCATAATATTGGGACATCTCAGATCTGAAGAGGAAACTTTCAGTGGCGACATGATGAAGGAGCAGAAGAAAACTGCTTTGACACTGGGCCACTTACTACGGAGGAAGGGAGTGATACACAAATACAGGAAAAATTTGGATGAAAAAATAACTAAAACTTTAATAGAGAAGCTGAGTCTGCCAATGAAAGCTGCTGTCTCATTCCTAATGAGTTGAAGAACTTGATTAAAGAGAAACTGCTAGCATCCAAAGCACTTCTTCAATTATTAACTAATCATTATCAGTTAATTACTATTAACTAACTAATAATTAACTGATCGTTATAATTATTACTCATTATAAGTAATTGTTATTGGTTATTGTGGTTAATCTCATGCTGTGACTAACTTCTAGATTAAATTCTGTCAGACATTTGTGTGCACAAAAGGAAGACTGGCCATGATCTCCAGCCTCCACTGACTGTGTGTGTGCTGGGGTGTCCTAGAACCTCCCTCATAATAAGGGAAGACTGCTATAAACATGAAGTCCCTGAAGATTAAACAGAGCACAAACAACCTTGAAATCTGCTTAAAGAAAAAAAAAACATTGCTTAGAAAATAAGTAATTATAGGCTGTCTCCTATAAGTGGATAAACATAAATTTGGATTGTTGCAATGTAAACTTGGTTTTGTAATAAAATCTCAATACTGATTTTATTTACTATAGATATTGAACATGGAATTGGTTTTTTGGATCTGATAGTTGAAGTATAACTGGAGAAGCTCAGGGTATGTAGGAGGAGGGGAAGGGGAGGTCATCACTGAAGCTGTAAGAGAGGCCCCGGTATCTTCCTTTCCTGCCTCACTGCAGCCCGGTAAGCACGTGCTGCAGGCTCCTTGTGGTGTGTCTGAGAGACACATGCATGATGGGAGGGATGTAGAGATGAGTCTGAGTCCTGTATAATTTGTGTGAACATAAGGATGTTATATCATACATGACATCGTGTGTCATTCCCTGGAATTTGATGATAAGGACATTGTACTTGATAAAGCATTTTATTCTTTTTCCTATAATGGCAATGAGATTTTTGAAGAAAAAAAAAACATTATGAATCTTACAATCAAATGTCCTTAAGAAGATAGGAAGCTTAAATAAGCTGAATTGTGCCCAGTGTTTAAACCAATCATTCTTACAACTTATTGAAAAATTTTGTTCAAAATCTTGTGGACATTTGGCTTTCTTCCTACAACAGGTTGCTAGAATGGAAGAGATTCTGCATACTGTTTCTATCCTGAGGTACTGTGTGCCTGGAGGAGGTGCTTCCTCATTTTAAAATAGCACTATCCACATCAGCATGTGTGTGTGTGTGCGTGCGTGTGTGTTTATACATAGTTTGGGGTATGTAATAAATTTTGAACAAATCATAAGCATATTTATACTTATACACACAAACATTCTCATATAAATCTAAGGCTTTTCATATATGTATCTAAGACAATTTTAACATAAACACAACATGAGGCACAAATTGTTAAAGAAAAATTCTACTGTTAGTGTAATAAGTTATTAGCTTACCTGTTTAACAAATTTAAGGACTAAATGTATTTATTCGATTAACATTTTCTGATGAGCACTGATCACTGGTTGGATAATAGAGAAACAAAGACACGTGGTCTACACACCCTAGACCTGTAGGGACATCTCTAGTACTTAAAGAAGGACCTCACTATATCGCTACACAGCTCTAAGTCAGGAGAGGCAGCATGTTCCTAGAGTGGTGAGCCTAAGAGGACACACGACATCCCATGCTGCTCTGAGGTTGGTGCTGAGTCTGAGGAAGAACGCCTACACAACCCCGCAGAACAAGTAGCTAGTATAGGAGAACAGCCTCCTAGTAAGAAAGTGCTGTTTCAGGCCAAAGGTTTATGGGTGGGTTGGTGTCTCTCTCTCCCTTGGAAGTCTTGCCTGGCTATAAAACCTTCAACCCATATTTTGTTTTGCCTACAAGAAGTGTAGGGATAAAGATGAAGCAGATATTGAGGGAATGGATAACCTATGACTCACCCAACTTGAGACCCGCTGCATGGGAGAGAGCCAATCTGTGACACTATGAATGAGACTCTGCTCTGCTTGCATACAGGAGACTAGCGTAACTGTTCTCTAAGAGGCTTCATCCAGCAGCTGATGGAAACAGATGCAGAGACCCACAGACAAACAACAAGCCAAGAGGAGGGAGTTTTTTGAAAGGGTGAGAGGAAAGATGGAGGGAGCCAGAGGGGTCAAGAACACCACAAGAAGACCTAAAAGCAAACTAACCTGCACCCATGAGGGCTCATAGAAACTGAAGACCCAGATGCACCACACATATGTAGCAGATGTGCAGCCTGGTCATCATGTGAGTCCCCTAACAATGGGAGGAGGGGCCATCTCTGACTATGTTGTCTGTCTTTGGATCCCTTTCCCCTAGGTGGGATGTCTTGTCTGGCCTCAGTGGGAGAAGATGTGTTTAGTCCTGCTGTGACTTGTGATGCCAGAACAGATTCTCTGAGAAGGAAAGGGGTAATGTGGGAAGGAGGCATGAGGGTGGGAACTGGGAAGAGAAGAGGGAGGGGACAGGGATCAGACTGTGAAGTGATTTAATGGGGAAAAAAAAAAGTGCCGCTTCCTCACGTTTCATAACTTCTACATCTTTTAGTAGTTAAATGCTCTCACAAATCCTAGCCCTTATCAACAAATCTCCTCTCCCTCTCTATGTGTGTATTAAATAGATATAAGCATATACTGTGACTCTTTATCACTGTATTAAAATATATCATCCCATTCTTTATAGCTGGGCATCTACTTTTGAAGAATCTGATTATTTTCTCTCTAATTATAAATAAGATTAAATCTTTAGAAATAGCCTGGTAACTCAGTAGCCATTTTGTTACTTTTAGTTGTTGTATATATTAATAAATCTTTTTCATTGTTTTGAAAAATGACAAAACTCTAATAATCTTTTATTCAAACAAGATACAAAAATTACGTGTAAATCAATGAAAAGATAGATATGTCTCTAAATATTAAAGAGCAATGGAAAATGATAGACTCCTCTTTATACACACTAGAATAAATACAATTGCAAAAGCAGAAAGCTGCTTACTTTGGTCATTATGTGTCGAGGTTGGAGCCCTAAGCACTGCTGGAGGGAAATGTGTGATAGAAGACAGTAAGGCAGTTCCTCCAAGACAGAACATAGATTGCATGTAACCCAGATTCTGTTTCTAGGCATGTATTAGCCAAGGAATTGAAGAAGAGGTTTCAAATACTTGTACAATACTGCTTTTAGCAGTATCCTTCACAACTGCTAGGTAAAATCAGCCTAACTTCTCTTTAATAAAAGAATAAGCATATTGTAAGCAAAGAACACTGTCATCAGAACAAAACGACAACTTACAGACTGAGAAAGGATATTCACCAACCCTACATCTGACAGAGGGCTGATATCCAGAATATATAAAGAATTGAAGAAGTTAAACACCAACAAACCAAGTAATCCAATTAAAAAATGGAGTACAGAGCTAAACAGAGAATTCTCAATAGAGGAATATTGAATGGCAGAGAAATACTTAAAGAAATGCTCAATGTTCTTAGTCATTCCAGAAAGGCAAATCAAAAGGACCCTGAGATTTCACATCACACCCATCAAAATGGCTAAGATCAAAAACCAAATGGATTATGCATGCTGGATAGGGTATAGAGAAAGGGGAACCCTCCTCCATTGCTGGTGGGAATGTAAACTTGTACAACCACTTTGGAAATCAATCTGCTGCTTTCTCAAAAAAAAATTAGGAATAGTGCTACCTCAAGATCCAGCTATACCACTCCTACAAATATACCCAAAAGAAGCCCCACCATTTAATAAGGACATTTGCGCAACCATGTTCATAGCAGCTTTATTTGTAAAGCCAGAATCTGGAGGCAACCTAGATGTCCCACAATAGAGGAATGGATATGGAGGGGACAGGAACTGCACAAGGAGACCAACAGAGCCAAAAAACCTGGGCCTAGGGGTTCCTGCAGAGACAGATACTCCAACTAAGGACCATGCATTGTGAGGACCTAGACTCCCTGTTCAAATGAAGCCCATAGGCTGCTCAGTGTCCAAGTGGGTGTCCTAGTAATAGGAACAGGGGCTATCTCAGACATGGACTCAGTGACTGGCTCTTTGATCACCTCCCCCTGGGGGTGCAGCCTTGCCAGGCCAGAGGAAGATGATACAGCCAGCCTTGATGAGACCTGATAGGCTAGGGTCTGATGGAAGGGGAGGAGGACCTCCCCTATCAGAGGACTTGGGGAGGGGTGTGGGAGGAAAGGAGGGAGGGAGGACAAGTTGTTTACAAGGAGGTGAACATCAAGCTGTTCTAAAGGAAGAAAAAAAAACATTCCTGAAATTGACTAGATTTTCTAGGCCTGTTCCTCCCTGAGAGGGTCAAGCAGCAAAGACTGCTGAGGATCGCTCTTAGACCAGCTGAGCTACATGGAAAAAGCTTAGACCAAACAGTCTGGAAGGAAAAAAGACAGGACAAGCACCCGAAAGAAGCAGAGAGCTGCTGAGCTGCCTAGAAGAAGCAGAGACTAGCCTAGATTTCTGGAAGTGGCTAGAGTAAGCCGGAAAAGGACACTCTCCACCCTGCTGAGATGTGCACAGCCACACTGTGCACCATAAGCTGTCACCCACGCTGAAGTGGGCTTTGTATATGCTGCTGTTTTTGAGTCCTTCCTACTTCTGTAAGTAACCTTTCACCCATATTCTTATAAGTAATCTGATTAAAATTCATCACTTCACCATGGTTGGACTTTGGTGCTATCAAATTTGAGCCATCATCAGTTCCCCATCTGGGGTGAAGTGGATGTTTGCTCTTATCTCTCCAGGAATACTGTCACACAATAGCATTAGGGCATCTCACACCACCAAAGGAAGCATGGGGATGGCACAAGACAACGTCTGGGGACAGGTCACAGTAACTTTTATTGTGGTATATTGTAAGAATAGCTCAATTTTATTGGTTGTTGCCATTCACTGTTCATTGTGTTTGATGTATAAATCAAACTTAGTCTCGGGTGTAGAGAAGAAAAAGCACCATTGAAGAATGCAGTGCCAGTTACTAAGTCAGGCATGAGTTAGAGATTCTGGAATATGTCCTCAGTGGAAAAGATGGCTGCTGTATCTATGTGGTATTCTTACACTACAGATATGTACATACATGAGTGTGTAGAGGAACTGTTGTATAGGTCCATATACAAGTATGCTTCCATTACACAGATGTATATCCATTCAAAGAAAAATGCAAATGCATAAAAATATACAAGATTTTATATATTTCCATTACTGATCATCTTTGTTCTTGTATTTGACTCAGAATCTGATATATTTTAAGCCTTCAGAATCATTAGTATTTGTAATAATAATGAGTGAGTTTGTGAGGCTTGTATTTATCTATTAATCATTTTGGTTTCTCTTTCACGTTTTATTGTTTGAAATCTAGATGCACTAACATACCATTTTAACCATAAAACCTATACAATACATTAACAACAAATATTCGGAGTGTTGGGAAACTAGCATTAATATTTCTAGAACTCTGTACATCTACAAAAATATTCCATATATATGAAACTCTTTTTTCCCTCCCTCTACCCCAATGGTAGTCCTATTTTATTTTATGTCTTTGTGAATTTGCCTGCTCTAGTTACCTACTGTTTGAGGATATGTCAATTAAAGTGTTTTACCCATATTTAATTTTATCTTGTTGAGTTTTAGGGGTTCTTTCTATATTACAGACACTAATCTCTTTTCAGATAAATGGTTTACATAAATCTCTCCCATTCTGATTTAGTTTTTTTAAAGTTCCATATGTTCTTTAGACACACAAACACCTTTAATTTTGATAGAATCTGGTTTATCCATCTTAAGTCCAAGTTCAAGTCATACCCACAGTCAGAGACTTCCATTTGCATTTCTCTAAATTTTACTCTTAGAACTTGTGCTTCAGTCTCCAGCATATATTGAATCTCTCTGATGTATAAGGCTCTGGAACAAGGACTGTCTTTACCAACAACATATGTTGAAAGTGGTTCTTTTCATGCTCAAGTAATCATAGCTCTGTTGTCAAATAATAGCTGATGACATAGATACAGTTTTAGTAGCTCCTATTGAATATGTCCTTCATGGATTCATACATGTATGTAGTACATTTTGATCACTGGCTCCTCACCTACTGTCATTCCTTACATCCGCTATTAATCCCTGCCCCTGGCTCCTTCCCACAGGTGTCTTTCTCTCATTATTTGTTCGTGTTTGTTTGTTTTGTTCTGAGCCCTCTGAATGTTAGTAGTGTTATCTGTGTGACTGTGGGTTTGGAATGACCTCTTAGAGCCTGACTGGCTCTGCAGTGGGTACTAAACTGAAGAACAGGTCCACCTCTTACATGCCATCCATCAACATCCAGTAGTTTGAACTGATTTTCACTGTTCTCTCACCCAGTGTGTTTGCTTTTGCCAGTGCCATTCCTGGAATAAACAATTTTTCATGGCATATTATTATTTTAATATGTTAACATATCCTATTTTCTGGTATGTTAGGAACATTTCTCTTTAGGGTATTGAGCTGCTGCTGCATTTTCCTTAATTGACTCTTATTGTGAGAAAATGTTAACCTCATAAGTGAGTTAAGAAATATTCCCTCTTGTTTACTGCTTCTTGAACACTGCAACACTGGTTTTGACTTTCTCTCAATGTTCTATAAATTCTAGTAGTAATTCTAGCTGTATGGATAGGGAAATTCACTGACAAACATTTTTTTTATTTCATCAATTGTATATTAATAAGTTTCTCAGCCTTGAAATTTGGAAAATTCTAAGAGGCATGATGGGGAAAATATAGGTTAGCACACTACCCTAAATGGCTACAGCTGGAGATAGACTAGGGGTGAACTAAGGGCCTGTAATTGCTAAAGAGGCTGGTACCATGAAAAAAAACTTGCTTTTTTAAAGGTGATTTCAGGAGGACACACTCCACCTATAAAAAGTTCCAGCTTATAAAAATTCAAGTTAATTAGAATTCCAAACTAAGTAGGAATATTTCTAATGGGTTTCTTGCCCCCAAAATGACCATTTAGGAAAGTATTTCAAGTTCAGCTGCAAGGGCACTCAGATGCTTCTGTGGCTGTGATAGAATCAGGCCACAATCTGCCTCAGGATAGAAGTGGTAATTGTCATCCTCCTCCAAAAGTTACTGCTTTGTATGCATGTCAGCTGCATGTGGGAGAAAGCGATGAAGGCTTGTGGTCAGGTATCAGAAAGCCGAGGCCAGACAATGGGTGGCATGGATAGATTTCATTTCATGAAACTATGATGGTGGAGCCTAAGTTGTAATGGAGACATCAGGATAGCGGACATGTGAAACACAGGAAGTATTCATACAACAAAGTTGCAGAACTTGAGTGGAGCCTGCTCAAGAAGGAGCTCACACAGTCCCTGGTAACAGTGCTAAGCAAACTATGCTGCCCAAGGCTATTGGAGCCCACATGATGCCATGAAGAGTCCCAGATGTTAGTCATGGGTCAATAAAATTTGACATTTTCCCCACTGGGTTTCAGTTCTTCTTTTGACCAATCTTGCTATAATATGCCCACATTTTTTTCTCTTTTGAAATAAGAGTGCTTGAGATATGACATGTTTTGATGATCTATGCAATTTTAAAAAAATTGTTCCAGGGGCTCATACTTAAGAAATGATTTTGAGTTTTAGAAGAGATTCTAGATTTTGGATATGTTAAATGTTGAAACTATAAAATTATGAGAACTTTTTTAATGTTGTATTTAGTAACTTTATTTTATTTTTATTTTTAAAATAATTTTATTTTTATATTAATCACAGGTTATTTACTTTGTATTCTAACGGTAGCCCTCTCTCTATTCCCTCCCAATCCCACCCTTTCTCTCTCATCTCCTCCCTGCCCCTTTCCAAGTCCACTGATAGAGGACGTCCTCCTCCCCTTCCATCTAACTCTAGCTTATCAGGTGTCTTCAGGACTGGCTGCAATGTCCTCTTCTGTGGCCTAGAAGGGCTGCTCCTCCCTCGGGGTGGGGGGGAGGTCGAAGAGCCAGCCATTGAGTTCATGTCCAAAATAGTCCCTGTTCCCTTTTCTGGTGTACCCACTTGGGTATTGAGCTACCATTTGCTACACACAAGCAGGGGTTCTAGGTTATATCCATATATGGTCCTTGGTTGGAGAAAGGGTCTCATGAAAGACCGCTGTGCCCTGATATATTTGGTCCTTGTGGAGCTTCTGTCCTCTCCAGGTCATACTAACTCCCCCTTCTTTCATATGATTCTCTGAACTCTGCTGAAGTTTTGGTTAAGAGTCTTAGCATCTGCTTTGATCCACTGCTAGGTAGAGGCTTTCAGAGGCTCTCCATGGTAGGCTCCTGTCCTGTTACTTGTTTTTGCCTACTTCCAATGTCCATCCCATTTTTCTTTCTAAGTGAGGATTGATCAACCCTTAGCCAAACTAACTAAAAGGCAGAGAGAATCTATCCAAATCAGCAAAATCAGAATGAAAAGGGAGACATAACTACAGACACTGAGGAAATCCAATCAATCATTAGGTCATACTACTGAAAGAATAAAACCCTAGCATAACGCTGACAACACTATTTTGCAAGACTGGAACAGTGCAAGGTCAGAAGCAAGGCAGGACAGATGTCCAACAACAGGATATCTGCGGTTGGGCGCCTGGCCTAGGAGGGGGGACAGAAAGTCCTTGTCTCGTCTGAAAAAAAAGAAAAAACTCTGGGCACCCGAGATAAGAACCGTACGTGACGTGACTCGGCTCACAGCTGCCTTCCCTATGTCTTTGTTTAAACTGTCCAATCGGACCCCTATAATTATGCATCTCGCTTCTGTTATCTGCTTCCTGCTCTGAGCCATATAAAAAACTGTCACCCCAACCGGGGGGCGCGCAAGTCCTCCGCAAGGCTTTGTCGCCCCGGGTACCCGTGTATCGAAATAAACCTCTTGCTGTTTGCATCCGAAAAGACTGGTCTCGCTGATCCTTGGGGAGGGGTCTCCCTGACGGAAGATACCCTCCGGGGTGTTCTTTCACTACAAAAACCTATATGCCACAAAATTTGAAAATCTAAAAGAAATGGACAATTTTCTTGATAGATTCCACCTACCAAAATTAAGTCAAGATCAGGTAGGAAGATTGAATAGCTCTATATCCCTCAAGAAAATCAAAGCAATTATCAACAGTCTCCCTTCCAAAAAAAGTCCTGGGCCAGATGGTTTCAGCCCAGAATTCTACCAGACCTTCAAAAAAGTGCTAACTCCAATTCTCTTCAAACTATTCCACAAAATATAAACAAAAGGAACATTACCAAACTCATTCCTTGAAGCCATAGTCACCTTGATACCTAAACCACACAAAGACCCAACAAAAAAAGAGAACTTCAGACCTATCCCTTTTATGAACATTGATTCAAAAATACTCAACAAAATGCTTGCAAACAGAATCTAAGAACACATACAAGTTATCATCCACCATGACCAAGTAGGCTTCATCCCAGGCATGCAAGAATGGTTCAAAATACGGAAATCCATCAATGTAATCCATCAAATAAACAAACTGAAGGAGAAAAACCACAGGATATTCTCCTTAAATGCTGAAAAAGCATTCGACAAAATCTAACACCCATTCATGTTTAAAGTCTTGGAGAGATCAGAGATACAAGGCCCATACCTAAACATAGTAAAGGCAATATACAGCAAGCCTATAGCCAACATCAAACTCAATGGAGAGAAACTTAAATCAATCCCACTGAAATCAGGGACAATGCAAGGCTGCCCACTTTCTCCATATCTCTTCAACATAGTACTTGAAGTCCTAGCTAGAGCAATACGACATGTAAAGGAGATCAAGGGGATACAAATCAGAAAGGAAGAGGTCAAAGTTTCAATATTCACAGATGGTATGATAGTATACAAGTGCCATCCCCAAAATACAAGCAGAGAACTCCTTCACCAAAGTGGCTGGATACAAAATTAACTCAGTAAAATCAGAAGCCCTCCTGTATACCCAAGACAAAAGGGCTGAGAAAGAAATCAGAGAAACAACACCCTTCACAATAGCCCATAATAACTTAAAGTACCTTGGGGTGACTCTAACCAAGCAGGTGAAAGACCTGTTTGTTTGGGGGGGAAAACTTCAAGTCTCTGAATAAATAAATTGAAGATGATAACAGAAGATTGAAAGATCTCCTGTGCTCATGGATCGGTAGGATAAACATAGAGAATTTTGGAAGTTAGACTCAATGCATTTTTGGACTATGAGTCTATAGGAGCCATGATGGAGGATTTGCATCTAAATGATCTTTATGGACTTGATGTTGGGACATTGGATCTGCAGTTAGTGGAACTGCTTAGGATACTGTGGAACTTGTGGGGATCCTAGCTTGTAGAAGGAGGTCACTGAGGATAAGCTCAAGGCTTGCCACCGAGCTCTAGCTCCAGTCTGTGTGTCAGTTTCCTGTCTCTCGCTGCAACATGACCAAGCACAAGTTCCATAACACATCAAAGCTGTAGCCCCAGACACTGTCTCTTCCCTGACGAAACCGTGAGCTCCAGGAAACCCTTCTTCCCCTCAGCTTTTTTTTTGGGAGTGGAGTGGGTCATAGAAAAATATGTCTCACATATACCAAGGTCCTGATTTCTAAGAACAGTTTCTCATGCACACAGCTGAATACACCTTGATTTACATGTATGTTTGTAACTTCTTACTGCTCTCTCTCTCCTATCCTTTACCTGACAAATACTGCCGTTAGTACTTAGGTACCAACACTTGTGTACAACGTTTATTAATTATAGTACATGTCATTTTTTCTTTTGCTAAAGACATCATCAAAGAAAATGCTGTATGTAATTGCTCACATATACCTTGTCAGTCTGACCTGGATTCTTAATCATACTTGCTAAAGACTATGTACATTAAAAGTTTTCTGGTTGCATTTTAAAATTTTTTCATATAATATTTTAAAAAGTTGAATTTGAAAGCACACATTACCCATATTCCCAGTCACTTTTATCAGATTGTTAATATCTTTTAGTAAAGCTGGGTTAATAATAACATCTCATTATTTAAATTTATATCACATGGGTATGTGTATACCATGTAGGTATTCAACCTTGACATTTTATGCTGCCACCAGTCTAAATTACAGATATATGTTTCTTGTCAATACATAGATGATAAATAGATAAATGATCGATAGATAGAACAATAGATAAAATATATATATATTTTTTTATTTAGTCTTCACGCCTGTGAAAACACTTTCACAGCTATATATTTTTATTATGCTACTATACAATTTTCTATATGTAAGTTTTTGCTTTGTTATTATGTACTCAGTCTAGAGAGTAATTTAGAATTATATCCAAGGAGAAAAGTTCTAGAGTAAGGATGTCCATTTCTAAGTCCCACTATCTGTGGCCTACTGGGGAGATATTAAAATAAAGTGCATTAGCTAATATTTCTGTCATTATGCAAATAAGAATTCTTCACTCAAACAAAACTAGACAACATAAATAATAGTGAAGGGAATATTTAAATGCTCCAAATCTTTAACTATGTATGGTATTTCATAATCTGTATATCTGTCTTTTTTATGTGTTCATAAATACTCTTAAAGAACTAAATTTGTATGATTTTACCTTCTTTTTATTCAAAACAGAATTAATATTCTGAATACTTAATACGTATTTCCAGTATGCATCAATGTCTTTAATTTTCTCCATCTGGTGGTCTTCTATAATGCTTGAATCAATTTTAATACTACCTAAAATGTTTAATTGGCATATTCAGTTATTCCTACTGTAATATTCTACCTGTTTAATTTCTGCAGATTCATTTTACATTTTTAATCTTTTAGAACTTGTTTAATTTTTTCTTATATTTAAACAACTTTGCTCTTCCACTTGTGTATAAGAATTTTCCAAATAAAAACAAGTATTTCTATTGGAAGTGTGTGTGTATGTGTGCATTTGCCTGTCATAGAGCTTATTGACCTGAGGAATTGTCTACCTTATTTATGGTGACAGAGCCTGTCACTGGTCAGAAGTGTGCCAGAAGGGCAGTGGGGCCCTAGGGACCTACATGTCTCTGTCTCCACAGTGCTAGGTGTGTGCTTCCATCTCAGTGCTTTACTTCAGGTCTTGGCTTGAATTCGGATCCTCACGATTACAAGGCAAGTTACTCTATGAACTGAGCTGTTTTCCTAGCCTTATTTGGAATTTGGAATCTTATTAAAATTCACTGAATTAAAAACTTTATCTTCAGAAGTTAAACTTTCACAATACATAGTTTCATTGTTTTGTAGCAAGCAAACGTGTTTGTGAATTTACTTATGATCTCTGTAGATTTTATTGCCTCTTTTGAGAGTTTCTTGTCAAGCATATGTGTGCAGATTCTGTAGTTCCTTTAAGTTAGATCTTATATACATTTCATCCTTAGTTATTTCTGAAGCAGTTAAACATTTACTGGTGTGTTTCAGAGGGACTCATGCTGTATTTCTATTATTTTCATATAGTTTTGGTTTGTGCCTTTTCGAGTTTCTAGGTAGCTTTAGTATGTTCCCAAGCAATGTATCATCTTCATTGATATCTTTCATAATGAGGTTTCTCTTTTTTATTATAATTCATTGTCCAGGAATCCTCTACAGCATTAAACAGTATTGGAGATACTTTCATTTATTTACTTTAAAATACTTTTATCTGAATATGAAATTGATGCATATATTTAATGATCATTCGGATTCCAACTGCCTTCTATTTTTCCATGCAAAGTGTTACCAAATATTGTGTAAAAAATCTACTAATATTATTGAATTTTTATTTTGGCTGTTGTATAAAATTTTCTCTAATTAATATATTTTGTATTTCTAGCATCTAGTTATATATTCCTATTAAAACTATATGCTTAATTTATTTAATAACATAATTATATTGAGTGTCAACCTTGATTATAGGACATGTTAAGTATATATGAAAATAATAACCCAACAATAGTAGACCAAAATATCTAATTCATCATTTTTATCTGATTGCTTCCTAAATCTTTATTTCTGTTTCTCATTCTCTTTCTGAATAAAAGCACAAGCCAGGTCAACTTCCTGAGTGTTGCAACATGAGCTGGTAGAGCTGTGTTCACACATCACTAGATGTTTCTGCTTCTGCAGTGTTTAATTGAATTAAATTAATTAATATTATGTCTTCAAAGAAATCTTAGAATGGGGAGTTACTGAGCAGCAGAATGATATTTTTTTCTTCATTCCCTGCCTTCTTCCCTTTCTCCCCTTCTCCTCCCCTTCTCTCTTCCTGACTTGGTCCTTATCTTCTGCTCTTTCCTTTATCTATTCTCAAGGGAATAAGGAATTTGCCTTGCACTGGTCTAACCTAGTCCCTAACCTCTGACCTTCAGTTTCTGTTAGGGTGGTAGAATGCATGCTCATGGGTTTGTAATCTGTGTCCATCTGACACACAGAGATTAAGGTGACATGCCCCTGAACTAACCACAACAGAAAGGCTTTCTTGTTCAGAACACAATAAATAACCTTATTAAACAAAATATAATAAGTATCTATGTGCCACCTAGAACTCTAGGTCATAGGGATTTGAAAGAAAAAAATTAATAATCCAGTTCAGGCAATGGAAGGCACTGTAGAGTTCCAAGGAAGTCACATGTGTACTCAGGAACGGGTGACAAGGTGAGGAGCATTACACACAGGTGGAAAAGGTTTCAGCAGTCGACACCAGCAGTGGCTGTGGAAAACAGAACAGGTGCACAGTGTGCTGGCTGTCCACGCTGCCGAGTATAAGTCTCCTTGCTTACTCCCTGTGTAGGCAGTTACGTTGATTGTTAATTTTAGTCTCAGTGATTAAGAGCAGTCTTTCTTTGCTTGGCTTGGGCACTTATACTCGGAGATAATTTCTTTACTATTCAGCTGTTTATATGTGTGCTAAGTTACTCATGAAATTATGTCTTTAAATTCACCAAAATACAGTGATCACCTACTGTGGGCCTATATTTGGTTCAAAAGGAAGTAAATCAAATTGGGCCACTGGCCTTATAACAACCATTCTGTAAAGGGAGACAGCACTCTGGGGTAAAATGTACCATGAAAGGGCACAGGGCTGCAACCTAACTTACTAATAACCTCGTAGGTGACGTGTTCAGTACAGACTGAAAAGGAGGTCTGTGAAACTGCTTGAGCTGAAGCCTAAAGAATTCATGAGGCAAGGGAGGGAGCAAATTTTATGACAGATCAAGCGCTGTGCAGGAGAGGGAAGGAGGAATGAGGAGATGCTGGTGAGGCAGGACTCTGAAGACTGAAGAAGAGCTTGTGCTTGCAGGGTCTTGATGACCTTCATATCAGTTTCCCCTTTCAACACAATGTGAAGCTCAGAAGACAGTTGCCAGAGACAACTCTGCCAGGTGGCCGCCTTGTGCAGGCGTGGTTAGTGTTTCCTGCCTCCCAAAGCCACTCCCTGCGTTGAATTCCCACTTGTGGTTTTGGGGAATGGCTACGGACCCCACTGAGATGCTCAGCAGCACAGACCCCATAGTTTCTACCTGCTGGCATTTTTAAGTGCTTCATGCATATAATTCATATTTTCACCATCCATATATGTTAGTCTTCAAGTCACAGGTATGGATACCTAGAACGGAGTAACTTGGCTAACTTTTCTGTTGTCCTAAAGATATAGTATCTACCATTAATTTAGGTTTCTGGAACTGCTAACACTTCTGTTTCACACTGATTTGATTTTTTAAAAAAAATAAATTTTACAAGATACCTTAAACTCATAGAACCAAACTTTATATGTTAAACTTCTTACATAACATGATTTTTTAGTTCCTGAATTTCTCTAATTTGTTTTGCACACACACACACACACACACACACACACACAAATAAAGAGGCAATTGTGTGGTAGGTACAATCTTATTCACATATTTATTTTAATAAAATAATTAAATATTTTAGAGACATGTGGGCTTAAATAAATCATCCTGTGCTGACGCATTCATAGCTCAGAACCGTCTAAATAAGTTTTGAGTCACAAAATGTTGAGAAGCCCATGCACTTAAAACTTTTTAATTTACATGCACTTCAAATGTCACTGGGTAAGATAGGGTTCTTTTGCATTTGCTGCTCCCAAAATACAGGCATTCTATTGTAAATGTATTGAAAAATGCACGGCATCACTATTCCAGTGTTTGCAACAGTTACACATTAGTAAAAGTAATTTAAACCACAACTTTTGATCTATACTATTTTAATACACTTTATTTCAACTCACCTTATAAAGAGGACGTTTTTCCAAACAGAAAACAATGTGGCATTCGAAATATAGAACTACTAGTTAAATGCAGATTAATTTTTTAGCAAGAATTCCTATGCAGTAGGCACATAGTTCCCACATCCCATTGTGATTGACAAGCCTGACATATGGAATAGTTCACAAATTCCCAGGTGACTGACAGATGGAGAATAGAAAGGCGGATAAAGTTGCCTAGAGAGCTGAGGATGATTTCATATTCAGCGGTTTTGATCAAAAGGATTCCAGATCTCACACTAAATTTAGCACCGCTGGCAATTAGTGCGTGATTTATTCAGTCCTTTCATTTGCTGGTTGACAAATGGAAAACAAGCACAAAATTAAAAATAAGTTTATTTCCAGCATTTCGGATATTTAAAATGTGTCTGTCTTTGTTTGCACATAAATTAACATGAGATGAATTTATAGTGAGATAGAATCTGAAATGGAGGAGCAAGCAATAAATAAGAGCATTTTTGTGTGTCGTGCGGGCAGAACAGGTGTTTGAATTAAGAAATACTAATATGTTTAGCAGCATGGCTCCACCTTTAGCTTTGGGAGTTGATGCTTTCCTAAATTTAGAATAGTCCCCCAATTTAGAGGGTATTTTTTTCCATAAGCTTCCCACATAGGTGACCATCTGTATGACAATATTAATGTTTTCAGCCTAATAACAATAAACACTTAAAACACCCAGCCCTGCTGTTTTGGTACATCATTGTGTGGGTCTGTGTGCTTCTTTGGTTGTTGGGTGCCCATGGTGAAAAGGCAGCTAACTCTTTCATTTTTTTCCCTCTCACAGACTTAGAATTCTGAGATTTCAACCTTTTCTTGTGCTATTTTCAAGCTAGGCTGTGTAAATTTCTGCTTCCATTTTCTCTTCTCTTTCATGGAACAGCAAGATGGGTGCAATGTGTAGATAGAAACCTTCTGTTGTGTTACTGAAGTCAGACCACAACCATGTCACATCTACAAGTGAAGGACAGCTGGACTATGAAGATCTCCTCCCAGCAATACAGAAAGGAAGGGTACTCAGACGTACAGTGACTCAGGGTTGAAGAGAACGAATTGAGCAAGACGCTCATTCTCTCTTTGGGAAGAGTAACAGTCATGTCAGAAAGTCCCTGTGATTTCCAAGTAGGCCTATCTCTCTACCTTTTTTTTTCCTGTTTTTTTTCAGAAATTCTCCTGTCCCTAATGCTTAGAATTCTCAAAACACATGGAAACCAGGAAGGTGTCTCCAAGTGTAGAACCTAGGCATTCATAGCTCATAGAGGTGGCTTGACAACGAAAGTGAACCAGGGCAGCTGTGTGAGGGTGCAGAGCCAGAAACGAGGCCCCTGAGACCTGGGGACCAAGTGGGCAGATGTTTGGGATGCTTACGGGTCTTCTTATTTGATTTGTATTCCAGGTCTGACATTCAACTTTATTTGTATTCGTTATTCACAGTGGGAACCAGAATGGTTTCTAAAATAGCATAAAATCCACTTAAATTATAATGGAAAGAATCATGCGCGATGTGATGCTTTAATTACTGTTAAGCTAACCTTGGGATATGGGAAATGTCAGTTTCCATTGGCCACATGAAGGCTGAGCCCAGGATTTAGCCTGCAGATATGTGCAACCAGTAGGGGTGCAGCTCATGGGCACAGCCTGCCTGAAGAGCCCCCACAGTGCTTCAAATCTGCCTTTGTGTCCTCCACACACCGCCTGGGGCACTATCACCTCTTTCCTTCCTCCTCTGAAATGATCTCTCTCATTCTCAGCAGCAGCTGAAAGACATTTCCCAGGCAAATTGCTTCAGGTATGTCATGCAGGGGTTTTGTTGCTATTGTTTTAAATAGTCCCAGTCTAAGTGAAATGTCCTGGGTGGTACACCAACCCAGACAAGGACAACAGAGTCCAGAGGCAAAGGCCTCTTCATGCTAATTCCCATTTCATCCTTGAAGCCATTAGTTCAAGTGCCAGCTGACTCTGGTCTTCTTGCACATGGATTATTAGTGCTTCTGAACAATTGTCAACTAGTAATTCTGGACCACTGAGACAGCAGCTTCCCAAAGCGCAGCACTCAGAAGAAATTACCTAGATAATAGACAGCCTATCTCAAGAGCAAGATGGACTATGGAACATTGAGTGAATATAAGTGAACCCTAAGTCCATCATGAATAAAAGACAGCTGTGCAGGTGAAGCTATTTGGGCAGGAGGGTGCACTGTGTGACATACGATGACACTCAAAACTTCCACTGAAAGAAAATTTGAGTTTGGGGGGAAGGTTTCAAGAGTGGAAGATGAATAAGAAGGGATGGAGAAATGAGTGAGATTTGGGTGCATGATATGGAGTTTACAAGGAATCAAAGGAAAGTTAAAGAAAAATTAATAAAAGACCACTGTAAGTTTCAATATATCCCAACCTTGCAAATTTAATCTATAAATGAACTGTGAGAAACATACGTGCACACATGCAATAGTTTCTATTAATTCACAGGCATACAAATACGCACAGATACACAGCATTGCGAAGACATTTATTACAGTTTCCTTCCAATGAGTCTAAATATCACTGTGATTACACTTATTTTCTATTTGGGCAAATTTACCCAAAGACATCTTGAGAATATTACTACATTGCTGTCATCAAAGAAGTATTCTCTGCCCTCAAAACCCATTAAAAACATTTATTACCTCATTTCTAGAGAACTGTGCAGTGAGATAAAGGGGGAAATGTGTTTCCAATGAAGATCAGGCTTATAATGAAAATAGGATGTAGCTGGATGGAAAGGTGGAAGGATAGATAGATGACATGGTAGAAAGATGTACCAAGTGATAACCACGGAGAACAATTTTCTAGCATTCATGAGGCTCTGGTTAAATCACAGCAACTTTTTAAACATTAGAGTGCTTATATAGCAAAGCTTTTTAAAAAAAAAAACAATGAAATTAGGAGTTTAAACTATGTTCCTGCCACTACTAGAGTTATTTGCATAAGAGGAATCACTCTCCTTTCAAGAAAAGCTATAATCAACAAACACCTTAATTTTAGGAGTTTTTTGAATTCTGGAAACATACATTTGGAGATAGCAAAGGCAAGCCTTCTCTTGCTAAGTGGGAAGGGACTCCAGCTGAGATGCAGGGGCATCAAGGTGACCACTTTCTCAGCCTGTCCTCAGTTCTGTTTGCAGTCAGCACCTCTTAAAGCATGCTCTTACCCAGAAGATGCTTGTGTCACAGGTCTGCACCAAAGCCTCTACCAGAGAAATGGGAGATAGAGAAGAAGAGATATTAGACAAACAGTATCACATGTTTCTCTTTCATGACACTAGTCAAAGTGCTAAGGTAAGAAAAAAAAAGTGAAACTTGACAAAAGAAAATTCATTCAGAGGATAGACTGTATGAAGGAAGGCGTTACAGAACATAATCAAATAGGAGAAACATAAAGAGATGGATGTTTTATTTTATTTGGTGTGGGAAAAATTGATTCCTTCTAGAACCTGAGAAATGAAACAATTAATTATAAGATCCACTTAAAAGTGTATGCAATAACATTAAAAAGTGAGGGTAATTATCTAGAGGAAATCTGTAACTCCATATTTTCAAGCAAATCAAGGTCAGAAATTTTACAACTGGCATGTTGTTTACATAACAATTCTTCTCCTTAACTGAGAGGAAGCCTTCTACAAATTGCAAGAGAGGCCTAAGCCATAGACACATCATGTTTTTTTCTTTCTGTATGTTCACTAATCATCAATTTAAACTCATAAACTGCACATTAAGTAGCAATTTACTGAAATAAAAATAGTTTAAAATGTACAAATGTTTATTTCTAGAACATTCTATTTGATATTTTTAGACTGTAGGTCATAAAAGCATGAGGAGCAGAAGTAGAGCAGCTATTATATTGGCCATCCTCCATTTTCTTATGACATGAAGAGTCACACAATACTGGATAAATTAAATTAAATAATACATGTTTTAATTCAGAATCATTTCCTGCCAGTGTGTGTATGTTTGTGCTTTCCTGGAAATCAACACAGGGCCTGTGCATAGGAAAGCAAAAGCCACGATTCTTTCTTAAAACTTTAATGAATGTTTTCATCACAAAGAAATAATAATAATAATAGTAATGGAGTAAATTCATATGTGCAATGACTCTCTTCAGATTTGCAAGCTTAGTGGGGTGCTCAGAGTTTTCCCTGAAAGGTAATAATGGGGTAATTGAACCCCACTGCTTAGTGTGACAGAATAGGTAACTTAGTATGACTCCCCTCACACATCACTTCTGTAGAGGAAATTTAACTCAGAACATGGGTGTCTCACAAGAGGTCATATTTAAAAACCTTCTAACTCTCTGTGATTTAGCTGGAATACAAACACACCTTTAATCCAGAACACAGAGACAACCAGATATGAGTTCAAGGCCAGCCGGGTATTGAGCAAGTTTCAGGTAAAGAAAGCTTAGGTCTAGTTGTGGTGGTTTATGCCTTTAATCCCAAACAATGAAGGTAAAGTTTGTAGAGAGAACACCTGCCTTTGAAGTTGATGTTTAACTGAGTGCCAGAAAAGGTGAGGAATCAGAGAAGATTTGACAGAATAGGATACACCCAACTCTCACAAGAAGAAAGAGGAAATGAAAGCTACTTAACGGGCAATGCAGAGAAGAGGGAGACAAGGGGAGAAAGAGTAAGGGAGAGAAGAGGAGGGAAGGAGGAAGCAGTTTTTACCAGGACAGGAATAGAGAGACAATTTTCAGAGAGAGAAGAAGCTAGACACAAGTAAAGATCAAATGAGCCAGAGAATGAGAAGGAGCCAGATGATTAAAAAACATTGTTGGAGTTAGTTTGAATCCAAGCAGAACAATTCAGAGGCCGAAAGAAAAGCCAGATTGAATCATTCATCTGGGAAAGGAGTTTGAGCCAAAGCAGCTAAGTTGAACCAGCCATCCCAGAGCTCAATAAGAACAAGGGTGAGTTTATTCCCTAGTAAATCTCAGAGGTTGAAATCATTCTAGGCATATGTTAGATGGTACGGAGGCTAAAAGCTTCCAGGACTAGGCCTAGGTTAACAGACAGAAGCAGCAAGCCTCCGAGACAACAAAAACAGGAATATAAAAGTTCCTTTCACACACCTCCGTGATGGAAGATACTGCACTGTGGGAGGAAATATTGTAGACTTCCCTCCACATCCCACTTGGCTGTTGTCAAGGAGACACAGTAGAGAGTTAAGTTGTCTTCCAGTTCAGCAAATTAATAGAGAGCTGACCTGCTGGCCAACCCTCAGCCCAGTATGCAATCAGTGGGACTGCATTCATTAAATCCAAAATAATAATAAAAAGTACCCCCTATAAGTCAACACAAAGTACACAGACCAACTGAACTTCCTCCAGCAATTCCACATCTCTCAAAAGAAGTAATGCCTCCCTTATAATAAATGGGAGTCACAAAAAAGACAAATGCATCACTAAATGTAAATATTTGCATTTATAATGTAAAATTCAAAATGTCCAATTTTTATTATAAATCAAAACTAATATCAACATTAGTAAAAACCATTGAAGTATGGGTGCACTATATGAAAGTGAACTGTGGTAGAACTTTTCTCACAGGAAGTTAAGAAATCACCATGGAAAATGATCCAGTGAGCTACTGTAAACACACATGAGACAAACAAAGTGTCACAGAGGTGTACTTAGAAAAACCAGAGTAAAGCAAATTGAAGCAAAAGGCAAAGGCAAAAAAGCAAAAGGCAAAAAATTTAGACCTCAGAACACAACTGACAAGAGCTATGTATGCTTCTAGAGATGTAGGGCGGACATCTTGGCCACAGAACGGCCTCAGCCAGTTGTAGCAAACTGCAATGTAAATCGATAAAGGAGAGTGAGAAGAAGTGAAAGAAGGCTGAAAGAATTTGTCACATTGGAAAGAGGAACAGATAACGGGAAGTCCAACTGACAAGGACCCCTGTATTTAACAGAAGAGGAATGGCGGAAGATGTGAGGAGCATGCATGCCTGGCTGTCCTGGCCAGCATGATGCACGATGTACGGTTGTCTGTATGGGCCAAAGGCCTTTACACTGCCGTAATTTGCCATGGCCACTATGGGTTCCATGAAATGACTGCCATTGTTCAGGAGCATCCTGATTACTGTAGACTACTCCCTTCTGTCAGACCCAGTCTGTTTAGATTTAGCTGGTTCTGGAGAGCAAAATGTCACAAGTTATAGGAGGACAATGGGAGACCTCCAGCACTATTGGGTGTCTACAAGAAGGCGTTACCATGGATGTCTCAGTTACGTTACTCTTTGTACCTTCAGCCTTGATGGGGATGACACTGGTTAGGGGTCATTGGTTTTTAGATAGATTCATCCTTAGATAGATGCCTAAGCAGAACTATGACCCAAAGGAAAGAAAATAGATATAAAACAAAGGCTTTTATTCTGTGTTTTGTTGCACTGTGGGCTAAGTAATTAACCATGACTTGTTTGTTTGTTTGTTTTTACTATCAAAGCAGATACTGAGACTTATGTCCAACCATTGGGCAGGGTGCAGGGAATCTTATGAAAGAAGTGGGAAATAGATGTCATTTTGGGGATTAAATGTGTTTACTAAAGGCATATTTATATTCTAGCCAGAATGCTCAGACCTAGATCATTGGATGTGATCCCTTGCCACAAGAGCCTGTTGCTGGATTAAATTCCTCTACAATGTAATAATATATTACACAGACATGAATATATATCCATAACTGTAATGTAAAGAGATTGACAAAGGCACCCAACATGCACCTCTTACCTTTCCATGCTTGTACATGCACACATACAACACATACCCTTGAGGGAAGGGAAGGGAAAGGAAGAGATAGAGGGGTGGAGGAGAGGAGAGGGGTGGAGAGGTAAAAACCCATATCTCCACTATTCTTCAGCCTTGATAAGCCGGAAGCTCTGAGAACGAGTCTGTCTCCTACTTGGAGATGCAGGCCAAGTGCTCAGATCTGTTTTCTGTGATCATGGATACAGCTTTGATACTATAAGCTCAAGCATACACCTTCTTTCGTAAGTTGTCTGGGCCATGGCATTGTGTCACAGCAATAAAAAATTAATGAAGGCAGATGCCCTTATAGGTTTATTTATCTGAATGTTACACATTAATGCATTTAGAACATTACAGAGCTGAAGGTCACTAAAACCAGTCCGGATTTATTTAAAACTCAAAAAAGTTACAGACAAGACAATATTCAAAGGGTCTTCCAATGATGCAAAATCAAAAGTATGATAATTCTTTACTGTTCAATTCATTGAATTTCTGTTTAATATTATAATTTTTCAATGACCGTACATTTCTACCAGCACAATCTTACTTATTTCTGCAATTAACCAATATTTATTCAATACTCTTGGCAGTGTACACACCACCTGTTAGCCAGCTTCCACAGGAACCTTAGCAGAATTACATGTCGCAGAATTGTGGGTGTGAGGGTTCAGAGAGCTGGAACGCATAGCCTGGGGAGCCCTATGAGTTGTCAGACCTAAGAGTTAACTCAGACTTCCATATGCCAGACAGAGTGCCTTTCCCAGCCACAGGGGATCATTTGATGACAGGGAAACCAAGTAGTCAGCTGGGCTTGTATAGTTTTAATAAAATATGTCAAGCTTCTAACCACTTCTTGATCAGATTGCAATGGGTACAAAACAAAAAGAAAAGCATGTGTGTGTGTGTGTGTGTGTGTGTGTGTGTGTGTGTGTGATTAGATACATACTAGACACATACTAGGCACATATAGCCACCTTGTATTGGAATGCAGATTTGCATCAAGAGTTGAAGGAGCAACAATAAAGGCTCACAACTCACATTATGTAAGACTCCTTAGCAAAAGCTAGAGTTTTATGTTTCCTTTAGTACGAATAGAAGGAAGTAAATTTTAGGAAGATAAAGTAAAATGACATACTCTCAGGTGGGAAGGAAAAAAGGAGGGGAAATATACAAAGAATAGCAGGGCTAATTTTACTTTTTAAACATAGCACATGATAATCCAATTTCTATTTTTAAGTGAAGTCATAAAGAGGGTACTAGTATTTTAAATTACTATCAGATTTTATGTCGACTGCCTTTAAATTAATTTCATGATGTACATATGTTCAGAGTAGAAAAATAACATGGAGGATGTAGCTATGTAAAGGAGCAGCTGAGGGTGAGGCAGAGAAGCAAGTTCTCTGGGAAAGGAGAGACTACTGTTCCCATGCAGGGACTAAATGGAAAGCATGTCCTGTTCCACAGGGTGGTGGGCCTGCTCTGCTCTCCTCTCAGGGCAGGTGAAACTAAACCTGTTTAAATGGCATAATCCAAATTTCTGTCTAAGGAAAGTCTCCCGAGAAGGAAAGGGCACTCCAAGCCACTTTCAGTTTTCCACTGAGAATGCGCTGCAGATTGTCGCTCTGACCAGACAGTCCATCCTGGTGTGGATCCAAACGCTACAGAATGAGAAATGCTACATTTCAGGAGGGGACATTCTTTGCCAAATTGTGATAAGATTTTGGGACAGCCCAGTGGGATGTAATAATGGGATCCTACAAAGGCCAGAGGTGGGAGATGGAAAATATTTAGTGACAAATTAATGCATACCTGAAGGTTAAGAATGTCACATCCGTACAACTGCACTCAGACTGGATAAAGGTTAACGTGGATAAATAAGGGACTGCAGAAAGTAATCAGGGCATGAGAGAGGAATATGTGAAATACAGAACACTCCACATACAGTAACAGAG
>CM053756.1:1695491-1736854 GCA_028658305.1 Pachyuromys duprasi | reverse complement strand
CAGGGGTGGTTCAATATATGGAAATCCATCAATGTGATCCACCATATAAACAAACTGAAGGAGAAAAACCACATGATCATCTCCTTAGATGCAGAAAAAGCTTTTGACCAAGTCCAATATCCATTTATGTTTAAATTCCTGGAGAGATCAGGGATATAAGGCACGTACCTAAACATAATAAAGGCAATATACAGCAAGCCTATAGCCAACATCAAACTCAATGGAGAGAAACTTAAATCAATCCCACTGAAATCAGGGACAAGGCAAGGCTGCCCACTGTCTCCATATCTCTTCAACATAGTACTTGAAGTCCTTGCTAGAGCAATAAGACAACTAAAGGAGATCAAAGGTATAGAAATTGGAAAGGAAGACGTCAAAGTATCCCTATTTGCAGATGATATGTTAGTATACATGAGTGACCCCAAAAATTCAACCAGAGAACTTTTTCAACTGATAAACACCTTCAGCAAAGTGGCTGGATACAAAATCAACTCAAAAAAAAAATCAGAAGCCCTCCTACACAATAAAGATGAAAGGGCCGAGAAAGAATTTAGGGAAACAACACCCTTCACAATAGCCACTAATAACATGAAGTACCTTGGGGTGATTCTAACCAAGCAAGTCAAAGATCTGTTTGAGATTTTTACATTTAGACAATTATCATGAAACTTGTAAAACAAAACAAGGCAGAAAAACTTTGAAAATTCATTATCAAATGGTAAATGAAGGGAGATAATTGTTTACAACCATATATATTATAAAATTTTTTATTAAATGTCCTTATCTATATTGTAATCCATATAAGTAGTGGAAATAAACAAGAGCATAAATCTAAAATAATCCAATAGTTCTAAAACCATATAAAAGAGGAAGCCCCTATTATCAAAGGTTAATGAGTTCTGTGGCAACTCGGACTTCTCTCTGAGGCCTGGGAAAGTACACAAGCATCTGGAGGAAGAGAGATCCAGAGTAACCAGGAACTGATTGAAGTATCTATAAACTTGCAAGTAAGTCATCATGGAGCAAAGAGATGAGAGAGCAAGACTGACAAACCTGATTGCAGATTGAGCGTGTACAGACATCAAGAAACCATGAAGTAGAAGAAGGGAAGATTTATGGACACCATTTTTCTTGAGTTAAGAAAGAATTTGTTGACATAGTACACAGAAATGGACTTATACAGAGAGTCAATGATTAAACCAGGTAACGTGGTCTAAAAATTAAAAGATTTTTTAACATGGCTTTTCCTAGCATGCTTTAAGTTCACAGTGGGTAAATAAAATATCAATGGAGAAAGTTGACCTAGGCATTTGAAACATTGATGGATCTCATCCTTCTGTTGAATGGCAACTTAATATTCAGAAGAAAATGGGAAGGAAACAACTCATTTCTTTCAGGCCCCTTATATTTTCAAGATTATTTCTTTAACCATTACTGGGCCACCAGGAAAGAGAAATGATTCCCAGACATTGGCTTAATACATTGCTGAGTATTTTATTATCAAATGAGCTCTACCAATGCCACTTATGCACCAAATAGTACAGATATCAGATTGAAATTAAGTATAGACTGAGACTTGCATCCAAATCCTGCTGCTCCTTGCCCTGATTCACTGATGTTCAATAAGGGAAAAGTAGCCCAAGAGATGCTCTGACTTACCACCTGAGAAGACAGGGAGGATGTGGGTCACACAGGCCAGATATTGGCTACCAGGAGATACGTGTTAGCAAACACATGTCTTATCGTATCCCCTTCAACCTAGACCTTGGACAAATTGTATAAAACTGAGATCAAATGATGTATTACTCTTACTAGTGTTCTAAGTCACATTTCAAAGTGTGGAATATCCATGATGATAAGAGAGCTAACCCGGGGCTGTTTGTTTATTTGTTTGTTTGTTTATGCTCTTACATGTGAGTTTAGCAGCATGCATTAATTTTTGTTTTGGGTTTTTTAAATATATATGTGTGTATGTGTGTATAGTCACAACATTGTTTTTATGTTCTCCCACCCTGTTTTTTTTTGTTGTTGTTGTTGTTTCATTTCAGAATTAAAGGACTCATAAAAAAGAAGCTGTCACTTACTGAGATAATTTTCTTCTTGTGTACTAATCCAAATGGCAGGTGTTTATGTGAATCTATACATAAATACATTGGCTTGAGGTCAAGAGCGAGGAGTATGCCAGGCATTCCTGGTTGTGGGCCTGGTAGTTACATGGTTGGAAGTCGTCTTCTCCTCACAGAAGAACAAATGCTTAACAAAGCAAAAACAAGCTCATACTAGGTCACCAGAGCATTGAGGTTGCAGGAGAAATCAGCTTTCTGGAGGCTTGAGGCCACTGGATGAGGCTGTTCATAGCCCACTGGCAGCAGAAAGCAAACCTGCAACCAGAGGTTGGAGGGAAGACTTGCAGGAAAGAGACTGGCAGCTACTGTAAAAGTGCAGAGCTGCAAGGCCCCAGAATGTATTCCTGCAGAATCTTTTCTTTCCTATTGTGAATTTTGAGGGGAGAAGAAGCACCTGACATCATCCAGAGCTTTCACTTCTGAACATGGGCTTTTCCATGAGGGAAAAAAATTTACCAATACAAAACCATAGGATTTCCCAAAGTTGCTACTACATACCCTCCACGCTCTGCCACACTCATTTCCATCCTCCTTTAAATCTAGAAGAAATAATAATAATAATAAATACCCGCCTGCAACTGCAGTACTCTTTAGCTTTCATCATGTGGGAGTCCTAGAGGCAGAGACACTAGACAAACAATTACAGTGCCAAAGAACACTTTGAAACTCCTGTACCATAATCCAATTGTGGGGCTCCTGTAGAAACCCCAAGAGAATAATCTGGAAGAACTGCCAGGCTAGACTTCATTTGAGGAATCACTAGGGAACACTAAAGCCAACAGAATTGGTAAAAATAGACACATCAGAGGGTGCTTCTGCCTCTTACATTAAATCTGCAGCAAACCAGGAAGAGCCCAAATCTTAGCCAGAAAAACACGAAACCCAACAATAACAGGCTGTTTGCTCTATTCCCTTTTATGCCAAACTATTAGACTATCAACAACAATGTTATATTGATAAAAGGCAAAATCCACAGCTGAAGAGACGAGTCTCCAGGCGCTAATAGAACCAGAGGACAGTGTGTAGTAATGGGTGAGTGACACAGCACTCACAGAGAAGGGGGACTCTGGAGAAAGTGTCGCTTGCTTTCCAGCAGTGTCTCCCTGAGGGTTCCTAGGAGGTGAAGAATCACCCTCCCTGCCAAGTCGTCTTCACTGAACAGCCAACTGCTGCCTTTGCTGATGGGCTAGGGTCACAGGCCTGAGCAGGCAGGAGTCTGTGGTTGGACAAGTCACTCTGAACCAAGACATTCTCTCAACAACAATCAGGCCACAGGCAGGAGACTCAGCCCTTCTCTCCCATTTGCAGGTCCAGCAGGAGGTCTGGGGAGCTCGTTAGCACGTCCTGTCCCTGTCTGGGAGGAGGAAGTGAGCTGTGTTATACTGACAAACATGTGTTCCATGGAGCAATAGAGTGATGCAGCTTCATGGCAGTATGGCCTGAGCCATCTCTAAAGTGGTCTAGTCAGAAGCTACTAGAACAAACAACCAGTAGAAGGAGCAGGGGAGGGTAAGAGACAGAGTCGTGTCTCTCACGTGGCCTCAGGAGCAGCACACTATCGCCATGAAGGAAGGATGCCCTTCTTGGATGTCTGGTATAGAGGGCACTCATCTATGACAGTGTCAGAAAGGACCATTAACTGAAGAAGGGACAGCTGCTCAGTCCACGGATGGCATGCACAGTTGCCTTCCCCCTCTCCTCACCCTCCCCATCTCATGGGGAGTAGCAGTCCTTGAAGTGATAGTACTCCTCCAAATGATGGATCCAAAAATTAGCTGTAAATGTTGCAGGATTTAGTCAGTCTAATAGTGTCAGAGCTGGTGTAAGCCTGTCTTTCGTAGTTGCAGATTAGATGATTGAAACCGGGTGGGTTTAGGGCCACACCCAGCATCCTGTAGCCAATACAGCTGGAGTGTGAACCTGGGCACTGTCCCACAGTCTTTGGGACAAAGGTCCCTGCATTCATGAGGAGGAGAAAGTTATAACATTACTTGTTGTCAGTGGAGGTGAAATTCACTCTTCTTTATGTGGCTGCTTACACAGAGTTCCACGGTCAGTGACGCCTTGCGCCTTGAGATTTTATATCACAGATCAACAGTTTCATTGTTTTCAAGGAGAAATTCAATTCCTATTATAATCTTTCTGCTTTGATTCTTCAGAGAAGTATAGTCAATAACTTTCTAATATCCTGTGTTTTAACATGAATTTTATCCAGGGGAACCTTGCCTGAGGGACACTTTAGTAGCTCCTGAAGGCATTTCTTTCATTTTTCCACCAAAAGGTGCTAAAGAGTAGGAGTCGTGCTGCTGGAGCTGTGCTGTCCGTGTCCCATCGGAGCATCATGACTGTGGACAGACTGAGCACCTTGCTGGGCTGTCTGTGTCCCCAGAGCATCGTGACTGCAGACAGACTGAGCACCTTGCTGGGCTGTCTGTGTCCCCAAAGCATCGTGACTGCAGATAGACTAAGCACCTTTCACCTGTGGATTCTGACCTAACAAATTCTCTAAAATCCAAAGACTGCCTAGCGTAGTCACGAAATCACTAGTAGGGACCTCCACCTGACTTCACATCCTATGTCACACTCAGATGTAGACACCTGAAAAAGTGAGAACTGCCATCACATCACAGGTACATAGGAAGCAACTACAAACATGTCATGCTTAGACTTGGACACTATCCTCCATGAAAATATCTGAACATCTGAGCTGAAATCTGAAATGCTTCTTGCTCTAGACGTTTCAGTGAAGGAGATTTAAGCTTTTATTCTTTGGTGGTTTTGTTCCTTTGGTTCTGCTTTTATTTATACAGTTTCCACTGACTCTTCAGTTTTCAAACTTGCAACGACTCTTATTCCAAATATGAGAAAGATGGTACCTAATGCCTTCACCATAGCTCTGCTCACGCAGGTCCTCACTCCCTGCGTGTCTGGATCTCCTAAGTCTGGGACAACTGCTCCTCAAATGGCAACTGCTGAGAAGGAAGGGAGTGAGGATTTTGCCTTTGAAAAACCTGGTTAGTTTCTAAAGAACAAATGAGCATCATTTAGCTTCAATATTTTTCTGCATTTTTTAAAAAGTTGAGATATAACACAATTACATTTCTCCCTTTCTTTTCCTCCCTCAAAACCCTTCCACATAACCCTCCTGTTCTCATTCAAATTCATGAGTTATTTTTCCATCGCTTGTACACACACACACACATGCGCGCGCGCGCGCACACACACACACACACACACACACACTCATGCTGGCTAATTTTATAACAACCTGACACAAGTTAAAGTCATTTGAGAGTCAGGGACTTCATTTGGGAAAATTCCTCCATCAAATTCACCGGTAGAGCATCTTCTTAATTAGTGGTTGATTTGGAAGAGCCCAGCCCATTGTTGGTGGTTCCATCCCTGGACAAGTGGTATGGGCTCCCTAAGAAAGCAGGATGAGCAAGCCCTGGGAAGAAAAACAGTAAGCATCACGCTTCCCTGGCCTCTGCATCAGCTCCTGACTCTAGGTTCCTGCCCTGTTTGAGTTCCCACCCTGACTTTTTTCAATGATGAACTATGATATAGAGGTATAAGCCTTTCCTCCCATTTTTCATTTTGTCATCTTGTTTCATCAAAGCAGTAGTAGCCCTAAGACAGTATACACAAGCACATTCCTGAGTTTTTAGCCCTCCCAGTCTCTGCCTGTTTTCAGATTTGACCATTTGGTAATGGACAACCAATTGGTGCGCTTTTCAGTGAGGAAGTCTATTTCTGGTACTTTCTTCACTTATTTTCCTGGAGTTCTTTTAGGGTTAGACCTCGTGGGCTTTTCCCCACCCACTTTGACATCTGTATTGGCATTGCTCCTGGTCAGCTGATGTTTAGGCAGTCAGATTGTGAGAATTTACAGGTGTAGCTTCTGACATTACTTAGTGTAGGACTTCCTGTTGACTAAGATCCATTTACTCACACAGGGTCCAGGGAAATCTGTGAATTGCCGATCCTCTCTTTGCAAACATAGAACACACACCATGCAAACTACAATGTTAACCTCCACATAAATCCACCCATGAATTCCAAAGCAGCAAAGTCTTGAAAAGTCACTGACTGTCCCCTTCTACATCTTTTCAGAACAGAAATGATGGCACTTGTGTTAGGAGTGCCAAGGTGTTCATAGGGCATTGAAGGGAAGATGTGGGAGTGCTGGATAAAAGCATCAGACTTGGACAGAGGAAATATAAGATATGGACTGAGAGCAGAGGTATTTTCAGAATCCCAAAGAAGCCTACAGTTTATCAAAGCCAAAGTTGTGACTGAAAAGTCAAAAGCAGGGGCTGGAGAGATGGCTCGATGGTTAAGAGCACTGGCTGCTCTTCCAAAGGACCAGGTTTCAATTCCCAGCACCCATATTTCAGCTTAACAAATGTTTGTAACACAAATTCGAAGGGATCTGACACCTTCACTCTAATGCAGGTGAAATAAAATTAAATAAAATATTTTTTAAAAACTAAAGAATAAAATGACCTTTATAAAAGAAATGAAAAGTCAAGAAGAGAAGACAGGCATGACTATGCATGTGGTGACACTGCCTTCCTCACCTCCTCCCTCCCCCCCAAAAAACAATCAGGGTTTCTCTGTTCTGCTGTTATGGATATAGGGAGTCATCTTGTACACTGTTAACATTTAAAACACACACGCACACACACATTAAAATTCAACCTTTTAAATGTTCCTCTCTACTAGCATTTAAATTGTCCATAAGTAAAAATCTGAATATTTAAGGTATATTCTTAATTATATGTATTCAATTGTATGTGTTCACATGTGTAGGTTCACAAGGGCCTATATGCATGTGTGTGCAGATGAAGGGCAGTGGCTGATGTCAGCTTTATTCTTCCTTTGTTCTTAACCTTTCTTTAATGGGATAGGGTCTTTCCCTTAATCTAGAAATCAAGGATTTCCATTATCCAGCTGCTTAGCTTGTCCTACATATGCTTTGCCTCTAGCTGCTGAACCCTGTGAGTACAGGCCACTGGTTTTGTTGTTGTTGTTTGTTTGTTTGTATTTCCTGCCTACATCTTTCTTTTTTATTTTCATTCATTTATTTATTTTATTAATTACAGTTTATTCACTTTGTATCCCAGCTGTAGCCCTGTCCCCATTCCCTCCCAATCCCATTCTCCCTCCCTCTTCTTCTATGCCCCTCCCCCAGTCCAATGATAGGGGAGGTCCTCTTCCCTTTCTATCTGACCACAGTCAATCAGGTCTCACCAGGACTGGCTTCTTTGTCTTCCTCTGTGGCCTGGTAAGGCTTCTCCCCCTTCAGGTGGAGGTCGGCCAAGAGCCAGCCCATGAATTCATGTCAGAGATGGTCCCTGGTCCTATTATTGGGAAACCCTCTTGGATACTGAGCCCTACAGGCCACTGTTAATACTCTGGGATTACAACCTTACCTCTTGGAGAGAAACTTTTTAAAAAGACAGGATGGTCTAAAGCAAGGAATCTCATCCCTTAGGTCACAATCCCTTTGTGGGTTGAAGGACCTTTCTCAGTGGTCACCTTAGACTATCTGAAAACACAGATAGTTACATTGTAATTCATACCAGTAGCAAAATTACAGTTTTGAATTAAGAGCAATATAATTTTATGGTTGGGGGCTATCACAAAGTGAGGAGCTGTACTAAAGGCTCGCAGCGTTAGGAAGGACCAGGACCACTGCCCTAAAGGGAGTCGAGTACTGCGGAGAAGCTCCTTAAAATGGCCAGCCAACAACACAAAACGCCTTCACAAGTCCCTGCAGCTAGCCGGAGTCACCGGAGCTTCATGCCCAAGGTTATGTAAACAGTAAAGATGTCTTGGAGTTGCTTTCAGACGAGACAAGCTGCAAAGACTCTCAGACATGCCCAGAAGCCTGGAAGAAGGCAGAGACCAGCCAAGCTGCCGAGAAGAAACAAAAATCACATGAACTGCCTGAAAGAAGCTGAGAGATCCGAGCCTTGGGGAAGGACGCTTACCAACCTGTTGAGCTGCCTGTGGGCTGTGAAGTGCTGAAGTGCGCTCCAGGTCCCAGTCTCTGTGAGCTGTCGCCCTTACTGGGTTGGGCTTGGCGAGGCTGCTGTCACAGTCATTTCTGTTCCTGAAACCCCTTACCCATATAACTACCACCAGTAAAACATACTGCTTCACCTTATCAGCTATGGTAGTAAGCATATTTTGGTCTGTCATTTGTTCCCTATCTTGATTGAGTGCACTTGTCCCTATTGCCTCTCCTGAGGAAAAATAAAATGTCTCCCAGTAGTCACCATGACCTATTGGCTTTTATGTGGGGATCTAAAAGCTTGCCTTCATGCTTATGTGGCAAGCATTTTATCCACTGAGCCATCTGCCAGCCCCTCATATTATGGATTTTAAAAAGAACGCTGCATCCTTACTATAATGTTGAATATATTTCCTTTTTTTTTTGGCACATCAAAACATTTGTCAATTTGTCAAAATTCAGGGCTGACACAGCACTGGTCAGTGCCTTAGAAGCAATGCAGGGTGAAATAAGAATAGAGCTTTGCTTTATTTTTAAACCAGAACCAGCCTTAGCCCACCCCCACCACCAACTGAATGAAAGTGATCAGCATATGCTGGGAAAAAAATGCATATGGTTTTCAATTCCCACCGATGTCACTTCGGAAGCACTTGGCACAAGACTCGTGAGACCAGGAGGCTGTTATTTGGTTCTACCCATTCTGGAAAATTACAGGGAGAAAATCACAGGCTGGTATCAGGTGTCCAAATCTTCAACTCAAAGGGCGAATCATAAAACTATTATAAAAACTGCATCATGCTGCAGCGACAGCTGTCATCCCAAATCTGCCCAGTGCAAAGCTGGGGTGACAGTCATTAATGTCTTAAATGTGAGATTGGGTTGTGCTGTTTAACGACATGGAGGGAAAACTTAAAAAAAAGTTATTAGAAATAAAAAAAAATCATCCTGTTGATAATGGAAAAAAACAGCCCAGGGATATGAGGTCATTTAAATAATTAAGCGACATTTTGCATATTGATCATATTGCATGCTTCTGGTGCGTCTTGATGAGTTATAAGTAGACAGTGTTTAAGCTAAAGGGACACTCTCTTTGGTATTGTTCCTTTAAAATTGGGAGGTTTGTCCTTATTTGCTGTTTTATAACATGTGCAAAGAAGCATTGTGACAAATAAGACACTTTAGAAATGTAATTCATAAGAACATATTTTAGATTAGTGAGAGCTGAAACTACAGTGAAAATAAAGTTTGAATTTCTATTTCCATAGCCCCTTGGTAGAAGAGGGGCTAGAACTTATGCATTCAGTGTTTTCTTTTCTTGGAAATGATTTAAATAGTGTTTGGGTTTCTGTGCCATGGTCTTAATGTTTTTCTTCATAGCTTTTCCTGTGATGATTTCTGATATGCCAGGATTGACCCGCAAATACTTGCTTCCCCTGATTTAAAGCAGGAGATGAAGTTTGAGGGTATGTGTTCTCTTTGGGGGATCCCAGAGGTCAGAAACTATAAAACTAAATATCTACATAGAATCTCATCAAAATCAATCACAAAGAAAAACTGAACAGGAATTAAGAAAAGTTTGTTCTTGTGTCAAAGTGAATGACATAAGAAGCCCATAGAATCAATCAAACAAAAAAGTTAAAGCATAATAACATGGAGTAAATGGCCAGCAAAATATTAAGAAGGAAAAAATAAAATAACATCAGCCTTCCTCAACCAATAGCTTCTCTAAAATGTTTTCTAATTCTCCCAATAACTGGACACATTATTCATAACTCAAGGAGTCGTTGGCTGCTATGGTCTAAATGTTGGCCTTTCCCAAATGCCTATGCCGAAATCCAAACCTCAGAGGCAATGGTATTAGAAAGAAAGACCACTGAAAGGCAATTAGGTCTCAGACATACAGCCTTTGTGAATAGTATAGGCACCATTATAAAAGAGGCCCCAGAGAGCACGCTCTCACTCTGTGTATTAATCATCTTCGTGTTACACACAGAAATATTAAGGCAATTAACTTATAAAGAGGAGATCTATTTAGCTCACAGTTGGTAGACTCAGACTCAGGATTAGGCAGCAGCCACGGTTAGAGTTCTGCTGAGGATACCAGGTGACAGTGGTGGGGAAAGCATTCACATCTACGGCCAATGAACAGAGAAAGGGAGGTGAAAAGAGTCCCTCAGTCCCTTTCAGGTAGTTTCCCTCAAGACCAAAATACCTGGCATAGTGTTATCAGCACCTAAAGGTGATAGCACCAACCTTAGTAGACTAAAACTCAACCTCAGATTCAGCATTCAGATGATAACATAGCCATCCATCTGATGAGGACCCCATTAGAACCTGGCTATGTGCAAACCCAACTGTGGATCCTCTTTAGACAAATCAAGTCTATCCTGATTCCCAAGTTCCTAGCTATAAGAATGTGAGGAACAATTCATTTTGGCTATAAGCTACCAGGTCCTGGTATTTGGTTGTAATAGCCAGAATGAACTGAACAATTAGCCTTTTGAGTTCGTTACCTTACCCAACAAGTGTCAAGAGTCCATGTCAAAAGCCCTGGAATGTGTGGGGCTCAGTACTGACACTCATCTCTTTAGTAATTCTGTTAACCTCCTAGATTCTAGAAAGTAGGAGAGCTGTGTAAAGTCAGCACCTTGACACAGGATGGCAGAGAAGGAGTTTTAGAGAGCGTGTTAGATAGAATCCATGACATGAGCAGACCTCCATCCTGTATCACTTTCCCCTCTAACAACCTACTGATCATTCTACTTCTAACTGGCTCTCTTGAGATGATGAGTTGTTGGTGGGAAAAGAAGGTAAGGAACTTACTCTGTTATCTCCGCTGTGAACTCTGAAGTAGGCCATTTGAACAAGGCACGTGCGGGATCTGATTGCATGGAGTTTATAAAAGCAATTCGCTCTAGCAAATCTGCCTGTTCTGTGTGAGTCTGAAGAATAATTGGCTAATGAGAGAATGATTACTTTGTTCAGACATGATTACCGAAAAAATGTTTCATCCATATGTTGCTAAATAATAGGAAATTCTCCAGTGAAGGGGCGGGGGCAATGATTAGAAGAAATAAGATAGGTCAAGAAAATGCTTCCCAATGTGGTAGTAAATTTTTGAGCAGGCTAACTCTAAGCAAGTATAATATTTTATTGTACTGGAAGAAGCCTGCACAGTGAGGTTAGATTCTCAGTTGAAAAAAAAATACTGGGTAGGAAACTTTTTCTTTTGAATCAAGATTTGTGTCAACAGCCAACTCCATGCCTTGTATTCTTTGTGAGGCTTAATGTCATTTTAGTTATGGTAAGAAGAGCTATGCTGTATGTTGATATTTCTCAAAATAGTCTCAGCATGCTTAATTGGGATTCATTCACTGGAACTGACCACATCAAACTGGAATCCTAGCAGAGGAGATTGTATCCCAGATAGTTGGCAGATTCAAGTTAATTTTAAGTGGCCAAAAGATGCAAGGTGACTATTCAATGCCTTCCAACTTTCCCAAAAATTATTTAAAACCAAACAGGAGAATAGTTCTTTGTAACATTGAAGCTGTTCTGGCCACCCGAGTTGAAAAGCACAGGGCACATTATTCTACTGGGAAGAACAGTTTACCCTTCTTTCTGAAAGCTCCCTCACCTCAGAAACTACCAAACAGAACCACAGAACTCTGCTTTTAGCTGCCCACGGGTAAGGCATGTCAAAATTGGCTCCTCAGAGTTTTATGCAGGCTTCCCTACAAATGGATGGCACACTGTCTGGTGTGCTCTTTTAATTATGAAGCAAAGCAATATCTGAACATGAGCCAAGGGTCTACGACATTAACTAAATGTTTTAATCAAATAAAATTATCACTCACACATACAAAGAATAAAGCATCATGGGTCTCATTCAGTGCAGCCAGGCTGCCAGTGTGTGGCAGTTCACAGAGTGGAAGTATGTCAGCCAGGCTTTGATGAGTGACAGGGGTTCATTCAGGGGAGCAAGGCACTGCTGGTGTGGAGCAAAGTGTGTGCATAGATGGATCCTTTCAAGCATGTGGCATCGCCAAGAGACAGCATTCAACATGGCCAGGGTGCAACCAAGTGGAATGTTCATGTTCCATACATAAGACAGGAAAGGGTTCTGAAGCTGAAGAAAATGAGTGTGAGTTAAAACATAACTCAAATGTCACTGGTGTTGAGCTAGTAATGGATGTCTTGTGGTTCAACTGAACAGTTGGAATAAAGGGGGAAGAAAGAATATCTAACCCAAGGTAACTCAAATATCTATGATCTGGACATAAGAGAAGAAGATGAGTTTAGCAAAGGAGGAAAGCCATCAAGGTCTGGAAGACAAGAGAAAATCACATCCCAAATGTCAGAGGATGTGAGAATATGGTGACAAATGAGGTGCAAAGGTGATGACAATTAGTAGTGACACAGAAGAAACACAGAAAAGAGAACATAGTCACACACATCTCAGAAGATAATATTATTATTCCCCAAATAATCTTAAGGCCTGGATCCTAGTGTCTTTGATATCACTCTTATAACTAATGTATAGCAGCATTTGAGTTCCGTTGGCCGTAAGAAACCAACAATTGACACTAAATGTTTTCCACTGGCATTCAGACTTCATTCACAAGATACCTGTGGAATTCTAAGTGGTGATATTCTATGCAGAATGGAGTTCTTGATTTTAAAGGGTCCTTTAGTACTTACTCTGGTCACTCCAGAGCGAGTAAGAAAAAGGAGACAGCCCTGTCCAGCTTTGCCCACATCTCAACTGCATTAATGAAAGAAGTAACTGGCAGTGTTTTAAGACAAATATAGAAAAGGTGGCAGAATTGCATGTGGATGTATTCAAGTATGATGGGATGCAGAAAGGAGTGAATGTACAGGTTTGTGAAGATAAGGCATCTTGAGCTAATCTTTAGAGAAAAAATTTAGGAGAACAAAAGAATGAGTAGACAGTAGGGATCTGATTGTTGCTCAGGCAGTGAAAGAAAAGAACAAAGGTGCAGTGGAGATAGGATGAAAGCCAGACTGTCGAACGCTGCCAGCTAGCTTCCCATTAATGTGATTAAACACTAACTTGGGAAGAAAAAGGACTTATCTGGGCCCCTAGTTCCTGAGATTTCAGTCCATGGTCTCCTGCTCTATTGTTTGGGGCCTGCAGTGGCACAGTTAAACATGTTGGGACCATGTGGTGGAGAAAACTTGGCCATCTCAAGATTTCAGCAGCCTTAAAGCAATAAGTAAAAAGGGAGGGTTTTGGTATCTTTGCTAAAAATCAGGTCCATAGGTGTGTGGGTTTATTCCTGGGTCTTCTATTCTATTCCATTGATCCAACAGTCTGTTTCTATGCCATCAGGGTAAGAACTGAAAGAGATCATTCTGAGTGAAGTATCCCAGAAGTAAAAAGACACACATGGTATGTACTCACTTATACATGGATATTAGACATATAATATAGGATAAACATACTAAAATCTGTACAACTAAAGAAACTAAGCCAGAAGAAGGACCCTGGGTAAGATGCTCAATCCTCATTCAGAAAGGCAAAGGAGATAGACATCATAAGAGGGAGAAAACAGGAAACAGGACAGAAGCCTTCCACATAGGGCCTCTGAAAGGTTCTACCCAGCAGGGTTATTGGAGCAGATGCTGAGACTCATAGCCAAGCTTTGAGCAGAGTGCAGGGAATCTTATGAAAGAAGGGGGAGATAGAATGACCTGGAGGGGACAGGAGTTCCACAAGGAAAGCTAAAATTCTGGGCCCAAGGGTCTTTAACCTAGAACCCCTGCACAGATGTAGCTCATAGCAACTCAGTCTTCAAGTGGGTACCCTAATAAGGGGAACAGGTACTATCTCTGAAATGAACTCAGTGGCTGGCTCTCTGATCACCTCCCCCTTATGGGGGAGCATCCTTACCAGGTCACAGAGGAAGACAATGCAGCCAGTCCTGATGTAACCTGATAGGGTCAGATGGAAGGGGAAGAGGACCACCCCTATCAGTGGACTGGGGGAGGGGCATGGGAGGAGAAGAGTCAGGCAGGATGAGATTGGGAGGGGATGAAGGAGGAGGCTACAGATGGGATACAAAGTGCATAAACTGTAATTAATAAAAAAATAAATTAAAAGAAAAAAGAAAGGAAGGGCTCCCTCTATATTCTTGAGAGGTACCGCCCAAGGGCCAAAAGTCTCTTCTTTTGACATCCTCTGCTTAAGGTTCCATTTCTTCCCAGTAACAGTACGGGCTGGACATAGCGCTTCCAACCCACTGGGCCCTAGAAGACGCTCAAGATGTAAACCGTGGCCGACTGGAACCTCCAGAGAACTAGGAATGAAAAGGCAAGAGTTCGCCAATGTCGGATGTTTAAAGAAGAAACATGAGTAGGAAGTAGCTATTGTAAATATCCCATATTCCTAATACTATAATTAATTTTAAATTATGATCAATAATATTTTCTGCAGAATATAGCACATGGAGTATATAGTATTTTTAAAAATTTATCTTTCATTTTTCCAAAGCATGGTTTCCAGCTGAGAGGGGAGGAAGAATAGAAGGGTCTGAGTAGCAAAAAGTAGACTAATACAGTGTCGGGTGTGTGAAGAATGTGTGGGCTAATGTTAACTTATGAAAATAATTTTAAGAAAACATGTGTTACCCAATGAGAAAGCTATAATATAAAGTATTTCTTCCATTACTCCACAAATGACGCTTGGAAGAGATTATGAGGGAGAATATATATCAATTTTCTTCAAGTCAAAGTAGTGGGAGTTGGATAAAATTAAATCTATCTAGAAAGGGATAGCATGCTAAGGCTGAACTCATATCAGCTCAACACTAGCTTTTTTTGTGCCCTGTAAATAATAGTGTTTTCATATTTTAAGTTAATGAAGAAAAAAGGAAAAATAAGATTGATGTTTGGTATTAGGTAGAGATTTATGAAATCGATCTTGTCACCTCCCCAGGTGAGGTTGTAATAAAGCACAGCTGCTCCTGGGGTGTGGCTTCATCTCTGTGGACACTCACTCAGTGGCAATCAAGGAAAGCATCTGAGTTGGAGATGGTGGAGCCTGCAGAGCATAACATTTCTAGCATTTTCTGGCCCTTCATGGAAAATGTTGGCAGCCACTGAACTAGAAGTCTCTTTACTTTTCCTTTCTTTTAGCTTTGAGAGAGGTTTATTTTCTTACACATAGGTTCCCATGGAGGCAAGCTGGATTAACATTAACATGTGTTAAACATTGAGACAATTTTTTTTCAGGAAAAGAAATAGTGATTTTTGATGGTTATTGATTTTCTCTGTTTCTGAAAACACTTGGAAAAGAACCAGACTTTTTGTTTGTGTCTACCACTGGGCTGGGAGCTCCTCAACAGTTGCACAGACTGTAAACATATGCTCTTGGTGGAAACATTTTTTTTAACCCATTTCACAAGTATTTGTTGAACAATGTCCGAGACATTGGCAGAGTAGCAGAGAAACAGACTGGTCTCTGTCATCACAGAGGCTACAAGCTTGTAGCAGGGGGCAGCTTTGGTGGAGAAAGTTGGTAAGTGAAATAAATTAAAAATATGAAAGGCTCTGTGTACAAAATGAAGCTGATGGAGAGTGGGTCAGTTGGGAAAGGGGAAATAGACAGGAAAGGAAGACTGAAGAAACGATCCTTGACCTGAAAGCTGACAGTTAAAGGGAATTAGACAAGCCAAAATTCCCAGAAACATGATCTGATGAAAACCGCTGGAAATGCAAGACCTGAAGTCCGAGGCCCATTTGTGGTGTCTTCAAAAGAACAAATGGGTGGCTGAGATGCAGAGAGATGTAGAAAAGAATGGGAAAAAGAGACAGGAGAGATAAGAGTACATAGACATAGGAGTCGGTGTTTTTACGTCATCATCTAGAATCTGAATTTTATTCTGAACACAGTATGATGTAGGTGGGGGCAGTGGTGGGTGAGAACATGTTCAAAAGAGCCATCTGGGTGCCTTGTCTCTGCACCAGTACCATGGCTGCAAGTGTGTAATCACAGACTACCAGGGGTACAGAAGAAGTAGGCGGGAAACGGCAGATGCAGGGTGCCAGCAGATGGTAAGAAACAGGAAAGCATGAGTTATGTTTTGGAGGTGAAACTGGAAGTCTTGAATATAAGTTATAAAAAGAAAAATAAGAAGGCTTCTGTTAGAAAATGATCTGAAGCCTATACAAAGTCTGTATATGAAGGTAAAAGTTAACCTAGGGGTGATAAAAGTTTAGCCATGGTGGTACCAAACATCTCATTATAAAGAAAGTTGAATTTACAGACTGCCCCAACTTAGGATGGCAGCCATCAACTCCATGTCTTGTGTTTTGCTTTATGGAAGAGAAGCATTGAAGTATTGACATCCTCATTTGCATTGGTGATCAGTGGACATCTGCCAACATTCAGTTCACATTACATGGAAATTTGGACAGATTTTAAACACATACACCCAAACCAAATTTCTCTTAGACAGTGAGAGATTATAAGGACAAGAACGCAATCTGGCCCAATGTGAATCCATTTCAGATGTTAAAATCCTCAGGGCTCTAGGACAGTGTCTAAGACCCACATGCAAAAATGGGTACACAGGTACTTTTACTGCCTGACAGGTGTGCTGTACAGGTGTGCAGTAGCTATGGAGGAACTGAGATATCAGACTAAATACATTCTCTATATTTCTGACTTAGGGTTTCTTTAAAGTATGATGGATGATGATAGATAAATATATACCTAGATGATAGATAGATAGACAGATGATAAATAGATGACAGATAAACAGGTAGATAGATGGACAAATGATAGATAAATAGAAATAGATAAATGATTCTTACATAGATAGGTAAATTGATAGATGGATGGATGGATGGGTGGGTGGGTGGATGGATGGGTGGGTGGGTGGGTGGGTGGGTGGATGGATGGATGGATGGATGGATAGATAGATAGATAGATAGATAGATAGATAGATAATAGATTATATATGTAGGGGGGAGAAAGCTTGAATTCTAAAAATATCAAGAAAATAAAGTTTTACTTTTATGAGGAGGATGTAGACCATAGATGTGCAGAGCTTGAATGTAATGCACAGCCCTCTGGACAGACAAGTGATTTGCCTCAGATAATAAGGATACTTTGGGGCACATAGAGTACCCAAACTACTTTTTGGGAGGATGAAGGATTGTATCACTTGCTTATTTAACAGCCAACAAAGTCGCTCACACCCTTAGCTCTAGTCTTTCAGCAAAAGTAGAGTGAAGGAGTAAGGTGTGCTCACTCCCAGAGCCTCACCTGACTTGGCTAAGCCACTCATACTCACCTGGCTCCATTTCCCACCTTTCTCACCACCAACTTGGCAGGAAAGTACTGAAAAAGACACGAGGTTTTTCAATTACTTCTTTTCTGTTCTCTAAATTTCTGAAGAGATTTCTCTTTGGGTCCTTACAACCATGAGACAAAACACTTCCTCCCTGATTAGATGTTTCTTATCCTTTACTTGTGTGGGAGAGAAGCTGACAAATGGGAGAAAGGTCTTTGAACTTTTGAAGCTGACAGGCTTGAAGGCTTTCTGTGGGGACCAAGTGTGCATCCTTACTTTATCCACAGCTGTGATGTCTGCCCCTCTACTCTGTCATCACTATCTTACAGGCATAATTCTTTTTGCAATTGCCTTTTTGGTGAAGCAATAAGTTTACTATTTTGTTTGCATCCAAAAAGAAAGAAAACAACTTTCAAATGCTATTTTTTCCCTTTCATTTTGAAGCCATCAGTCTCTCTTTACCTAGCACTTAACTTTAGGGAACTGAAATCCAGGATGTTGCTGCATTGGCTATGTGTGGAAAGTGCCCGCATTGTTTCTTTTTATTTTTCTTTCTTTCTTTTTTTTCTTCAGGTAAGCAAAGTTGTATTTGCCAGTTAAATCCCCAGGTAGTTAGCTTTCAAACAGTCAGATGTAAAATTAGCAAATGAAGCACCTGTTCCTCACTATTATTTTATAATCACATTAATTGGCAGCTGTCTGTAGGTAACAGAAAGGCATAGCGGGCATTACTTGTGTTTTCATGGGGTTATCCTTCTGGCCACTAGATATCCTTCTGGCCACAGACCTAAAAGACCATCCCAGCAGGAGATAAAGTTACACTTGACACAGAGAGTGGCTGGCTTTTTCTCGGTGCATAGCTGTTTTCTTTTTTTTCTCTGTGCAAAGCCTCTTGACAAAAGGGCCAACTGCCCAGTGCCAAGTGCAAATAAGATGCCCTGTTAAATGTCGTTGTGGAGAACCCTACCCTCTCTGTTTCCAGGTTTGGTTTTTCAATTATCATGTAGTTTGCACAAAAGCACTGTGCCAATTCAATTACTGCCTGATTAATGGAGTGTTGCAGGTTTATTTCAGGGGTCTAGCTAGCTATTAATTAGCATATTTGGGGCCTATACTCTACTGTTTTGTCCTGATATGCTTTGAAACATCCCCAGTGCAATTAAAAAACTCTAATATGCTTTAAATAGTTATTTGAGAAAACACATCCAGACTTTTTTAAACTCCTCGGGGATTTTGAAACACAACCAGATTTATTATATGGCATCGAAGGTTCCTCGGAAAATCGCACTCTTCTCTAGGTTCTTGGAATGCATCTATATTGGCTAGTAGACACTTGCCTCACTCAGAAGGCAGCACCCTCAGAAAGTAAGCCAGTAACCTTCCTGTGGCTTTCTTCTTCACTGTCTTCTACCGTTTGCTTTGAGCTATACTGCGACAAGGTCGTGGTAACTTGCTTTACCTGTGCACTGAGTTGTGGAACATTGCTGAACTGAACCCCGGTTGCCTTTTATTATTCCTGCAGGACAGTGTCCTTGACTTTTCTTACCTGGAGAAATAAAAAGCCACTTATCAGTCACTTATGCCACTTTTATGTGTGACTAAGGATAGGTTAGGAACATCAGACTTTCACTAGTCTTAGAAAACACCATTTGTTAATTTAAGACGTGGAATGTAGCACATAGACTCACTAGCTAGCGATAAGAGACTCCTGAGAAGAAAGGATGGAGAGGAGACAGTGTGGCCACACGTGAACATTCAGACAACAATGTGTGAGCTCTGGTGGTTTCTTAACATAATGTGTGTAAATGAAACTTTGTTTTAAATACTTAGTATATTAAATAGCATATGCATTTAAATCCATACGTATGCAACATATGAAAATTTACATAACAAATCCAGTGACTTAAAAGTATTATTAACACTTTAAGAAACTGGGTCTGTTGCAGTAGTCACAAAAACTGGAGAGCTAGGAAGAGAGAAGAAAAACTTATGTAGTGACTCAGCAGAGAGAGGGAAGGGGTCAGATGTCTAATATAAAAAGGTAGGGATCCGTGGCTGTGTCTTGGCACCCACCAAGCTTTGCAGGTCAACCTACAAGACGCTCCGGGTGGCCTGTAAGCCTGAAGACTTTATAAAAGTAATAGAATATATACCAAAAGTGTTTCCCTCGGGAAGGAGAAGGTATTTACCCTCATGATCTTACAGCACCGCCACACATGCTGCATCTCATGATAGTCATGAAAAACACGAACTCACAATGGTGTGTTCACTAGATTTATCCAGTCAAGGCAAATATCGGTGCAGTTCTGTGTGTACTGTTCATCTACACAGTGACTGTGCCAGCCAATGTCTCCAGAGAAACAGTCAATAGGAGATAAATGAAATGTGGTTAGATTATTGACTGAATGAAAAACAATTTTTTCACTAATAGATGGACATAGAAATACAGATAAATAGATAACTGAAAATTATCTTTTATGTGCCAGATGTGATGGTCGTCTTGGAAGGTTACTGCCTCGTCCTGCTAACCTAGGCCTAGTCCTGGAAGCTTCTAGCCTGTATATAATCTAACCTAGGCCTAGAATGTTTTCAGCCTCTGAGACTCACTGCCAAATAAGCTCACCCTTTTTAGCTCTTTCTGAACTCTGGCTGGCTGGTTCAACTCAACTGCTCTTGCTCAAATTCTTTCTCAAGCTGACTGATTCAGACTGTATTCCCTCAGGTTCTGACTGAATTGCTGTTTGGCTTCAAACTAACTCTAGTAATCTATTCTAATCTTCTGGCTCATTCTTATCCTCTGGCTCATTCTGTCTTTACCTGTGTCTGGCTTGTTCTCTCTGCAACCCATCTCTGTAAAACTGTCCCAGTAAAACTGCCCCTGCTCTCTCTTTTTGTTGCTCTCTTCTGTTGCCTCTTCCCCTCTCTCCTTATGAGAGTTGGGCATATCCTATTCTGCCAAGTCTTTTTCTGATTTGTCACTTTTTCTGCCTCTCAGTTAGACTTCATTATTCAAACATGGGTACTTCCTTCTACAAATTACATTTACCTTCATTGTTTGGAATTCAAGGTATGTACTAAGGGTGTATCTGTATTCCAGCCAGATCATACAGTAATCCAGAATGTCTCTACATTCCACCCAGATCACACAGACCTAGAAGATCTTTGAATGTGATAAGAGCAGCCATGTTACAGATGATAGATGAGATATAGATAGGTAGGTAGATAGATAGATAGATAGTTATAAATAGATGATAGATGGATAGATAGATGACAGAAAAATGATAGATGATAAAAATCGATCAATAGATAGATGATAGATGGATGATGATGGATGTATAATTGATAAATGGATAGATAAATAAATGATACATACATACATAGATAGGGAGTAAGTAGATGGATGATAAATAGATAAGTAGATAGATGGATAGATAGATAGATAAACAGATGGATAGATAGATAAGGCTGAAAGGCAGGATGACAGCTTATGTCATCCCTAGAGACCAGACATCTGAGAACTAGAAACTTCAGTGTCTCAGGGCAGAAAGTCGATGTCCCACCCAAAGAAGAAAGAGAAAATTGTCCCTTCCTTGCCCCTTGCCCGTTTTGCTCTCTTAGCAATCAATAGGTTAGCTTCTGCTCACTGACATGGAAAAGGGTTAGATCTTCTTATTTAGACTACTGACTTAAATAACATTTTTCTGGGAACACCGTCAGAGATAGACCCTGAAATACTGCCCTTCTACATGTCCAAGAACACCTATTATCCCAAGAAGTTACAACAGAAATTACTTAGCATTCTGACTTCTGTAGCAAGAGACAAATATGTTTCCCAATGCTAGTGGTGACAGGCAGAATACTTTAGCACATTGAGGATTTTTTTTGTCTGCATGAAGCTCTGCACATAAACAGTGTTTTTGGGTCAGCAGCCTAGAAGACCATCTGTCTCCAAGATCAGAACCCAATACTTATTTGGCTGTTTTGTATTAAGCAGTGCACTCCTGGCTGACAATCCTTGCCAACATTATGCCCAAATCAACCAGAAGATATGGACATAAAGATATTATCAGAAGATATTATAAGATATAGATCAGAAGATATTATCTCCTGATCTAACCATTAGCTTTAGGAACTTTATTTCATAAGGTATAATAGTCCAGGTATAATAAAAAGAACAAAAGTCTTGATTTTTCAATAGTTTTATTCCATATTATCATTGTTAAAAATATCCTTGCATGTGGAAAGTAATTACTTATTATATACACAGAGCATAAATATTCCAAAAAATATTTTCCTGCATATACTTTCTACACATGAACAGACCAATTTTGAAGTTCTTTGTATTCATAAAGTGCTACCTTGATATAAGAAAGACAAAGAAATATATATATTATGTACTTTTGTTCTATATACTTTATAGAACAAAAATTATTTTTCCTGCAGTTATAAGTAATACAGACTTTCTTCCCGTGTTGCTGCACTGAGTTTCTTGGTACACACACTCATCAGCTTTCTCTCTCTAAAGGTAAGGAACTCATTCAGATTCAGTCCTTGAAGAATGATATCACAAAGCACTTGCTCCCAGAAAGTGAAGAGAGGCAGATCAAATGCTCAAGTGGTGAAGGGTGGGAGCTCTAATTCACACATACTCAGGCTGCAGGAGCCAGTGTGACTGCCCACCTCCCAGGAGTCTGCAGTCCTAGAGGTTAGAAGAAAAGAAAAGTGAGCTTTAGGATAGGCACATGACTGGACAACCTTGGAGGGATCCACCAAAACCTACTGCTTTGAGCACTGAAAAATGTGTTATGTTAGCTTCCAGGCTCTGACAAAACTGCACGTACATTCACACAGTTATATATTTCAATCATTGTGTATCATGACTAATTGTTTAAATTCGGTATGCAGGCCTCAAAGTATTTTGGTGACACTTCTGAGTCTGAACTTCTAAGGCTGTGCCCTTCTGGAGAAACACATTCCTCATGCTCCACAGTTAACTGAGAATCAACACACATCCCACAGTCCACAAAATCTACACTCTCACACTTGCAAAATTAGAAAGAAAAGAAAGATTCTCTGGCATCGATTGCAAAGTGACTAGAACTGCACATGAGTTATTAAATAAATATTATATGGTTAAAATGTATATCTTGTATTAAATCCATTATTATGTTGAGATTTAGTTTTTAAAAATATTTTCTAAAAAAGAAAGAAGGTTTTACACAAACAGCTTCATTGAATAACCTGTGTCCAAAGAGCCAAGAGAAAAATAAACATTTCAGCAATGACCAGGAATGCATACAAGTCATACAATGCATTCTACTTTCTAAATTATAATTTTGGTTGAAGGTTATAAATTTTTGAAAGAGTTATTTCATGATAGTGAAGTCTTTTGACCACAACCAACTGTTAACATTTTTGATAAACCTAACTAATTCATTCCTTCCACAATAATATTTAACATGCTTTATTTTGATGAATACTTTCATTATTTTCATCGTTACCTTAGTTATATTAAATAACTACATTTCAGAACTATGTCAAAAGATCTTGGGTTACTTAAGCCACATGCAATCTTGAATTATTTTACAAAATTATTCCTGCAGTTTAAAAATTTGTTTGATTTGTAATGTCATTAATGAACTTGTCTTTAGTCAGGTCATCCTCATTCCCTTTAACTCATTGTCTGTTAACCAGTACATGCCCATTCTCTCTGGTACAGTGATCCATGAAGACACAGAAAGGCCATGGGCTTCCTGACCACGTGATCAATTTTTGTATTGAAACTATAAAAACAATGCTTCTTATGATAACCTATGATTGTCTGTAAAATCTCTACTGTTCTCTGAAGTATCTCCAATGTTTGGGAGAAAGACAAACACTCATTCCTTTGCACTCTATGCTAAATTCCAGCCCGCAGAGTGTGTTTATGGTTTAGACATAAAATCTCAGAAATAAAAATGTGAAGACAATCTTAAGCACGGTGTCACAAACAAAACGTTGTAATTGTATATGTTAATCGATCAATACACAGCATGCACAAACATATGTTTATAGACAGGGAGAGAAGCATATACAGATGAGGTAAGATTCCTGTATCTCACTTGATGCTCTGTAATTTCTGTCAACTTATGAGTGTGTGTTTCTGTGTTATGATTTGGTTTGAAGCTGACATAATGCAATGTGTGCTTATTTTCAAGGGCTTCATCACCAGCATTCTGGGACTGGCTTCATCACCAGCATTCTGGGACTGACTTGCCACTCTAACAGCAGCAGGGAGTGGAGTGCCTGGATAGGCCGCTGCAGGCAGCACAGGGGACCAGCATGTGATGCTAGTGAGAACTTCAGGGAGGTTTTGGTAGGCAGTGCAGGTATGCATTCAATTTTTATGAGCACATCTGGTTTATCTGCATGCCTAAATTTGCCCCTGAGGGGTCTGTAGAAAATTTGTGGCAAAAGAAAGATAAAACGGTGATTTGACAGTCTTCCTCTGACCTACCAAAGCAGCCCGGCTCATTTGTTAACCATTATGAAATGAAACAAAATTCAGGGACAGACTATTTATTTATTTTTATTTGAAGACGTCCCCCCTTGCAAAAGGCATTCCACTGTTGATGGTGTGGACTCCACCACGTGGTCCTCAGTCAAAGATTAAAGAAGGGTTGGGCTCAGATTGCCTCCTTTTTTGAGTTTACTCAAGTTACATGATTTTGCAAAACATTTAGGTGAGGTACAGTGCAAAATTAGCAGATGGCTTTAATTTTCTTTGGGAATGGGAAGGCATACTCCAATTTTCCCTACTAATGTGATGGATGAGTTTTGGGAAAGTTTAATGTACTAACTTTGATAGTTGCATAAAGAATGTAAAATTATATTATTAAAAGCTAGTATGGGGTTTGTGGGAGTTTATGGAAGAAAGCTGAGGAAAGTGCATAGTAACAGTGTTTGAATTATTCAAAAATATTTTTATCGGACAGAAACTTAATGGAAATTCTTAATATTTTATTTTACAGGAAAAAGATATATTTAAATGTACTACTTTTTATTATCTTTGTGTGTGTTTATCTCTGTGTGTCTGCATGTGGATATTCATGTTTGTATGTGCATGCACGTATGTGCATGTGCACATGTCTGTCATTACTGGCCAGTGGAGGCCAGGGGGCATCATGCAGGAGTCAGTTCTCTACCTCAGCCATGAGAACCAAGAGCTGAATTCAGGTTCTCCAGGTTGGCAACAGGAGCCTCACTCACTGAAGCACCTCTGTAGCCTGCACCTACAGTCTTTAAAGATGACCTTGGAGTTATTTTTCTGCACTAGAGCTAGCTTTTGTAACTGCAGTGAAAGGCAGAGTTATGGGTTATAAGCACCCTAGGTCAGCCTGCAGCCTCAGCAACCAAGCTTTAGATAAGCAATTGGAAGGTGCTGGTGAGGACTTCGCATTTGGCATTTACTGTACAAGCAAGCATGAAGATTTGAGTTCAGATTCTCACAACCCCTGTGAAATCATTCATGGTGGCATGAAGCTATATTTCTGGCATCACTGTTGATGACATGGAAGGCACAGACAGGAAATATTCAGGAAGCTTCCAGGCCAGCTGGCCTGGCATATGCTGCCATGATCTATAAGAGACTGTGTCTGAAACAAGAAGGAGCAAGTAAGTCAGCACTCATGCTGTGACATGCTCCTGTCTACCGGCACACATGCTCGAGTGCATGCACAAACACACACACACACACACACACACACAAATACACACACATTTTTAATGAGTCAAAAAATTAAAGAATTTCACTGTGGGTTGAAGATTTTATGGGTGGGTTGGTGTCCCACTGCCTGCACTTGAAGTCCCACCTGGCTACAGGAAGTGGCAACTTCAGGCTCCATATCCCACACTGCTAGGAGTCTCAGCTAGGGCCACACCCACAGACTCCAGGGAGTGCTCCATCTCAGAGATGGCCCAAATGATTTCCATCCTCTCTCCCAGTCCTCCTGTTCCCAATCCTACCTTCCCTACCTGATCTCAACCCCTGTTACCCTCCTCACCCCTCTGCCACACAGTTCCCTTCTCTTATCTCCTTCAGAGGTCTATTTGATTTCCTCTTTTGAGTGAGCATCCTCCATTGTGCCCTCCTTGGCTTCTTTGGGTCTGTGGATTTTAGCATGTTCATCCTGTACTATATGGCTAATATTTGCTTATAGGTGAGTACATACCATGGGTGTCTTTCTGGGTCTGGGTTCTCTCATTCAGGATGATCTTTTCTAGTTCTCACCATTTTCCTGGAAATATCATGATTTCCTTGTTTATAATGGCTGAGTAATGTTCCATTGTGCAAATGTACCACAATTTATGCATCCATTCTTCAGTTGAGGGACCTCTAGGTTGTTTGTAGTTTCTGGCTATTATGAATAAAGCAGCTATGACCATAGCTGAGCAAATGTCCTTGTTATATGGTAGAGCATCTTTTGGACATATGTGCAGGAGTGGTATAGCTGTATCTTGAGGTAGCACTATTCCTAATTGATTCCATACTGATTTCCAGAGTAGTTGTACAAGTTCGCACTCACACCAGCAATGGAGGAGGATTCCCCTTGTTCCACATCTTCACCAGCATGTATTGTCACTGAGTTTTTTATCTTAGCCATTCTGATGTGGGTTAGGTGGAATCTCAGAATCGTTTTAATTTATTTGAATTTCTCTAATAACTAAGGGATATTGGTTAAGTGTTTCTTGGCCATTAGAGATTCCTCAATTGAGAATTATCTGTTTAGCTCTGTACCTTTTTTTTTAGGTTATTTGTTTGTCTCACCTATAAGAAGTGTAGGGATAAAGATGGACAGAGATTGCAGGATTACCAAACCAATGACTGGTCCAACTTGAGACCTACCCCATGGGAGAGAGTCAACCCCTGACACGATTAATGATACTCTGCTATGCTTTCAGAAGGAGCCTAGCATGGCTGCCTTCTGAGAAGCTTCATCCCACAGCTGATGGAAACTGATGCAGAGACCCACAGCCAAACAATAAACTGAGCTAAAGGAGTTTTGTGGAACAACGGGAGGAAGGACTAAGGGAGCCCAGGAGATCAAGGATACCACAATAAGACCTATAGAGTCAACTAACCTGGGCTCTTGGGGGATCACAGAGACTGAACCACCAACCAAAAAAAAAAAAAAAAAAACAAAAACACGCATGGGCTCTACTAGCCTGCCTACACATATGTAGCACATGTGCAGCTTGGCCATCACACAGATTTCCTAATAATGGGAGGAGAGGCTGTCTGTTGCCTGCCTTTGAATCCCTTTCACCTAGGCTGGGCGTCCTGTCTGGCCTCAACGGAAGAGGATTTGCTTAGTCCTGCTGTGATTTGAGGTGCCAGGATGGGTTGGTATCCCTTGGAGGCCTCCCCTTCTCTGTAAAGAAGGAAAGAGGGAAGAGGAGTGAGGGCACTGGGCATGAATTTGAGTTTGGGAGGAGAGAAGGGAGAGGACTGGGATCAGGCTATAAAGTAATCAAAGGAAAAAGAAACAAGAAGGAAGGAATAAAGAAGAAAGATAGATAGAAAGAAAGAAAGAAAGGATAGAAAGAAGGAAGAAAGGAAAGAAGAAAGGAAGGAAGAAGAAAGCCTAGTGCACAAGCCATGAGAAATAATCCAGTAGGAACCGTTCTCCCAATGCCTCTGCTTCATCTTCTGCTTCCAGGTTCCTGTCTTAAATTCTTGCCCCAAGTTCCCCTCATGATGGACTGTGATTCGGACATATGAGATAAAACAAACTCTTTTTTCTCGAAAAATAAAAAGAATTTTACGACCCACACTAGCATGCTATCCAGCCATGTTCCATGAGCATGTGCTCTGCACACATCAATGCAGATGTTTCTATAATAGCTATTCGTGAGAATGTGTTTACAAACAGATGCATGCATCTATGTCAGTGAACAAATGTTTCAATTGTCAACGAGATTTTTCCAATAGAACTTGACAAAGATAACAGTTCTCAGTCAATTAATTAGTGCAGAATATCTCCCTGGTAGTTTACTGTTTTAAATTTTATGATATACTATTTTAGTTACCTTGCTTATATTTGACTTATATCTTGCACACCCTTTTCTCTCTTATTTCCAGCAAATGATCCTCCCTCTCCCATTTCTTATTAGCATGTAAAAGTTCCTTCAAAGTAGTGACAGGAACACTTTTTTCAAGTGCCCTTGTCAGTTTTCTTACATTTTAATTGTCATGTCACTTGTAGTCACATAGAAAATTTTCAATGTACTCAAATATACCTGTTGTTTTTTAATGATAATTGCCAGGGAAATAGCATCTTCATTTGTGCCTGTAAAACTGAAGTATTTTGACACTTCTCAAGACAAAAGTTCACTCCATTTACAAATTACCATTCCTGCTAAATACAGATTCACTGGCTGGTTTGTTAATTCCAATAATAGTTTTAGGAATTCTTGCTCAATCATGCTGTGTCCCTGGCAGAAAAGTTAAGCTTAGACCTAAAGCTGGGCATCCATTTCCTGAATTAGAAGCTTGTAGAGATCAGTACAAAACACTCACAGCAATATTCTAGACCTCAAAAGGGGATGTTTCCAGGCTTTATTGGCAAGAAGAACAATGTTTAAGAAGAACAATGTTTTGCCCTTGCTTTGTTCCTGTAGCTGTATTTTTAATGAACAAATGTTTTGTAAAGCTCTTGCACATAGGGACCTAGGAGTAAGTCACACCAAGCTGGTGGATATAATTATTGATGGTAGAGAAAACATTAAGTTTAGACATTGGATGAACATGATTGCAGATATTAGAAAGGAATGGAAGGCACAGAGGGGCTAACTAGCTTGAGGGAATCAGGAGGGTGTCATTGAAGAAGCGACATATTCAGTGACATGCTCACAGTTAGAACAGACAAGAAAAATAAGCGATTGGTCTTACTTCAGATAAAGGAAGAAGTAAAGAGTGACACAAGGGAAGTGGGGAACCCAGTTGATGCTACAAACATAGTTTTAAAGTAACTCAAGGTCAATAACTAAGCATAACTGCGTGTACTGAATTTAGATGAAGAATTGGACAGAACATGGGGTTTGAGACACAGGTGAGCGTTTGGACGTTGGGCAATAAGTCAATGCCAGGTGATCTAAGTTCTAATTCAGTTGATAACTTTGATGATGACCAGGTCACAGCATGAAAAGATTGCAGTTATGAACTTGAGTTGGACATATAAAGTCTGAGATGCCCACAGTAATGTATCCCCCAGGAGACCTTCACTAACCCCTAGATAGGTGGCTAAGTACTTGGACCTGAATTACCAAAGAACATTGTTGGGCGATACTTTCCTCAAGGGGGTCGTGACAATATCTCGGGGGCTGTGTGTGTGTGTGTGTGTGTGTGTGCGCGCGCGCGCGTGCGCGCACGTGTGACAACTGGAACCGAGGAGAACATTTATGGCTTCTAGCACATAGAGGGCATCCTGCCATGTACATCACAGCCCTCCAAAAGTAAGAATTACTTCACTCAAAATGCTCAATTTTGGAAACCCTGTCATTAATTTTCGACTGTACTTGAATCTCTGTCAGCTAAACAGATCACCTGTGACCAGAATGTTTAGGAAGCCAAGTTTTAAGAAACTTGGATCCCCAAAGTGGATGGAGAATGAGAGTTTCAAGAACAGTATTCCTTCAGCAGCAAAGACAGTAAAGTTGTACTGATACAGAGAAGAACTGCCTGGCCTCTGCACAATCATGCATTAAGACTTGTGAAGCACATCATCTTTGGGGTGCTGGTAAGATGGCTCATTAGGTGAAGGTGGTTTCTGTCAAAACTGTCGATCTGAGATTGATCCCAGGACCCACATGGTGCAAAGAGAGAACTGGTTTCCTCAAGCTTTCCTGACATCCTTACGCACACTGTGGCATGCACATGTACTCACAAACATGCGCAAATAAATAAACAAATGAATAAATAAATACATGTAAAAACGTGTGCAAAGGATTACCAGGAGATGGAACTGGGCAGAGAGGATGGAGGGAACACCCTTGTAATGGAAATAAACTGAAATTAAATTAAATTAAAATTAAAAATATAATTACTAAGAGATGTACCTGAACAAACCGGACTCCTTAGGATTCACTGTGGTGGGATTGAAATTGTGTCAGCTCTCCGTTGTTCAACAAGCCATCCCCCATGTTAGCTTAGCATCTGACAGTAACAAACTCAGACTGGTCATTGTTTAGGTAAGTCTAGTATCTTGCTACTCGTGGTCTCTGCAGCCTCTGGGACTTTAAGAGGTTTCAAATAACTGGTTTGCTGGTGTAATGAACATCTCAGTTTTCAACAAGAGACAAAACTGGGTGCTGTAAGCTCAATGCTGTGGATGCTATACCTCAGCACCTTGTAAACTGCTGTCTGGCAACTCCATTTCTCACCACATGGAGCTCACAATGAGAAAACACAGAAAAAGTGAGACAGAGAGAGACATAGACATGGAGACATACCAGAGAATATGTTAATCAGTTTTCTATTACTATAACAATTGCCTGACATAATTTATAAGTAAAACATTTACTTTGGCTCACTGTTTGGAAGGTTCTCCTCCAAAACAAATTGATTCTATGGCATCTGGTCTGAGTCAAAACACTACATTATGGTGAAAGACTCAAATAATTTAACTCAAGTCTGGGAGAGGAGGCAGGGAGAAGGCAGATGTGGAACCACAGCCCCTGTGCTAGAGAGATGGTTCTGTGAATAAAGCACTAGACACAGAAGTACTAGAAACTGAATTTGATCCACAAAACTTGTAAAAAAAGTGCAGAAGCTTGCATTTATAACCCCAAGGTTGGGTGTAAGAGGCAAGAAGCAGGAAAATGTCTGGAGTCATTGGCCAGCTGCTCTTGACGAACTGATAGACTTGAGCAAGAATTCCTATCTTCAAAAATAAATTGGAGAGCAATGAAGAATGACAAATGAAGTAAATCACTGGCTTCTACAAACCCACATAAAACACACACAAACACAGACACACACTCAATACACTCCAGTAACCTATAGACCTCTAGTTAGGCCACACCTTTTAAAGGTCCCTTCATCTCTTATAACTCCATGGAATTAGGACCAAACATTCACCACAAATCTTTGCTAGGCATTAACAATCTGACCTGTGACAGAGAAAGAACCAGACACACTCTACAAGGTTTTCCCATCCTCAGCACCTTGCATCCATCTTCATGTGTCAGAAGAGAACGACAACACTAGCCCATTATCAGAAGGAAAGCAGGCTCTATCTCCTGGAGGCCCTGTACTTCTTCTAGGGATTATTTTTCTTGGGAGTTCATAGCTGACACCCGGCCATCAAGCTGGAATAAAGTGGGACCTTTCTGTAGTCTAAACAGTCTAAATAGCACAGTCCTTCTGTGCAGAAGTAATGCTGGCCTTGTCTTAGAGCAGCGGTTCTCAACTTCCTAATGCTGCAGCCCTTTAACACACTTCCTCGTGTTGTGATGTCACAACCACAAAATTATTTCCTTGCTACCTCTTAGCTGTAATTTTGATACTGTTATGAATAATAATGTACATTTCTGATACGTAACCCCCCAAAAAAGTTGAGAACTGCTGTCTTAGAGGTTAAGTAGATTGTTTTATCTCTAAGTTAAGTCCTTTGAGGAAGCATGGACTGGGAACTGGGTGTCAAATACCAAAATACAAACAAAAGAATCAACTGGCTCTTTCAGCAAGGAGTTGAGCATTGTATCCACACTCCTTCGTACTGTGGTGTGCAATAACCAGGCTTTCACTACAGAGGTGGCTTGCACTACCAGTGAGTTTTGCTGGGCGAGCTGAGCCTCACTTTGGCAGTGACCGTTAGTTTGCCAAGTTCTGATAAAAGTTCTCTACCTGGCCTGCTTGGGTTTGCATCTTATCAGCTCTCCATCTGAACTTTGACCTCTCTTCAGGACCTGACCACAGACTTGGGCTTGCTGGAGCTCTCCTGTCCTTCCTCTCAATATGGTTATACTGAGTAAATGATCCTTCCTTTCCACTTGAAAGAAAAGCTAAGCAGATTAATAAGTTAATCTTTTTAGAATATTAACTGATTGTTGTCCTTATCTTCTAGAGTAATTTATTTTGTGCCTAACACTCTAGGCTTTATTTTCCACAAATGTTCTTAGCTAGCAAATGATATTGCATTTTACTACCCACATTGCCTTCAACCAGGAGTTTTAAAGGTTTTTCTTTTTTTTCTCCCTGGACTTGAGTACAAGAAATCTGCTTGAATTAAATTTAGACAAGATGAGTTTGAATAATGCCTTGCTCACAAGCTGTCATAATGACTTTAGCACTACGATTTTCATTTGATATGAACAAACATTCTTTTTTGGATTTCATACCGGGGGAATGTTGAAGAGTTGGTATCTGGACCAGTATTGGTACTCTGATTTGTGTGTTGATAAGACTTCATTAAATCAGCTCTTCTAAGGAGTGGTGGACTGTGATGTCATCCATGTTGACAAAAACACCCACAAAATGAGACCTATCTTTCCACTGAAATAAACCTTATTCTGGAGTGGCATGGCAAGCAGACAAAGTTGAGTACTTGCAAAGGCTTATGACTTCTCTAAAGCTTGTCACAGAAGCACATTTCAGTCAGGTGTGCTGATCATAAACTATTTAGTTGTGACATGCAACATGACATTGGCTGTGCGTCTTCTGACCCCAACTCTACAGGCTGCACAGGGGGCTGCTCAGTCTCCTCATGGAGACTCGTTGGTTGACCAGCTAGAATGAAGTCCCATCAGGAGCACTGTGTCGTCTCTGGGTTTCACTTTCACTTTCACTAACAGACTGCTGTCTACTCTTTCATTTCCTTTTTTATTAAAAAGCAGCGACATATGAAAAAGGTAAAAAGCCATTTCAGAATCCTTTAGTTAAACCAAAACAAAACAAAACAAAATCAAATTAAGCATCTCTCCCAGAAAGTAAGCCAAAACTATCACTATTGCATCATTTCAAAATGGAACTCATGCTGAATTGACATACCAGCAACATCACCATTGGAATTAGAAGAAAGAACAAACTCCTCTTTTGCTGCATCATAAGGTAATTTCTTTGACAGAAACAGTTCTTATGTCATTACTATCTTACAATCTATGGACCCAGGAAAGAACTCAAACATACTGAAGACCTAGCAGAGTTTAAGACAGTGACACTGGAAATGACTCATTTTGCTAAGCTCAGCTACTAACTGAGTAAAATATGCATCAGCAACTGAAAGCCTTTGTAGCTCTCAGAGAGTCCAAACCTGAACAAAGATATCATGATTCTACGCATCATCCAATGGGGAGATGAAAGCTTCCTGGGTGTGAGATAACCATGGTTTCAAATGCTGCCATGGACCATATTTCCATGATGTGTGTTATGTGGCTGATTGCATAGCTCATATCCGGATGCTTTTGACAGAGTCATCTAAGGACAAAATCCTCATAGGAGATCTTCACAACAGTGTGAAGAAATGGTTTCAGCCTTACCAAGGCTTCATGTTCAGTAAAGTAGATCTGCTTACTTCGGACTTCCTCAACAGCTTGTTCCATTCTGTGCATTCCGCCATCTTTTGCTGGATGGCATCTAAGTGACAGTGACAATGTTTATGGTAGATGATCTTAAAACAAACACATGACTTCAACAATTCCACAAGTCTGTATTCTGGCCACAGCCACCTAGAGCTTAAACAAATTTTTTTTTTTCAGAGCCACTTCAAACCTGGGAAGAATGAAGCAGGGAAATTAAATCCTTAAGGTCACTCAAGTTTGGTGAACAAAATGTAAGATCTAACACTCCTGGCACCCACGCTGCAATTTTGACCCATATTCCATCCCACCCTTCTGTTTGATCTGCCTAGCAAGCAGCTGCCAAGCCCTGAACAAAATCTTCCCCTCCCTGCTAAAATTATGAAGAAGGGGAGAGAAGGAGTTGATGCGGAATGCTGAACATCCAGGTGCTCCATTCAGTCTCTGGTCTATATTTAGTCCTGACACATTTCAATTGCTATCAAGTTTGCTGACACTTCAGCACAACACAGGAGGGGCTGGAGTTTGTTCCCCATGCAAGATCCAAAGGATGAGGACATTCACCAGGAAAAAGATGGGTTTGCAGAGCTGGAATCTGATGCTTTCTTAAACGACAGAAACATCCTTTGTTGAACACGTTATCGAAGTTACATTTTTCCTGGAAGATTCCAAAAAAGAGCAAGTTGAAAAAAGTATCACATTCATTGTATAAAAATAAGTTTTCCTTTTTATACAGAGTCCAAACTTTGCTCTTCTATTTAAAGTGAGAATTGGCATCTAGTTCTCATATTCAATACTATGTAACTTTATAACTATATATTCAATACTATACAATACTTTGTATCTGCAAAAACAGGTCTATGTTTGATATAGAAATTTAAGTAGTGAAACATGAATAGTTGACTTTGCCATAATTGTTTTCCAAATTTATTTTGAACTTAATCTTCAGCTTTTATATAAGAACTGTGGATACTTACGTGATATGCTGTGATATTTCATCTCACATATGGTGATGTGTTAGATGAATGTAGTTGGCACACTCATTACTTTAAACATTTATTTTCTTTGTTTTAGGAATAGTCAAAGTTCTTTGTACTAGCTATTTTGAAATATATAATAAAATATTAAAACTATTGTTGAATCACTTTTCAAAGTACTTTAAAAAATTACATGTACACATTATAACACACAGTAACTCATAAAATGTTAGTTTAGGCTCCATAGACTTAAAAATCATATTTAAACGATGTTTGATACTTGTAAAATAATTTTGATTAAACTCATATATTAAGGGGAGAAAATGTCTTCTAAACTACCTATAATATTTTAATATTTTATCCAGATTCAAGACAGTGTGTGATGATTGTAATGGTGGCTAAAACCACAAAGCTTAGAAATGATGGAGATGACATGATACACACAAAGATATTTGCATGGAGATACTGCACTTTCCTGATCAACACAAAGGCGTGTCCCAGGCCTGTGATGTGTTTTGGTTCCATATCATAGGGCTCTTGGAGGGAGCATTATCAACAACTAATGCTGATGTGTATGAGAGAGAGGGAGTTTTAAACAAATATAAAATTATGTTTTCCTATAGCTTTTAAGACCCTTAATGCCATATATTCTCACAGCATAACCCGTGCATATTATCCTTTCTCCCCACTCTCCCCTGTTTTCTCTTCTCCCATTTATTAGCACCTGTGTCTAAGAGCCCACTCTATAGAGCTCCTTCTACCACCCCAACTTGCACCTTTACCTTTCCTGGTATCTGTAGTTTCCTCAGATTATATAATCATGTCTGAAGGTTTGGAGCTAGGATTCACAAATAAGAGAGGACTTGGAGTATTTACCTTCCTGGGTCTGGATTTTCTCACTCAGTAGAATATATTCTAGGTCAACCCACTTTCCTTTGAATTTAGGATTTCACTTTTCTTTATAGCTGAATAGAATTCCATAGTGACCATGGGCCATACACATGCAAAGAAAAAGAGGAAGAAGAAGAGGAAAAGGAGGAGGAAGAGGAAGAAGAAGGAAATAAAAGGAAACAGGAATGAAACTTGCAGACATAAAGGAGAGAGTCATTGGGAGGAGAAGGGGAGAGAGAAAAACAAGAGATTATGATTAAAGATCATTTGGGTATTTGTGTTTTTAAAATTATGAAAAATAATTTAAAACACTTATTTAAATTTTTTCTGATACCAAAGGGATTGATTATATCCCAAGTTCTTATAGGTCTTTCTGATTTCGGATTAGAAGTTCCATTTCAGTTTCCCTTTTCTTATTTTCTCAGAGTGCCTAATCTTTCCTATAAATAATTCATATTTAATAGTAATACATTATCTTCAAATCTGTACTAGGAGCCTCCAGACTTGCTAGACTCAACCATGAAAATTAAACCTTCAAAAATAATCTTGCCTCTGTTCCAAGCTTAAAGATTCTAATTTAGTCTCAAATATGGTCTGGTCTGGGCTTTTAAATTAAAAAAAAATTCCAAATGATTCCAATGGACATATTTAGAAATGACTGAGCCACTGTCCTGAGGATGGAAAACAGCCATCCGTCAATGATCACTAAAGGGTCACATACAAATTAGGTGTGGATATTCAAGAATCCAACACCACTGGTTGTTACACCAAAATTCTTCTAGCTTTTTTTCATCATTGTACTCAACAAATGAGACCATATTAATAAGCATAACGAGTGGAAGAAGTGATCTTTCAGATATGAGAAAGGGTCAGTTATTCTGATTACATGCAGGATAACAAGAGATCTTACAAATGCCTCATCTTATTCATTTAAGAGATTAACCTAGCTGTCTATAATGATAAGGAAGGTATTCCAGGATTTGGGACCATGTTGGCTCCAGTGTTGAAACACTGAAAAATCAGATGTGGCTCCATCCATTGGGAATATCAATAAAATCTGCCCTCAGAATGCTAGTACATCTATGTGAAGTAAATGTTCAGACAAGGTATTCATAGTCTCCTCGGTTGTCAAATTAGAATTGTACACACCACTGTTAAACATTTATCATAGGCTGGGGAATAGGGAAGAAAAGCAAGACCCAAATGTAGCTCATAAAAGTGAAGTGCACAGTAGGACCAGGCTGGAGAATCACTCAGTAGGTAAAGACACTGTTGGCACACTGGATGCTGAGGAAGTTCTGAGGGCCTACCGTGGGGAAGGAGAGAATTGGCACTCCCAGGTGTCCTCTGACCTCCACATACACTGTGACATGTGAGCACACACACACACATGCATGATAGATGAGAGATTGATAGAGAGCTAGATGATAGATAGATGATAAATAGCTATGCTAATGATAGTAGATAGATATATGATAGACAGATGATAGATAGATGATTGAAAGATAGATGATAGATAGATAGATAGATAGATAGATAGATAGATGATTGATAGATAGATAAAGGTAACACTTTCTGTCACAGTCTTTTATATTTCACTTTTGTAGAATGAGATAAAGAATATGTGTAGTTTGACTCCAGCTTCAATAGGTGGATATAATCCACTCTCAAGAACTAATGATCAGGGCACAGGGGTCTTTCATGAGACTGTTTCTCCAACCAAGGAGAAACATGTATGGATATAACCTAGAACCCCTGCTCGGATACAGCCCATGGTAGCTCAGTATCCAACTGGGTACCCTAGTAAGGGGAACATGGACTATTTCTGTCATGAACTCAATGGCTGGCTCTTCGACACCCCCTCCCTGAGGGAGGAGCAGCCTTGCAAGACCCCAGAATTGGATATTGCAGCCAGCCCTGAAGAGACCTGATAAGCTAGGGTCAGATGGAAGGGGAGGAGGTCCTCCCCTCTCAGTGGACTTGGAAAAGGGCAGGGAGGAGATGAGGGAGGGATGAGGAGAGTGGGAGGGAATGAGGGAGGGGGCTATTGCTGAGATACAAAGTACATAACTTGTGATTAATATAAAAATAAATTTAAAAACTAATGACTTGTTATTCATCCTACTGATCCTTGAAGAATACTTTTTTGTTTCCAGTTTCTGTCCTAAATAAAGATCCTGTAATTATTTATGCCCGTTTTTAAAGTTATGTTAATTATGTGCGCATGTGTGTTTGTGTGAGGATATATACACATGAACAAAATTGTCAGCAGAGTTCAGAAGTGGGTATTAGGTCTCTTGGAGCTGGATTACACACGGTTGTAATCAGCCCAATAAAAGTCCTAGGAATCAAACTTGGGTCCTCTCCAAAAGCAGCCATCTCTTCTAACCCCGTCATGTCAGTTTTTACATAAGGATGGATTCCCATGCTGTGTGGATCAACAACTAGCATAAATGCCTACAGCAGACTGTCAACTTTTAACTACAGTTCACTTGTTTTCTGCTCATAGGTCATTTTATTTCCTCATCAAATACTTGAGTACTTTCTCCCATTTCATAGACTGTCTTCACTTTCAGTGTGATAAAATGCTACACATCTATTTCTGCTTTTGTTTCCTGTGTTCCAAGGACCAATCAAAACATGCTTCATCAACATTAAGGCTGGGAGCCTTTTTCCAGGATGTGTTCTTTTGTATTTTTAATAATCTCAATTCTTGAATCCATTTTGAGTTAATTTTTATACAGTGGCTAAGAAATGACAAAATTAATTCTTCTGCCAGAGAATTTTTCCAAATTTATTGAATTCATCAATAAATTATAAAAGGGACTGGTCTTTTTAAATTATGTGTTCCTAATATCTTAAAGGGCAATTTGCTGTGAACATTTTTCTCCAGGCTGAGTACTGTCCCCTTGGACTGTGTGTCTCTTTGAGAAATAGCCCCAGAAGCCTCTGTTTTCTACAGTGGGGCCAGGGCTTTTCTTTAAGGGGTTGAAAAAGACTCATTCATGATTTAGCATCTTTTCTTGTCACTGGTCTGCAAAGATTCTCAGTTTCATCATTACTCCATGGGTCTAGTAAAACACTGACTCCATTAGTTCCTTCAACCCTTAAGTAAAAAATCATTTTCTCTCATAATTTGCTTTTATTTTTATTTATTATTATTTTTATTCAGCTCTTGTGTTAAAACAGGTAGTTAGAACAAAGATTTTACTTATCATTTTTTAAAAGCCCCACATGTTTTTTATTGATTTTCTATTGGTTGATCTTTTCTATTGATTTTAGATATTTGCACAACTGTCACCTGAGGTTGTTCTTTTCCAGTGACGTGGGAATTTATATCACTCTTAATGTAGGTTTGTTTTTTTTCCTTATGGACATTATTGTTAGACCTGCTTTTGCTGTCTCTAACACATTTTAGTGTACTGTAAATCTATTTTAATTTGACTCAATATTTTAAAAGCTCTCCTCTAACTTCTTTGTTCATCAGTTCTCTGGGAGAGTGTTGCTTAATTTCCATGCATTTCTGAATTTATTGATTCCTAGCTTTATGCTACTCTGGGCAGAAGTGATATTTAGCAGGCTTTCATGGCATGCTTCCTAAGACTTGTTTGTAGGCTAACCTAGGTCCCCTCCTGAGGAAGGTTCAGTGTGTGCATGAGAAGAATGTGTTGCTGTTGTGAGGGGTCATCTATGCACAGCTGAGAACGGGTGGTCCAGTGTCTCCTTATCGGTTTTCGTCTCTGAATGATAACTCTGTGACTTAATGTGCAGTACTGAAGTTCTTTACAGTTACTGTATTGCAGTCATCAGCCCATTATAGCATGGCATGATTGTGTTGCATAGATTACTCATTACAGGTAGACCACAGACAGCTGTGGGCCTGACATTGTTACTCAGATTTTGGATTCAGTTTACAACATCCCATTTGAAATAAACTGTTGAATTTTGTTTTCTCTCAAGCCTAGGGGATGGATTTTCTTTGCTCACTTGTTGGTTTGTTTGAGACAAAGTTTCCCTAAGACTCAACATTCCTGGCATGTGCTGGGAGTGCACCTCTATGCGATGTCCCTAGCTTAAATAAGCCTTCTTCCTTTTGCACTGGTCTACTGTATCTCATTTCTTGGTTTCTCAGCCCTTTTCACTTCAAATTGTAAACAGATCATGAAAGCACTCAATTACCCATCTGTCTGACATTGTTACCTACACATATCGGCTTATGTCAACCTCCATAGTAAGCCAGAGGCATTGATTAATTAATTATTAATCTCTATCAATTTTTATTGGCAGCTCCAACAAATACAGACCATGCTTTCAATTTCTGTCAGTTAATGCTTAAATATATAAGATTATGGGTCACGCTGTGCTCACATTCAATGTTAAGATTTGTTTTTGAAATTTTACCCTGTTTTATCTAATTTTCTATTCTTCTTTTTTCCTTCTTTTGGAGTACGAATATAATAAATGTATTTATTGGGGTTTGGGGCTTTGTTGTTGTTATTGTTTATTTTCTTTACTGGGGGTTGAACTGAGGATCTTGAAGATGCTAGGTGTCTACTACTGAACTAAAGCCCTGGTCCAATGTGATGGATTTCAGGCTTCTGTTTCAGTTGACATACTGATTTATGCTCTTATTTTTCTTACTAATTTTAGTGATTGGTTTAAGTATTTTAATATTTACTGTTGGTATTTTTACATAAATATTTCATACATTTTAATATATTTATAAAAATTTTAAATATACATGGACACAATAAAATTTGATCATATCCATAACCCCTTATCTTCTTCCTCTACTCCCACAACAAGTTCCTGTCCCAATATCATGTGTTCTGGCTTGTGTTTTACTTTATTTTTCTTTGTACTTGCTGTTTTGCATTCTCCTTAGAGTCAAGATTTACTCCAGCATGCATCATTTCAATACAAGCATGTAGCCCATGAACCTCTGTTTGTCATCTTAAATATAACAGTAGGGAATGCTGTCTTACTTAAATATTTGGTAAATGATAAATGTTGACTATTTTTCTTTTAGCAATTCATGTACTTGATGAATTGTAATATGGAGATTCCAAATCACCTTCTTAGTAGTGTTGTCCAATTAGCTAATGTCTTCTAAAACAGTGTTTATAGACCTGTGTATGTGCTTGCTCCCCAGTGGCCCTTCTGGAACCTGAATGGTAGCCTTGGTTTATTTTTTTCAAGTTCTTGCTGTGATGTTCAGGGTTAGGCCTTACACATCCAGCTCACATGCATATTTAGGAGGAACAATCCCATATAATACTGTTGCTCATGCTGGACTCACTCTTGACATGTAGCATGTGCACAGACACAGATACACACAGACTCAGTTATGTTCAGATACAGATAGGTACCAGTAGATGAGGTCCCAAGGAGAAAATTAAAAGCCCCACAATAGAACTTACCACAACCCTGCGACTGTTTCTTATTTTCCTTCCACTTCTATCTATATTTGGTTAGTAAGGGAAAATATGGTGTGTGCTATAAATCTTGCCCATAAATAAATCATGCAACTATTCTACTTCTAATAGCAGAAATAGCAGACATTTTTTTCTCTAAGAATTTGTTTTCAATCTTTTCTGAATCTTCAAGGGTGGTTCATCTTCCTTAGCAACTTAACTCCATTTAAAAATCAGTCAGGAGACACCCCTCTGTATCTAGGGAGCTGTTAGAGAGGTTCAACAGAGTAGAGAAGCTCCACCCTCTTTATCAATAAAGTCATTGGATGGGATGGAGTCCCAGACTAAAGAAAAGGGAAAGTTAGCATACCAATGTTCGTCTGTCTCTCTGTAGACACTAGGTGAACAGCCTCCTCCTGTTATTATCATTGTACCTTCCTGCCATGCTGGACACATTGGCAAACTGTTAACCAATATAAATGCCTCCTTCCTAAAGGTAATATTGTCAGAAATTTTGCCAAAGCCATGAGAAACATAACAATTATATCTTCCATTTCTCTAAGATATAATGTACAGAACATAATGGTGATAATTTTTTGTATTTTCTTCTAATTCTGTTACCTGAGCCTTCCCTGGTTATATTTCTGTTGATTCTTTTACTCATCACTCGTAGATCATTATCACCCAGCTCTGAATTTTTTTTTTAAATTTTGAGTTGGACACCTAACATTGGCAAATTTACCTGGTTTGACACTGGAAGCTTTTATACAACTGCAATGATATTTGTTCTTTGTCTTTGTTTTCAGTGAATTATTTGGAAATACTTGAATGTTCAGGGGTTTGCCTTCCAGCTTTTTTTTTTTATAAATTTATTTATTTTTTTCTCAATCACAGGTTAGGTACTTTGAATCCCAGGCGTAGCCCCCTCCCCCATTCCCTCCTACCCTCCCACTCCCTCCCTCATCTCCCTCTTCCCCGCCCCCTCCAAGTCCACCAACAGGGGAGGACCTCCTTCCCTTCCATCCCACCCCAGCTTATCCTGTCTCCTCAGGGCTGGCTGC